>LOEQ01000025.1:1077629-1088525 GCA_001685075.1 Bramus lutescens | reverse complement strand
TGCTCATTGTTATCACAAGAAAGAACTGAAGAACTCTGGACCTACGATTCAGATGAGCAAGCTGACACTTGCAGGCCGAGGGCACCTGGGCCTGCCCAGAAGAGTGGGTGTTTGTCTGAGTGCCGACATGGCTGTATTAAGCTCCAGGAACAAAACTCAGTCACACTGCCTTGGCCTGGAGTGATCTTTGCAGGGCATCCTCTGGCCTCCTCTCTCACCACTCTCATCCCAGGCCCTGTCACACCTTCAGAGCTCAGACTCAGCCTACTCTTGCAGCTCTGTGCCTGCCCGGATGCACCTGCTCTTCCTCCATTATGCAGGCATCACTTCCTCCAAGATGGTTCCCTTCATGCCCTAGACTGGCAAGGCCATTCTGTGGCCTCCCATGGCTCTAGCCAGCTTGTGACACCAGGAGCCTGTCTGCCAGGGGCTCCAGTGGGAGACCCAACCCTGACCCTGCATGGAGCAATGTCTTTGTAGTGGCCCAGTTTGAACTTCCAACAAGGCTCAGAGAAAAGGTAAAACCACTGTCCTGGGCCTGGGGCTCGCTGCACATAGCTGGGAGGTTTTGGAAGGGGGTTCCAGGCAGCTTCCACCTGCGCTTCCCCACAAAGCCCTCTACACCTTCCCAGAAGCTCAGCAGGAAAACCCCAGCCAGGGAAGGAAGGAGGTGTGCAAGACGCCAGACTCTTCAAGCCAGGAGCTGCTGGGGACGGGGGTTCCATCAATAGGAGGGCTTCTTCAAGGCTCTGCAGCCAGATGGCTCCTCATAGCACCCAAGAGAGCACTTGGACTCAAGGGGAATTTCCTGTTTATTATGTCCATCTGGCTGGGGCCTTGCAGTCCGGGGCCAGCCATACACACATGACAGAATGCTGGGCTGGAGGATCCACAAAGGGCCCACTGGCCTTCCCCCACAACCAGGTAGAGGGCTAGACAGCAGCCTCATGATCTGCCCCAGATGGACCAACGTACACCTGGAGGGACATACACCTTGTGGGAAGTACACCTGGAGGGACATACATCTGGTGGGAAGTACACCTGGAGGTTCATACACCTGGTGGGATGTATACTTGGAGGGATGTACACTTGGTGGGAAGTACACCTGGGGGGACATACACCTGGTGGGAAGTACACCTGGAGGGATGTATACTTGGTGGGAAGTACACCTGGGGAGACACACACCTGGTGGGAAGTGCACCTGGAGGGATGTACACCTGGTGGGATGTACACCTGGAGGGATGTGCACCTGGAGGGATGTGCACCTGGTGGGGAGCATCCACAGCCCACACCTGCTTGCTTTGTCCCCCATACCTCTGTCCAGCCAAGTCCCAAAAGCCACTAGGGGTTTTACATTCTCTGGGAGGAATCAGGTGCGCCCAGTCCCATTCTATCCCAATCCTTAGCACATAATAGGTGGCCATGAATATTTGGCAGCAAATTACAGCTGCCCCATCCCCGCATACACTCCCTCCCCAGCCTTCACTTACACAGTCCCTTCTCCCACACTCTCAATACAGCTACACTCTCCCCTGGACACTACTGGTTCCAGCTCTTCCGTGAAGCTTTCCTGGACACTCCCAAGCAGGCTAAAATTCCAGAACCTAGGCTGGCTCATTTGTTATTTATTCATTTAGTGGGCGTGTCCTGGGTTCCTGGTAACTGGAAAGCCTGTGCTCCTCTTCTGGGCTGTAGAGAGTCTTGGCCCTTGTCTGCTCTGGTCCCTCCCATTGCCACAGGGGCCATCTTGGGGCCTCTAGCTATAAAGGTCATTCCACAGCACTTTCTACCTTCAGTAGGACTGAAGGCTGGGAAGCTACCCTGCCCATGGTCCACACTTCTCAGCATATGCCTACTGTGTGCTGGTGTGTGCAGCCATGCCCGTTGGGCCAGGGCATCTCTAAGCCAAGGATGAGGAGCCTTCCAGTCTAGTGACACAGCCCCTCATCAGAAAGTCACAGGCAGAAAAGCTGAACTGGAGAAACTGAGGAAAGGGGGAAGAATGATTTTAGAGAGACAGGGAGGGGAGAGATGGGAAAAAGGGTTCTGCACAATGGCTCAGATAATAAAAATTTAGGCTGCTCATGATGCTAACAGGGATGGTGTTGATGTCAGCAATGGCGGCCAACTGTTGTGTTCTTCCCATATGTGTCTACACAGTTGAGCATCTGCTGGGTGCCTTCTTATTTGATACTCCCCGAGCCAGGCCTGAGGACAGTCCCCATGGGCACCATCCCCATGTTTAGCAAAGCAGAGGTCAGAGTGACAAGCTCTGTTGTTCATGCCACTCAGCTGGCCTAGGAACAGTGTGGCACCTGGCCCTCAGATCCTGCCACTGTGTATCCCCATCACTGTATGGTGACCAAAAGTTTTGGGTCTGATGTTTGGTTAACAAAGGCAGCCACTGGTCATGTAGGTTGACAGCCTGACTTGGGAGCTAGTAGACTGGCCACCAGCACTAGCTCTGAAGCTCCATGGAGGCAGAGACCCCACACCAGGCCCCTAGACCGTCTGTACTCAGCCACTGGTTCTGATTAGTCAGCCCCATAAAGAGATTGGTGGGTGGGCTGGCTGTCCTGCAGGGTCCGAGGGAGTGGGCAGAGAACTAACAGAGATTGTGACAACTGGAAGCTTGGAGCTGCTGCTGTGTCCTCTCGCTACCACTCCCCTTTTGGAAATGGGGAATCTGGCTCTGTGTGGGTGCCTGGCTTGACGCCTCAGGAGCAGGAGTAGAAGCCAGGAGCACTTCCAGCTGCCCCCACTCCAAAGCAGAATCCCCAAACAAACATTAAACATTGTTGCCTAGCAACACGCCCTAACCCAGCATCCCAGCTGAGGAGAGAGATGCCCTCTGGCCGTCACCACCCGCTGGACCCTTTCACATCTCAGATGGGAAGACTGAGGTCCGAGGAAGAGATGGATCTTGTTTGAGTCCACCAAGCAAGTTGGGTTACTCTGGGCAGAGTCCTCCAGGCCTTTGGGTGTCTGGTTTGAACTGTCACAGAGCTGGTGTGAGCTAGGCCCAATCCGTAAAGCCTACTTTGCTTTTGTGTTGGTGACTAGGAAACTTCCGCAAAAACCACAGTTCCAGAACTGTGAGAGCAGACAGTCAAAGATCATTCCCTGATTGCCCTGGGGCCTGATCCCCTCAAGGAGATGACCCAGGAGACAGAGAGGAGCGTGTGAACAGAGACACCCAGCAGCCCCATTTATATCAGTGAAACTGGTGGGGAAGTGTATGCACCAAACAGAGGAATGGAGCTTAGTCACTCCAAGGCAGCTTGGATGCAGACTTGCCCTCTGAGATAGTGTACAGACACATCAGCAGGGGTGAACCAGAAGGACCAGGCATTTGGCCATGCAAGAAAGAATCCCGTGTCCAGGGCAGAAGCCAGACCCAGCAAATTCATATAGGAGCATGTGGCAGGTGTGAGACGCTCCGAAAGGGGGAGGACTCAGGTGGGAGTCGGGGTCTCTTGGCTTCTCCAGCTCCTGGAGCTCACTTTCTCCTGGAATTTCTCTGATTTGGGAAGTGTTGGAGACATCCCCAAGTTCAGAATATTATTTTCCAGGAGCTTGGGAGAAGCAGCGACCTGGCCTGACCTGCACGTGTGTATACATGTGCGTGTGTCTCGTCTCTGTGGGTAGCTGAGTGTGTTCATCTGTGTGTACTGTCCCTGTGTGTTTAATCCCCCCTCCCTAGTCATTGGTTCCCTCTCCTCCTCTATGGCCCCAGGATGACACCATTTACCGCACCCAGCTCCGGGGTGGCCTGCTGGCTGGGTCTACCACTCTTGGCCAAACTGGGATAGAAGAGGCTATACTGGCCCAGCATATCCTGACGCCAACTCCAGCCAGCCTTTCTTACAGGTTTGTCAGTGATGCTGAGACCAGGCCAAACCACTCTGGGGCTGAGACCCCCTAGGCCAGGCTTGGCACGGGGAGGGAGAACACCAGAGGACAGAGGAGGAGCCACCTGAGGCCTGATGGATCCTGAGGCAGCCAGACACCTCAGGCTCATGAAAGGAGTGAACCCTTTGGCTTGTAGAATGGATCTGGAACCTGACCCTTAGGGCTCCTCGGCCAAAGAAGAGTAGGCAGGACAGGGGGAGAGAGTGTGAGCCGAGCACAGACAGCAGGTCCTTGCCTCTCTTACAAGGCAAGGACCTTGTGGCTGTGTGTCCTGTGAGGCTTACTAGTCTCTATTTTGTGGCTGAATGCCTGTGGGGTGGGGGCAGGAGCTATGCTCTATGTCTGTGAGTGGCTGCACTTTGGCCTCACACTCAGCTTTAGGCTCCAAGAAAGCCCTAAGAACCACAAACACACATCTTGCTTATTTAAAATGCAATTAAAAGAACAGAGGCACTAACCGACTGCCCAGAAACATACAGACACCTGTCTGTCATTAGCTGGTGAAGAGAGTGGCAGAAATGCTCTAGAATTGACCGTGGTGATTGCTGCACAGTTGTGAATTTACTAGAAACAAATACCACTGAACTGGACAAGTGCAAGATGTGAGCTGTCCCATAGATGGGGGAGTCCCAAAAGCTAGTCAGGGGCCAATTCAAAAGACAATGAGCACGGTAAGATGAGAGTTGTGTGTGGTGTGTGCGCAAATGCGTGCACACACTTGTGGAGGCCAGAGGTCAGCGTCGTCATCTGTCACTCTCTACCTTATTTTTTGAACCAGCTGACACTAAGCCTGGTCCATTGATTCAGTATGAGTGGCTAATGAACCCCAGGGGTCTCCCTGTCTCTGTCTCAGCCCCACCACTGGATTCCCATCTCCAGATACCAGGTCTGGCTTTTCCATGGGTGCCAAGGATTAATTCAGGCTCTCATGCAAACAGTTTACACACTGGCCTACCTCCGTAGGCCCAGGGTGGTCCCATTTAAAACAACTTTTAAATGAATTGTATTGTGTGTGTGTGAGGTTGTGCACTCAAGTGCAGTGCCCAAAGGGGCCAGAAGAGGGCATTGATTCCCTGGAGCTGGATTTACAGGAGCTTGTGAGCTGCCTAATCCAGGCACTGGGAACTGAACTTGGGGCCTCTGGAAGAGCAGTATGTGCTCTAAACTGCTATGCCATCTTTCTAACCCCAGGGTGTTCACGAACAGTGGCAGCAGGAAGTATAAAGCGAATGGCTTTCACCATCTCCAACACCCAGGCCTCCACACCCATCACACAGGAGAGCAGGATCTATGGAATGTCCACTTTACAGATGTCAAAGAGGCTGAGAGCAGCCGGCGGCCACCTGCGTTCCCCAAGTCAGTACAAGACCAGGAGCGTTAATAGTTCCTCCCCAGGCCTGAGTTTTCCTTCTCACCCTAATCCTGGGCACACTGACTACCTCTGGAGATAAACCCCCAGAGTACCCCAAATCCAGAGAGAAGCCCTGAGACCCTTCTAGAAGGATACCAGTAAAGGCAAAGGAAGAGAAATACACTCTACAGTCACTAGTGCTCAGAAGGCCCTGGGAGATTTATGGCTCCCTGTTGATCCATTAGCGCATCAGGGTGGAGGAGTGAACATCTGGAATGTGCTTCTCACTTCAGTAACAAGCCGTAAACAAACAGGCCACAGCCACCACCCTGCGAGGAGCAAACAGTCGCCTTTGGGGGGAGCGATGGCTCTCCCTACCCCCTCTCTCGCCCTGCCGCTACCCCAACATCTCATTCCGCGGAGTGCACGAGAATACTGCAGAGCCCACCCAGGGCCAGCTTTCTGAGCTCCGTGTGTATTAAGGCACACACGGCTGCGAGCTTTGGAAGGATTCAGCAAGCAGATGTTCCGAGGGACATGTGGGGGTGGTGGGAGTCGGCTGCTGGAGACCTTCTCAGTCTGAACTGTCCCCAAACCACTGCCAGGACTGATGTCACAGCCTGAGCTATGGTGCTTCTCCCCCATCCCAGGTCAAGGACTCCAGGAATTTGAGGCACACTTACTCACTGGAAGTAGCACCCCACAGCCCCTCCTGAGCCAGCATTCTGTGCCACCAACAGTCCCTTGCAAGGTCCCCAGTGAGAAGCAGCAGAGGTAAGCCACCACTGCAGCTACAAGTCTACAGAGTGGCCATAGAGGCAACTTGTGTCTTGGCCAGGATGTATAACCCACCCTAGTTCTGGCTTTTCTTACTCCAGGGACCCTGAGAGGATCACCCCACCCCAGGAACCCTCAGCATCTTGGTGTAGCTCAGAAAGTAAAGGCCACAGGGAAAATGAAAAGGAAGGTGACCCACGGTATCTGGGAACACACAAGCTCAAGCCTGCAGCGTAGGATGTGGAGTGTACAAGATGTGGGCTAGGTCACAAGTCACATTTGCTGAAGCCCTTGAGGCTTCCCTGAGTGTCTTTAAGGTCACATGAGCCTGCCTGGGTGGCAACCACTTTAAAACCAGTCTTCCTCCAAACCAAGCTTGGCCCCCTTCTAGCCCCACGTGCTAAGGCTGTATACCTGTTGGTGACAGACAGCAGAGGGTGGGCATCCTTGGTCCAGGTGACCAGTGGGGTCGGAGAGCCTTGGGCCTCACAGTCCAGGGTCACCTCTTCACCAGCCTTGACTGTGACTCTCAGAGGAGCCTCCATGGCCTGGGACTCATTCATTTTGATCCTGGGTTTGGCTGTTGGGAGAAGTAAACACAGAGGGGAAAAGAAGCAAGAGGATAGCAGAGGGTGACGTCACCTTGACCTTTGGGAGGTCCAGAGAGCAGGAGAGACAACGGAAAGCACGTTTTTGCCACCACATTGACCGTCCACCACTCTGTTCTGCTGCCTCCCCATTGGCCAATCCTTTCATGCCCAGGACATGAGCCGCAAAATGGAGTATGAACTCTCCCTGGCTCCTTACTAGAGAGGGATTTAGGATGATTTATGCATGTCATTTCTCTGTTAGGCCAGAGACTCCTGATGGAAGAGGTGCTTCAGTACCCACGCCCCCCATAGCTTTCCCAGCACACGCGCACTAAAGGAACTTGGTAGGAAACAAGCCACATGGTGGGGGTATCTGAAGACTACCATGGCTTCCTATGCATGTGACATCACTAGTTCTGACAGTAAATCCCCTTGTCGTTGGTTCTTTTTGATGTAGGTTCCCATGGAGCTTAGCTTAGGCTGAACGTCAGCTCTGTGTAGCCAAAGATTACCTTAAACACCTGATCCTCCTGCCTTCACCTCCTGAAGAACTGGGATTACAGGTAGGTACCATCGCATCCAGTTTTGTTTTGTTTTTAAGACAGGGTCTCCTTATGTAGCCCTGGCTGTCCTAGAACTCACTATGTAGACCAGGCTGGCTTCAAACTCACAGAAATCCACCTGCCTCTGCCTCCCAAGTGCTGGGACTAAACTGTGTATTTTCCCACACCTGGAAGACTTTTTCTCATGTGGTGCTGGGGATGGAACCCAGGGCCTCATGCATGTTAGGCAAGCATTCTACCAACTGAGCTATACTCCAAATCCCCATTGGTTTTAACATCAAATACTAGATCTAAAAGTATATAACGAAAACCAATGAGACTCAGTCCCTGAGGCCCAGGTCGGAGGAAATGGCCAAGGAAGAGTCCCACTCTGTCCTGGCAGCATTTAGAGTCCACAAGAAACATGAAGACCCAGTTGACCAGTCTACAATGGGTTACCTAATCCCAGTAGCGATGGAGGCTACTAAGGGGATGTCCCACCCAGAGTTTACAACAAGGCGGTTTCATCCAGCTGGGGTCTGACACATGGGAGAAGTTGGTTGGTCCAAGAAGTTCATTCCACAAACCTCACATGTAAGAACCTGAGGCAGGTTTGAACATCAAAAACAAAGAGGAGGCCAGAGGGTGTAGGGGCAGAGAAGGGTTAGGCTAGAGGCAGATGAGGCGGCTACCAGGATGGATCCTGTGTCTTTTGAAGGCTTGATACCGGGACTCAGATGGTCGCAGAAGGGGCTGAATGAGCCCCTGTGGGATTCCCACTGATCTGCCCTCACTTTAGGATCCTTTACTACTCACTATTAACAGAGAGCCACATCTCCTGGCTGGAGAAGCCCACGCTGTTGGTGGCTGTGCACACATAGGCACCTGCATCCTGGGGAGATGGCTGGACAATGACCAGGGTACCATCCCTGCTCACATTGTAGTGACCCTTGGTAGTCAGGGTGTTGGCTTCCTAGGACAGAACCATGGTGACAACATCAGAGCTCACACTCTGTCCCAAGATACATCAGGTTGACATCTCCGGCTTCCATTCAAGGTTACAGGCTCTGCCTACCTTGGTCCAGGTGATGGTGGGGGTGGGAACACCTGAGGCCATGCAGGGGAGGGAGGCTGGAACTCCTTCCTTGGTGACGTGGTGGGTGGCAGTCGGATGGATCCTAGGTGGCACTTTCATAAAGAAACCCATTTAAAAATATTATAAATCAGTGTTCCTAATGGCCAAAGCTCGGAAGAACCCATGTCTACCAGTGATGACTGGATAGCAGGATGGGATAATGTATCCCGTGTGTGTGTGCACAGTGGAATAGTACTCAGCCTTCCAAAGGAAGGGACTGATTCTAACTCTGACATTTCAGGAAAGTCAGAACTGGACCCTAAAACCATCGGTGGTCGCTGGGTGTTAGGTCTGTGCAGAGCACAGAGGGAGAACCTCAAGCTGAGACCAGCATGGTGGGAACACGTTGTGACCATGGCCTCCAGCCCTTGCCAGCTGTTGGTATGGGTCACTTTGAGTAGTGAAGAGGATTGTTCATAATGAGAGAGTCTGCAGGCGAGGGGAAGGAAGACATGGGATATTTTGGCATATCTGTTCAATTTTTCTAAGGAATCCATTTTTAAAAATCACACAAACCAAATGACAAGCTGTCCAAGCTTGCTGGTATAGGTTTGTAGTCCTAGCTACCTTGGAGAGGCTGAGGCAGGATGATCCCAAGTCCCAGGCCTGCCTGGGCAATATGATGAGACCCCATCTCAGAATTAAAACAGGTTAGAGATATAGGGGTTGGGATATAACTTGGCAGCAATACACTAGTCAGACAGGCACACCGCCATAGGGCTCCACCCTTACCACTAGAAAGGAAGGAAGGAAGGGGGAGGGGAGGGGAAGGATGGAGGGAGGAAAGGAGAAAGAAAGAAAGTGACTGGGGAGATGTTCAGTTTGTAAAGGGCTTGCTGCATAGACATGAGGACCTGAGCTCAGTCCCCAACACCCACACAGAAGGTAGGTTCCATGATGTGGATGGGCAGAGTTAGGAGGGTCCCTGGAGCTCTCTGAGCTGCTGGTCTATCCTAAAATATAAGGTGGGGAGATGGAGGGAGATAGCCAGCGTTAGCCTGACTTCTAAGTGCACACACACAAACACACATAAGTGTACATTCATAATCCACACAATGACAAAAGAAAAGAGAAAGCTCTAAGCCGGGAGGTGATGGTACACACCTTTAATCCCAGAACTCAGGAGGCAGAACCAGGTATGTCTATGTGAGTTCAAGGCCAGCAGTGTCTACACATAGTTACAGGCCCGCCAGGGATACATAGTAAGACCCTGTCTTAAAGAGAGAAGAGAGGGGAGACAGAGACAGTTTTAGACCTGGGTAGTGTCTGCGAACGTGTTTTACACAATTGGATCCAACGCTAGAAAACACTGGGAATGATCAACCTTTTGTTGCTCTAATATCTAAAAGAAGTTCAACAGGAGAAGAAAATTGGCTCAGTATCTGTGGCCACATGGCTGGCAGTCATAGACTCCATCTAGACCCAGGCTGCCTGGGCCAGGAGCAGCTGTGCGGTCTCGCTGTTCAGGACTTTGTGTAAACCACTTAATCTTTCAGTCCCTGGATTCCCAGATGTGCCAGCAAGCTTAACCAACTCTGATTCCCTGCTCATGGTGTTGGGGACAGACTGATGAGAAACAGCAGAAAACAACATTCACAGGACAGAACAAACTTAGAAACAGGTGCCAGAGGCATCCTGGGAGCCCTCTGGATTCATAAAGAGATGGGAGGGAAGCCAGAAGCCAGAGCCCGGGAGGTTCAGGGAGTACGTCAGGGAGGAAAAGGCCTTCCCTGTGCTCCAGCAGATGAGTGGTGTGTGTGGAATGGACGTGATGAAGCCAAGAGACCAGGCTAGACCACATCAGTGTCAGCGATACTGCCTCCAGGCACTGTGCGTGCGTGTGTGCGTGAGTGTGTGTGAAGTGGAAACACATGAGCCGTGTGTGTGTCTAGCTGCGGTCTGCCGTGGGCTCCAGTTCCAGTTTCAGCAGAATTTTGATCTGCAGAATCTCTGACTGCAGAGGCAGGAAGCTGAGGCTTCCCCACTCCCAGCTCCTGATGTGATGGGTTTGGCTTTCCTCTCTCACCTGCTTCTTCCTGCTCACCCCTCTGCAGTTTCACACAGAAGTGCCTTGGAAAGAGAGTATCCCATGCAAATGACAAATACACCTCGATGTATCTCCTCAACTCAGAGACAGCGGCACTTGTTTGGGTAAGCTGAGGACCCTACACCCCGAGTAGGAGGACAGCTGGGTAAAATAAGCTTGCTTCAAAATGTGCCACTATCCAGAACTCAAAACAAGAGTGCATTGATTGATCGTGTCCATGCCCTACGTAAGTCCCTGGGGGAGATGAGGACATGGGCAGGGCCATCACACTGCATCCAACAGGGGATCTGCAGGTTCTACACTGATTCCCCTGAAGCCATGAGTGACAGGGGCACAGCCATGACATACTGCCACAGGAACATGAGACAACAGTAGACATGACCACAGGTTTCTTTATTCTAATGGATGCGGGGCTGGGGAGATGGTTTGGTCTTTATAGGCCTCCTGAGGTAGGACCTCAGCCCCCAAATAAAAGCTGGACATAGCTGAGCACATCTATAATTCAGCATGGGGAAGGGGGTGGTGGAGGGGGATGGTGGTGG
>LOEQ01000025.1:1044070-1066584 GCA_001685075.1 Bramus lutescens | reverse complement strand
GCCCCGGCATCCATGTTTGTTTCCCTGGCCCAACTATCTGGACTACCAATCCCTTGCATGGGTGTTTTGTGTCTCCCCACAAGACCTTAAGTACCATGTAAGGAGCCGTGGACTAACAACTACACCCATGGAGCCTGGTGTATCACAGACACTGGGGGTCCTTGAGCAGGGAGGAAGCAGTGTGTCCTGAGACAGGATGGCCCAAGTAAGTACCTGTATAATAGAGGGTGATTGTTTCCTCATCTGTGCCGACTTCATTAGCAGCCTGGCAGCTGTAGTTCCCAGCATCCTCTGGGGCTACTCCCTGAATGATGAGCGTTCCTTGGGCATCCACATGGATTCTGGAGTTGTGCCAGAAAAACATATGACATATGGTGGCTTCATAGTCATCATTAATATCAAACTAATGTCACTAGTCAATGATACTCAGACTGTTCCAGGTTTCTCTAGGTCAGCCATTTTTAACCCACAGGGCTCTTCCTCAAGTTCTGAACACCTGAATACCCAGGCCACACTGCACTCAATAGGCCCTTGAAAGATGTCAGGCAGATGCCACACCCCTTTTTGAGAAAACCCAAGCTGAGATTCCCTCCCAGCACCCTGTCCAGCTACTGCCAGGCTCTGAGTTCTCCTCCCACCCACTCACCTGCTGTCCTCTGGCAGGGTGAGGCCCTCACGGCTCCAGGAGATATGGGGTGTGGGATACCCTGATGCTGAGCAGCTGACCCTCATCTCCACACCCTGGGAGACATGCTGGGACCTGGCATTGATGCTGACTTGAGGGGCCTCTGTAGATGAGAAGAGTCCTCTGACCAGCCTGGGCTCCCCACACCAGCTCTGATTGACCCTCAGCCACAGTAGGGGTGGCAGTGGAGAGGAAACACAGGTTCCAGAGTCAGAGTTCCCAGGTGGCACCCCTGGTGGTGGGGAGGCTTGGCACTAACCCAGTACCCACTAGGGCCTTCCAGTTGGAAACTCTTGCCCTGGATAGTTGCTTTGAGCCGGCACCCCTGGAGTTCTTGGGCATCCATCAGGTGCCAGAGCTGGGGACAGTATATCTCTATGACCACGAGGTGAACGCCATGGCCTGCCCTAAAACTGACTCCAAAACTAGGTTCTTTTAATTGGGCACTCACTCTCAGTCCACAGAACCAGTGAGGCTCAACCCAAATCCTCTAAAAAGGCAAATGCACCCACTTCCATGCCAAGGAAGACATAACTAATCAATCTCTGTCTTATAGAGCCCAGAAAGATCCTCTTAACACACTCCCAGTACCAATGGGAGTTGCTGGCTCAATAAAGCACTTGCTGAGTTTCTGGGTATTTACCTTTGGTGAACTGGCACTCCAGGGAGGAGGTCTTGAGGAGACTGAAGCCACACCCCATCCTGAAACTCCTATACAGATGCCCTTTCCTCTGCCTCAGGCAGTACCCCCCAGCTATGCCCAGGTACATCTGACTTCTGAGCCCTCACCCTGCCCCAACCCTAGTATGATTAACCTCCAATAGTAAATATAACTTAGCTAGATGGAGACAGAGTCTCCAAAGTTCTGAGGCTAAGCAGAGGGAGGAGCTTATGGTGTCCCCAGTGAACATGAGGTAGAACGCTGTGCTAGGGGGACCAGCAAGAGTGGGAGGGGTCTTACCTCGCACCAGGAGCCAGGTGGATGCCCTTGTGACCCCATTGCCATTGCTGGCTACACACTGGTACTGCCCACCATCACTGGGGACGATGTTGCTGACTTCCAAAGACAGGTCATGCAGCTGGGTGACCCTGCCTGCTGTGACTGGCAAGGCTCGCCAGTCCCGGACCCATGTCAGGTTGTAAGGAGCATCACCTAGGACTTGGCAGGACAGGATGGCGGTCTCCCCTGGGGACACAGTCACATTAGGTCCAGGGACCAGCTGTGGTGGAGGGTCTGCAAGGACAGAGGGATAGGAGGGATTGAGGGACTGGGGTAGAGAACAGCTGTCTTCTGTGACTCAGGACACGTCAGCCAGCAGAGTAGCCTGCATATGCTCTCCATTTGGGGATTCTGGCCCCCGGGGGAGATTGTGTGTCCCCCGTCACAATCTCCCTAGGGTGCTATCAAATCTTGGATCTCTCCACAGCATGGACGTGCTCACGAGCCACAGCCAATGTGCATCCAACAACCCTTCTCAGATCTTCACACCCTCCCAGCCAAACATCTCCACCAGGAAGAAACCGGCCAGGAGAGGGGGAAACTGTGGGAACATCTCTGTCCTTCAGCAGTGTGACCTATGAGCAGCCCGAGACAAACAAGGCCAAAAAGAAATGCCACTAAGTCTGTTCTCAGGAACACAAACCACCAAAGTGTCAAGATCAGAGACCACCCACTAGTAGAGCAGGACCAACAGGCCACATGCACCTACAAGAGATGAAAGTGTCCCAGTGTGCACGTGGGGGCTCATGACCCCCACGCTTGGGAAGCAGGGGCAGGATTGCTGTGAATTTAAGACCAGTCTGTTTCACATGGCCAGTTCCACCGTAGCCAGGGCTACCTAGTGAGACTCTGTCTAAATTATAAAAGAAAAAAAATACAATTTTATTGAAAATGCTTAGAGGTGACATTTAGGGACAATAGGGAAGCTGAACTATAGACAAAATTAAGCAGTACTGAAATATTCATACTTTGGGTGTGTGTGTGTGTGTGTGTGTGTGTGTGTGTGTGTGTGTGTTTTGGGACTATGTCTTCTTCCTCTGTAGCCCTGATGGATCTGGAACTCATGTAGCCCAGGTTGACCTGAAACATGTAGCTTCCTACCTCAGCTTCCATTATATCTGTCTCTGGCCAGGGGAACTCAGTTCAGCAAGGTGATGCCATTTTTTTAGGGATATGTATTGAAATGTCAAGGTGGTTATAACTTAGTTTAATGTAGCTTGGCAGGAACGAAAAAGGTTGGTGTGGCCAGATATCAGCACACGGCAGACCAGTTCCTTGGCCTTGTCCTCTGCTCTGCTCATTTATAAAATTTGACTCTCCCCTCAGAGGCTCAGACTGACTCGCTGTCAGGTTGTGGAATCAGGTTGTTGAAATCTCCCATAGTCTCACTCCCCCCAGAATGTCTGAAAAGGCGTTCCTCAGAGGAGCTGGGGAGATGGCTCCCTAGGTAAAATGCTTGCTGTCCAAGCATTAGGACCCAGGTTTAGATCACCATAAAATCCAGGCATGGCAACACACGTTTGTAACCACAGCACGAGAAGAGGAGACAGGGAGATCCCTGGGGCTCACTGTACCCCACCAGCCTTTGCAATCTTTCCTAGGTCCCATGAGAGACGGTGGGGCTCAACAGAGGGAGGACCTCCGACCCCTGAACACATGCACACGGGATGGTGCCCCTGAACACACACGCATATGCCACACACAAAGAAGAACTCATCAAACGCTAGACTTGGGGGACTGCAGATGGCTTCAGTGTCCTGGTTTATGTTTTCCCATCTTTCTGCCAGGGGCCATTAAATTGCATTTCCTTTCTTCACTACAGGATAATTTGGGTCTCTAACGAGGAAATCTAATCTCATTCTGGGACTGTCGATGGCATCCCCAGCATTCTAGAGCTCAGTAGTGACATCATGGCAGGAAGTAAGTCACCCTGAAAGAACACCAGGCACGTGATTGACATCAAGCCGGGCAATGGACCCCTACAAGGCCCAGGTAGGGTCAGTGTGTAGGTGGTAACATGGATTGGCATGCTTTGAGAGAAAGAGACTGTCCCCAGGTGCCAGCAAGCTAGTACTCTGCCCCAGGGATGGAGAGTGACCAGAAGGAAACCCCAGTGGAAGGGAAGGAGCTCGGTGAACACACAGAGAAAGAGTAGACCTGTGATGACAATCTGGGCGTTGGCTTGTCCTGTCCCGGCTCTGCTGACTGCTATGCACTGGTACATGCCTTCCTCAGCCTTGGAGGCCCGCGGGATCTCCCAGCTGCTGTTCCCTGATCCCCTGCAAAAGCATCAGGCAATGTGGTCACTCTGACCCCACCCAGGGCCTCCCAGCCTAAGAGGGGGGTGAGCTCAGGCCCCCAAATCTTGCACAGAGGGAAGCCCAAATCCTCACTGAGGCTCAGTAAGAAGATTTAGGAAAATTCCATAGCAGGCCATGTGAGCTGAACTCATGCGTTGGCCTCTCTTAACTCTGGACTCTCACCCTAAGGAAAGGGTCTAAGGGATCCCTCCTCTCCTGACTCAACTTCTGGGCCCACTCATGGACCCACTCTACCCATCCCCAACAAGGCTGACCAGGACGACAATCAACTGAGTCCAGGTCTCTCTCCTGTTGCCCACTCTTCGAGATCTGTCCAGGGCACAGGAGCCCCAGGGCCAGAGACAATTGCTGGCCATCAGTCACTCACTGAAAGTGCTGCTCCTCGCCCAGCCTCACTCCATCTCGTTGCAGCTGCAATCGGAAGGGGAGGGTGCTATACACAGAACAGGAGACCAGCAGGGGCTGCTGTAGATAACCGTGGATCCTGGGGGCCATGCTGACCAGAGGTACGCCTGTAGGCAAGCACAAGGTTCAGAGCCCTGCCGTGCCATCACAGAGCCTGTCCCTGGTACCTTAGCCACGCAGAGACCCTTAGGAACAAACAGGAGGCAGAGGCTAGTCCAGAGGCAGTGAGCTGTTCCATTCAGAGTCACACAAGGCAGGTCACTTACCTCTCTGAACCTCAGTTTCCACCTCTCTAAAATGGAAGTGATCCCTCCAAAGTTCAGGGACCATCAGAGAGTAGAAGAGCTTGGGGAAGTGGGGAAGAGGATGTGCTGACTCTAGGCACAACATGACCATTACACTCACACACACCAGATCGGCACTAGACTGGGCCTGTCAGCATCCTGTGCTGGCGTGGAGAAGGCCTCCTGGGACCCCTCTCCTCTGTGAGGACTTACACACAGTTAATGGTCAGTGGATGAGGAGGATCCATTTTCTTCAGTGTGTAGACATTGGTAAAATGCCCATGTTCATATAAACAAACCCTCACTCATGTTCCCATAAGCAACCCCAAGGAAACTCATCAGGTTGTCCAAAAAAGACCTGAAGTCAAATAGGAAGTAGTTGGGAGGGGCTGGTGGAAGTGGGGAGAGGGAGAAGAATGGGGATGCTGGCGTGACCCAACTACATCATGGGTGTATGAGATGACATCACAAAACCCAGTAGTACATAGTACTAATAAACACATGCTAAGAAAATGTCTTTAAAGTTTTGAGCAAAGGTTAAGAAATTGTAAACCAAATTAGTTTCAAGATGGACTCTACTTGGTATCATCAATAAGATACCTTAAAATGGGGGTGGTGATGGCACTGTTATGAGGAACTGGTAACAACTGACAGTGGAGACAACTTCACCATGGCTTCTGAGGAAGCCAGGCAGCAGAAAGACCTGCCTGGGACCAGCTCTGAGGTCAGACGCTACCCACGGTGTGGGTGGGGCTATGCAATGGGATCTTCTTTAGAGGCTCCAGTTCACCCATATTTGTCCAGTGAAAAACAAGTCCAGTGGGAAGCCATCTGTAGACGTGACATTTGCAGCATTTTTGAGATAAAGAAAAAAGCTTCAAAGAAACTCTCACAGCTTGTGAAGAGCCCTTAGGGGCCTCTGTTGGACACTACTGGCCTCCTCACCTGACCCTCATCTGGGGATCAACAGTCTCTTCCCCTGTGTTGTTTCTAGGAGGCCTCTGAGAATGTCCCCAGCAGGGTCAGCTGCAGCCCACAGTGCTGGCAAGGGCTCAGTCCATGAGGCTGCCTTCTTTGCACCCCAGCCAGAGGGAACAGGAGCCCAGAAAGATGCTCCAGGGCTGAGACAATGCACCAGACGGCCTCAGAGGCCAGGCTGGGGGCGGGGAGCATGGCTGGTGACATCATGCCCTGGGCTGTCTGCCACATCCCCAGGGAGAGGGGTGTCAGGCTTCCAGCCACGTCCTCAGCTGCATGTGCAGCCGCTACTCACCCCCGCAATCTGGAAGCCTCTTCCAGACAGCTTGGTTACCCCTCTTTTGAGCAGAAAGGGCCCAGGCACCTGAGACCTACCACACACCTTCAAACCCAGAGCCAACCTGCTCTGAGACAAATCCTAGCCTCCTCTGCTCTGAAAAATAGGGAGGCAAAAACTATCCTAGTCCATCCCTGCCTGCTTCCATTGGAGTGGCAATAGAGACAATGCCCACAACTGCATCTCAGTTCCCTGGTTCTATCTGAGAGGACAGAGGAGACAGGTCTCCCCTGATGAAACCTCTACAGAAAGCTTCCCCTCAGGCTGTAAAGGAAAATCACAGATGCTCGGGAATAGCATCATGGTGCAGAGGCCAAGATGCCCTGAGGCCAGAGTCAGGAAAGAAGAGGAGGTGTCTCAGCCAGAGGTCTTCAAGAATTGCCCTTGGTGGACATTATGCATAACCTCAAGAGCTGGCCTGCCCTCCTGCCTGCCCTCCTGCCCTCCCACCTGCCTACACCCTTATTGGAAAGGGATGGGTGACTGCCCCACAAAGAAGTGTGGAATGCATGTCACTCCCAGGGGAAGGGAGACAGTGGGCCCAAGGATGGCGACAGGGTCTGGCTATGAGGTCAGGTGGCCCAGGAAACCAGGTGTCCTTGCCAGGAGCCGAGGTGAAGCTGGGAAATCCAAGACTTTCTCCTGCCCTAGGAGCTCTCTACCTTTGAGGTACAGGGACCAGAAAAAGCCACACATATGAGAGCCAGTATAGCGACATAGTGGCATCGGCAGCTGCTGAGTGCGGTCTCAGGCACCCCTGTATAGCTCTGTGCATACTGGATGCTGGAGTCCTTGGGACAACTCTATCTCCTATGACTCCCTAGAACTTCCCTGTGGGAGTGCTCAGTGAAGGGCAGTCCCTCTGTCCACTTTTAAGTGGGACATGCCATACACACCAGGACTGCTACAAGTGGGCAATGGGCAAGTCTTGGCAAATGCTGGGCCCACACTTCCCTGCACCATGGCTTGCACTTAGCTTTGGGAGCATCAGAACAAATAAATAAATGATGGATGGATGGCTAGATGGTTGAATGAATATATGGGTGAGAGGATGAAAAGATAAAACGGTGGGTGGGTGGATAAAATGATGGATAGATAAGGAGTTGAATGATGGGTGGATAAACCAATGGATAGATGCTCTGTTGGTTGGATGTAGCAAGGTGGGTGGATGGACGCTGGGATAAATACATGTGGATAGATAAATGGATGGGTAGATGGATGGATGGATAGATAAACAGATGTGACTGCATAAATGAGCTAGCTGCTGATGAATATATAGATGGGAAGATTGCTAGGCAGGTGGATGGATGGGTAGGTGTGTGCATGGGTGGGCAGATGGGCAGGAGGGTGTGCAGATGGGAAGGAATGTGAGTGAGTAGGTGTATGGATGGCTTTGTTCTAAATCTTCAAGCTGAAGGTGATGTCTGGATCGTGTTGGGGTTTGTCATGACACTTAACAGGGAATAGCTGGCCACAGAAGCTTTGCCAAACTAATCTAGCCAGGAAATGCTTCCAGGAAGACATGGCACTCACCTGGGGCCACCCCACTGTAGGAAACTCCAGAGACACGGAGGAGGGGATTTCCTTCTTGGTCTTGGCCCTTCACTTTGAGATAAAAGCGCTCCTTTGGTACATGGAAGGGTGGCCCAGCCCACAGCTGATGGGTGGAGCCATTGGATAGAAACTGTGTGGGCAGAGTGAGGAGAGACTTCCCTGAGCTGTGTGAGAGTTCCACAGATTCAAGGTGACCAGGTGCCTGCAGGCCCGTAGAGTTGATCACCAGGGAGATGGGTACGCCTGCAAAGAGAGAGAGGGAATGAGCACTGGGCTCTGGGACTGTGAGCCGGACCCAGCCTTCTTGGTCCTCCTTCACCCACTCACTTCACCTCTCCCTGAGCGAGCTAAGGCTGTAGGTGGGATAAGGAAGGACGAGCCCTGTGACGCTGTCCGTGGTCCTGAAACAACCGCTGCCTCTCCACCCTGCCTGCATTAGCTGTATCCCCTGCTTCTAAACCCAGAAGCACAGACCTAGACTGAGCTTTCACCATTTCCTTAGTTTATTTGGGAGCTTGGGTCAGACCTCTTCCCCTTTCAGTTAAAATGGCTTTTAAAGAAACACTGAGTCTGCACATGAATGAAAGAATCTAAATGTGAGTTCTCGAGAAAGCCGAGTCTGTAAGCATGGTGGTGGTGGGGGGGCTGCATAATTCAGACAGTTGTATGCAGAAGCCCCTCCAGGTCAAACACTGGTATATAGGGATGGTTTCCTGTAGTCAGCTCATGGCATGTGGTAGCTGCTTGCTCTAGTCCAGGCATCTAATGTTCATTTAGCCACAGACCCCCCAAGTCCTAATATTCCCATCATAGAGTCTAAGGCCAAGCACTCATTAACATTTTTAGTTTCTTTCTCCACCCTCTTCTTCATCCTTCCCATCCTCCTTGAAGTCCTGGTGATTAACCCAAAGCCTTGCAGACACACTGCAAACGTTTCACCACTAAGCTGTATTCCTAGCCTTATTTTTTAACTTTGTATGTGTCTACTCCTTTTCACACAGTTAAAATGGCTTCTAAAGAATCATGGAGTCTGCATATGGCACAGAAGACTCTACATATGAATTCCGAGTAAAGTCAAACATGCGTGTACACATCCACACTACAGCACATGTGGTCAGAGAACAACCCGTGGGGGTTGGTTCTCTCCTTCCAGGGACTGAACTTGGGTTGTGAGGTCTTTACCCACTAAGACATCTCTCTGGCCCACTTCTTTACTTTTTTTTAAGTCATGGTCTTGCCAAGTTACCCAGCAAGCCTTGACTTTGCAATCCTCCTGACTTTGGGTCTTGGCTAGCTGGATTATAAGCCTGTGCCACCAAGACTTGCTTAGAGTGTCCTTCCTCAACTAGATTGTTGGAAGGGCCTCAGTTTCTCCACTTTCCTTGGTTTCTTTCTACAAAGTAAATACCAAATGAAGCCCCCAAGCTCATCACATGCCAGTGAAGAACTATTACCTCTAATTTAACCCCCCCATTCCAGTCTCCTCCATATGATCACCAAGACACTTTTGATAAGCCAGCAGCTCAGTGGCACCTGTCCCTCCTCTGAATTAGCAGGGTGAAGACAAGACGTCATAGAAGAAAAAGGAAGAGAAAAAGTAAAATGTTCACCTTACCACCATGAGCAGCTGAGTTCAACACCCAGAGGCCAGTGGGCATAGTGGTGCACACAATCCTAGTGCTGGGGAGGTAGAGCTAGACAGGTAGATTCCTAGTGCCTGAGGGACAGCTAAACTAGCCTACTTGGTGAACTCAAGGCAGTGAAAGACTCATTTCAAAAAATAATTGATGGGGACTGGAGAGATGGCTCAGAGGTTAAGAGCACTGGCTGCTCTTCCAGAGGTCCTGAGTTTAATTCCAAACAACCACATGATGGCTCACAGCCATTTGCAATGAGATCTGGTGCCCTCTTCTGGCATGCAGGTATACATGGAGGCAGAATATCTAATAAATAAATCTTAAAAAAATAATAATTGATAGTTAGGGACTGGAGAGATGGTTCAGAAGTTAAGAACTCTTGCTGCTCTTCCAGAGGACCCAGGTTTAATTCTCAGCAGCTCATTAATGCCTGTAACTCCAGTTCCAGAGAAACAGAAGCCTTCTTTTGGATTCTGTGGGCACTGCATACACACGGTGCACATATATGCAGGCAAAACACCATACACATGAAATTTTTAAATGAAACAAATGAAAACAATTGGCGTCCAGTGCCTGAGGAATGACCCCAGAGGAACTCCTCTGTCTGACCTTCATACACACATGCACACATACACACATGTACCCAAACATACTTGAACACATATACACACAGGAAAATTAAAAGGCAGGAGAAGCAGGGACTCAACAACAAAAGAGATAATCAGGACCCCTTTGGTGGCTGGAAGGATGCTGGGAAGGTAAATGTTACCTCCTAGGCTGATGGAGAGGAAGCAGAGTTGGTTTGTCACCCTGTGGTCTGGAACAATAGTCGGACCCATTCCACAGTCACAGTGGCTCACACAGTTGGCCTGCCTTGGTCCTCCCACCACCTCCCAAAGCCATTGCCTTCCTCAGAGCCCAGGGCAGGTACCTTGCAAAGGCCATTCGATGGTGTGGTTGAGGTCCAGAGAGGGCTGCATGGAGAAGCCGGCTCGGAAGTTGATGTTACTGATGCCTGATATTCTCACTGAGTGGCGGCCACTGCTGTACACCTAGAGCAGGTCCCCACCAACCCATGTCACCAGAGCATCAGGCCTCAGGACCCCAGCTCCAGCCCAGATGCCACTGGCCATAGCTAGTAAAACCCACACCTGTAGCTATAGCTCTCTCACCTTTGTAAACACATGGGCAAGGTACCTGCTCCCCAAAGACACAGAAATCCAGTTTACCCACTCTCCTTCTGGAGGCTTCTCTTTCTGCTCTCTCCTAACTCCTGCAGGCCCTGCCTGTTCTCCTGCTTGTCTGCCCTCCCACCACACCTTCCCTGGAGGCATTGTGGCTCTGGTCTTAAAGACATGCAGATCTGGAACATCAGGTGGTCAGCACAGTCTTCACCTGCAGTCGCCCACCACAATGCCCTGCACCCCATAGTCAATCATCAGGAGACCCCACTCCTCCAACAGGTCACGCCTGTCTCTTGCCTGGCTTCCAGAATCTTCCAGATACAACAGTCTCCTGTCAGCTCTGTCTCTTTTAGTTGTAGCTCCCAAAGTCACCCTTGCTCCGTTTACCCTCCCTACCCAGGACAGGAGTCTGAGTCATGTACCAGTTTGGCTATTCCCTGAAGGTCCTTTCTTAACCTTTCTGAAGGTCATCCCAAAGCACTCCATGCCCTCACAATTGAAAATCGGGTTGTTCCTTGGCTTTTGACCTTGCACTCATTCCTATTGATAGGCCCATATCGCTGCCCACACATCCCAGGCTCTCTGCCTGAAATTCCCACATTGGTGTGTCCCTACCTTGATGGCCCACAGCCCAGGGTGCTCAGGCTTAAAGGCTACAACCTTGGCTGAGTCTGGAATGTTGAGGAGTACGTTGAGACCTTCATCTGTCTGCAGGACCCTTCCTGTGGAAGCACAAGGTGCCACTCAGTCTTCTCTCTTTTCCCAGGGTCCCTAGGTTCCCCACCCTGTCTCCAGGACCCCACAGCCCACCAACACCAGCCTCAAGTGTCCTTGGAACTGACAAGTTGCCGTTGTTGTAAGTCCTCATTGGTCAATTGCCACCAACCTTCAGTTTCTTCATCTGCAGGGACACCTCTCTACTCCACTTGGGGTCCCTCACTCCTCTCTAATTTCTGTATTCTTGAGTATGAGTCCCTTGCCACTGTTGCCTCTTTGTAGGGTATGGGTGTATGTGCGGTATATATCTGTGGGGTGTGCATGCATGTGGGGGGTGTATGCATGTGGGGGGTGTATGCATGTGAATGCATGTATGCATGTGGGGTGTGTATGCATGTGGGGTGTGTATGCATGTGAATGCATGTATGCATGTGGGGTGTGCATGCATGTGGGGGTGTATGCATGTGGGGGTGTATGCATGTGAATGCATGTATGCATGTGGGGTGTGTATGCATGTGGGGTGTGTATGCATGTGAGTGCATGTGTGCATTGCACATGTACATATGTCAGTTTCCTCCTCTCACCAAGTGGGAGCCAAAGATGGAGTTCAGGTCTTCAAGCTTGACAGCACCTTTACCCATAAATCATCTCACTGGCTCGTTTTCTTTTTCTGGGACAGAGTCTCTTACTGCACTTGGAGTTCAACCATTTGGCTAACCAGGGAGCTCAGGGACCCCTCATCTCCACTCCTCAGTACTGAAGTTACTGGTATGGCTGCCACACACAATTTTAACATGGGTGCTGAGTATCCAGACTCAGGTCCTCCTGTTTGTGAGCAGACACTTTATTGACTGAGCCATTTCTCCAACCCCCTTCTCCCGTGGTCTCTTTTCATCTCATCCTGGGCTTCCAGCTAAATCTTGGATCCAAAGAGGGGTTTAGGCCAGGAGCACATACCCAGGGGATCCCGGACTTCAATCTCGGGCCCTGGCCCACTCAGTGAGATGGTGACCTCCTTCAGGCTGGGGTCGAAAGGGATTCTCCACGTGTGCTCCCCGTCCTCCTCATGGTCTGCAGACAGCAGATGTACTTTGGAGGCCTGGATCGCTGACTCCACCCACTTTAGCACCTGAGAAAGGTACAGAAGTTGAACTAGGGGGTGTGCCCAGGCTTTGACATGTCTGGTCACCTGATACAGCTATAACCAGATTCTGCTATATGCAGAATCCACACACTCCCTGTGGATTTGGGGGTAGCAAACAATCTGTTCAGTGCCCAAGGCCACGGACCCCCACTGTCCTACACTAGGCCTGATTGGCTCTTCTCCCCTCTTGGCATCCATGGCTCCAAACGAAGCCTGTATGTTGACACAGGTGACTCAGAACTGAGAGGTGCAGGCACAGACTTTCTTCTTCTTCTTCTTCTTCTTCTTCTTCTTCTTCTTCTTCTTCTTCTTCTTCTTCNTCTTCTTCTTCTTCTTCTTCTTCTTCTTCTTCTTCTTCTTCTTCTTCTTCTTCTTCCTCTTCCTCTTCCTCTTCTTCCTCCTCCTCCTCCTTCTCCTATTAAAATTTTTCATTTATTTTACAGACCAACTTCAGTTTCCCCTCACTCCTGTCTTCCTCCTGCCACTCCTCCTCTGTTCAGAAAGGCACAGCCTCCCATGGGAGTCAACAAACTATGGCATATCACATTGAGGCAGGACCAATCTCATCCTCCTGCATCAAAGCTGGAATAGGTCCCAAAAAGCCAAACAGGCTTCTGCAGGACAAGCTTCTGCCTCTCAACTGTAGCCCCCATGAGGAAGCTGCTGGTGCATACTGGGCAGCTAGGTATGGAATCTCCATGCTCTGTGGGTCCTGGAGCCATGGGCTCCTCACAGGTTGCAGATCATCTAACCAGGATGTGGAAACCCTTAGTCAATCAAATACGCTAAGCTAAAAATCTGCAGTGTGTGACTGGGAGTCACTGTGGGGAGCGCTTGCCTAGGGTGCAGGAAGCTCTGGGTTTGATCCCCAGCACTGAAAACATTTTCCTTGTACTACACCAATTCAAGGCAAAACACTGAACATAACTTCTGCATTCAACAGGAATGGTGTTCAGAGGCCAGAGCATCCTTCTCTAAGACCTTTTTGGAAAAATGCCCTCTGCTAAATGTGGAAGGAATGATGCAATTAGGAAACCATCATCTTACAACTATTAATGAAATAATTGTTTCGGGCAAGGATCTTCTTTGGATGTTAAAAGCAAAGGGTGTAAGATTGATGGAGACTAACTATTCACACAGAGACAGAGTGTCACCCCACAGGCACTGAAGTCAGTGTGGGGTGTGGAGACACGGCCTTGCCATACACGGCTGCCTGCCACCATTGTAACCAGTGACACAATTTGTCATCGGCTGCAGTAAGACCAGCTGTTTGTCTCTCAATGCCATCCATCAGGAAGAAGCCGCAACACCAACCCCAAGTCACCCCTCCACACACACCAACCACTGCCCTCCCAGACCTTGGGACAAACTCAGGACAGAAGTAAAAAGCCAGGGGAGATGTTGGTGACACCATGGGACAAAGACTAGAATTTAGAACATGGGACAGAGCCTCTTCAACCAGTGTCACAAAAAAGGTGTGGATGGCTCCAGATTCGAGAGGACAGAATAGTCACGAGGACCAAGGGGCATGCAGCAATAATTAAAACCAGAGCCAGGAAGGCGCGGCAGCCCACCTGCAATCATGGTGATTGGGAGGTAGAGACAGGATCCCTAGACCAAGCTGGCTAGCTAGACTAGCCCAACCTGGGAATTCCAGGAACGGTCAGAGAGAGACCCTGCATCAATAAACAAAGTGGAGAGTGGCGAGATACATACGTGATGTCAATTCATCCCGCCACATGCACATCACAAGTACCCTCGAACGTGCATACACATGCATGCAAAAGAAAAGACAGATTTTGAAATCAATCAGGGGGAGATAAAGCAAGGATTTGGTACGAGATCACAGCAATACAATTCATTAACTCTATTAGAACAATCTAGGCTATGGGGATAGTGGGGGGGACTGACAGTAAGCTTCAAGTGAGGAGCATTTCACAGCACACATGAGACCCTGGGTTCCAGTCACAGCAGCCAAAATAAAAAATAATTAATTAGAAATTACTTATGGATAAAGTATCAAGAGCCAGCAGAATCCAGAGGGATAAGGAAGAGATAAATGCAAGCAAGTGCTGAATTGCTGGTGACTGTGAAACTTACAGGAGGTCATTTGCTTGATTTTTGAGACAGAGTCTGGGTAGCCCTAGCTGGTCTAGAATTTATTGTGTAGACCAGGTTGGCCCCAATTTCATAGAGATCTCCTCCCTTTATCTCTAAGTACTAGGATTAAAAGCCTGTGCCATCATGAGCTGCCATTCATAGCAATTTTTTAAAGTCATTTTATTTTTAAATTCTGTTTATTTATTTATTTGTTTATTGGTTTTTGAGACAGGCTTTCTCTGTGTAACATCCTTGCATGTCCTGGAAATCACTTACTTTGTAGATCAGGTTGACCTTGAACTCCCAGAGATTCGCCTTCCTCAGCCTCCCATTTGCTACCATGCCTAGCTTGAAAGTCATTTAAAAATGATAATGATGTAGTGAGTCTATCACACACC
Organism: Bramus lutescens; assembly: GCA_001685075.1. Lineage (NCBI taxonomy): Eukaryota > Metazoa > Chordata > Mammalia > Rodentia > Cricetidae > Bramus > Bramus lutescens. The sequence continues at coordinate 1,051,840 of LOEQ01000025.1, read as the reverse complement.
TGAGCGTGATGTCTGCCAATGTCAATTGTCTATAAATGCCTTCCTGCAACGCTGCCTGAAGAAGAAAAAGCTCTGTGATTGATTAGCAATGTCTGCCACAGATATGAGACTGGAAAATAGTGGCTGTTGTGCTACCCGAAGGCCTTTCTGGCCCCAACTGGAAATCCTGCTCTGCCTACTGTGTAGCCTTCACAGAAGGGAAGGGACCTGGAAGATCTTCCCAAGATTTTGGGAATGAGTGTGTTTTACAGAGACTGAGTTCGAGCATGTGTCGTGAGACCTCAGTTATCACAGGCTAAGAATTCAGCATTTCCCCTTCTTCCCATATTTGGAGCGGCTTCATTCCCCTGTCTTTGCCTGGTGTTCTGGGAAACATGTCTCTTGAAAAGGCTAAACCTGTCTTGGCTGCTGGACTAGGACAGGGTTCCTTGTCTAAGTGGGGGAGGAAGGAAGACAGTGCCAAGGGATCAGCGAAGTCAGGATGAGACCACCAGATGTTGAAGGAGCAACTCCGTGCCCAATGCCTGTTCCTCAGGTCACACAGTAGGGGCAGAGGATGGTGACCCAGAAAAACTGCCCCAGGCAGCAAGCGCCCAGACAAGTTGCATCAGCTACTATTCTGCCAGGGCTACTGCAAACTGCTCTAGAATGTTCTGGTGGAGAAAAGATGCCCAGCAATTCAGGCTACCAAGCCACAAAGAAGCCTGGGACATGGAAAGCACCCTAATGACCCCAGCATGAGGCAGCTTGCCTAGGGTTGAGGGGGTGTGACTCTCGTGTTCACAGCAAATCCAGACCACCTTGTAGGGCCAGACCGAGGGTCAAGGCCTTCTGGACCTAGTCATGCTCCCAGGGCTCCAGAGCGGAATCGGGAGCCTTCCGAGCAGAACGCCTTCATTAGGCAAGCACAGTGTTTATTTGGCGAGTATGATGGCTTCCAGATGTCTATGGGGTGGGGCCTGGGAGTCAGCCATGTGCTGGCCTGAGGTTGGGCGCTGATGGAGAAGGAAGGAAAGAATCTGGCCTTGTTACACACTGCCAGATGACTGCTTCTGGGCCCTTCAGTGCTGATAAATCATCCCAGAGGCACTGCCAGGGTGCTTAGCAGCCAGGACAGCTGAAGAAGCTGAGGGGCTAGGGAGAGGAATGGTGCTCATAGCTACAGATGGGGAAACTGAGGCTTCAGCCTGGAGTCACAGAGGGAGGCCCCACTCAGTCCCAAGGCTCTTCCTCTTGACAATTTTGTACCCCAGATTCTCTACCCAGCTCTACCTTGCTGAGGACACTCTTGAGAGTGTACCCCTATTCTTCAGGGGCTTCAGTGGAGTAGGGGAAGGGAGAAACCTCCATCCCTACCCAGAAGCCTGGGGGAGTTCAGCTATGGTCACCTGTGCCCAACACCGTGCCCCACACTCTCCCTTCACCCTGGCTACCACCCCATCAGCTCTACCAAGTACAAGGGAGAGAGTGGATAGTATCCTACTGCATGGGGCTAAGGACAGGGCTTAAGGTCCCCTGAAGGTGACAGGGCTGTGATCTGCTGCAACCCCTGTCTTGGCCCAGCAGCCCAGGTCTCAACCTCTCTACTCCCCTGAAGGCTGCTGAGAAGGGTTGGAGATGAGCTCATCTCTGGCCCCTCCTGCTCCATCCGTCAGAACCACTTCCTCCCTCCCACTGTTGCAGAAAGCAAGCCACCTCTCATCACAGCGACTTGCAGAATCTGGGTCGTTTGTCAGGTCTAGTAGCTGCTGCCAAATGAGATGTGTCTCAGCTCCCAGAGCAGGCTAAGGTGAAGAGTAGGCTGTGTCAGGGGAGACCAGTGAACCATGGGGTGGGGGAAGCTTAGGGCTCTCCTGGGAATTCTAGAGTGATTCCCAGGCAAGACAATGGGGTGCATCCAGCTCTTCTGTCCCTTCATGTTCCCTGTCACCCTCCATCATCATCATCTGTAGCTGAATGAGGACTGCGCAAAGCCTGTGATGCCACACACAGATGTCATGGTCCTACCCAATGCTTGATTTTAAGAAATGACCACCCTGGGCTCAGGATAATGGCTCAGGAGCTAATAGTGCATGATGTGCATGCTTGAAAACCTGAGTTCAGACTCTGGGAACTACATAGAAGCCGGGAGCATGAGCGTGTGCCTGTAACCCAGCTCAGTGTGGGAAGTGCAGATACGCAAGCCCAGCTGCCCTGCTTAGTTTCACCTTTAGTGAAATATTGTGACCCCAAAAGTCAAGCGAGAACAATTAGGGAAAGTGCCCAGTGCTGACGCCAGTCTCCAAATGCACACAAATGCACAAATTCACACCTGGATACACATAGTCACACACATCAAACACCCTAGGACAAACCCAATGTCACAGTGCTTGTCTCTACTATGGTCACCTACTGTGCCAGGATGATCAGAGTCCTAAATTGCCTTGCCAGAGGCAGAGGTTCTTCAATCCTGCCCCCACATACTGTGGAATAAACTCCAAAAGGGGGCTCCTTCAGCCTGGGAGGCCAAGTTTACAACCAGAACACGCCAAGTGCCCTAGGACAGAGATCCTCTTATTCAGATTGGCTGTATCCTCCTTGACAGTGCATACAGCAAGTGCTTAATAAATAACCACAATGGAATGTGCAGAATATATCACTCTTGCTCCATAAAGTGTATGTTGTTTGCTTAATATGCCTCCTCAGAAATCTGAAAGACTTCTCCCAGCCAGCCCCACTGGACTGGCTTCCCTGGGGAATAACCAGAGCCTTGGTTGTCCCAGCCACTTTCCCAGGCTTTCTAAGTGCCTGGGAACATCTAGAAAGTTCCAGATCCAAAGCATGAGGCTCTCCATGCCCAGGAGCATCTGTGCCATCATGCGAAGCAGCCTAATCCAGCTCTGAGGTCCTACCAAGTGAGACTACCACAGTAAAGAGCTGATGGGCTTGCCTGGGGTGCCTGGAGACAGGGCCCTGGCAAGCTCTCCTCAGCAACTTGCCTTGCCTCTGTCTGGGTTGTCTCTGGAAGGAAGGAAGTGTCTCCTCTAAAAGCAGGGACGAAGCTGTCCCTCCACCCTGAAGTGCCTCCCGCCCTCNTGTGGCTCGGTGCCAGGAGAGGCTGACGAGCCAGAAATGAAAGCCTGTTGTGTCACAGAGATGCATAAACGCCATCTGTCAACAGGGAGCCAAGGCACGCTATTCTAAACATGGCCCCAGAGACCAATCCTCTCAGTTCATAAATACACAGCTCACAAAACCCATCCTGGAGGCCACTGGTTGGCTCTGAGACACCTCCTTTCCCATAGTAGCAGGCATGGGATCCCAAGTGCTCCGTCCCCAGTTACTTCCCAGCAGCACCCGTTACCCCTCTTGAGTGTCTGCCTGAAGTGCCCTGCACGGCCCAGCCCTGAGGGCACTAAATCTAGCAGCATTGAATAATAACCCAAGTGCAAAATGACAATTATGTAGAGCAGTACAGGGGGTGGGAAGGGATGTGGAAAGAGATTTGACCTTGGCAGGGAGTGGAGGATGGTTTCCTAGGAAGGTACACCTATCAGGGGCTGAGGAGCTGAGAAACAGAAGCTTAAACAAAAGCCCTGGGGCCAGAAGAGCAGGAGAGCGGCTGGCTGGGCTCTGAGGGGTGGGCAAGAGGAAACACAAGCAGAGGTTCTGGGCAGGGGACAACAGGAGGGACATCCAGGTTGGATTTGGTATAGTGTCCTGTGTTATGCAGGGGTCATTCCATACAGGCTCAGGAAAGCTGAATGTCAGTATTGAGCAACACTTCTCGCTCTGCCCCGTGACTCCATGACCATGGTTTGAAATCAGCTAACACTGGAGGATTCACAACACTGAGCCAGGCCTATTGGTTCAGCCAGAGATGGTGGCTAGGGCCTGTGCTGCTAAGAAGGATGGACACTGTAGAGGGAAGAGGGCTTTGAAGAGGAGATCGCTGTCATTTGGCTAGGGAGCAGGACAGGAACATGAAAACCTGGTGTGCTCTGGGCTTAGTGAATCTGGAAGTAGAACCCTAATGGAGTTAAAGCAAATCCCCAGGATCCCAGACCCAATCTGAGGTTCTCTTGCCCCAGATTCTGGGACAGTCTGAAACAACCTTTCAGTCATACCAGAATGTGTCAAATTCTGGCTCTGCTGTGGGACACAGGCAGCACCCCAGGTGCTGCTCCAAGTCTCAGGCTCTATTTCAGAGTGCTCCTCCAGAGTGCCTGGGGGTTCAGACACTCAATGATATGATGCAGAGCCTAGAAATGGGCACTCAGGGCCACCCAGTGACAACCGCCCGGCAAAGCTCATGTGTACATCACCAAGCAAGACCCAACACCCTCACCTACGGAGCAGCGGGCTCAGAAGAAACAGTCTGTGATGGCTCACCTCTGCCACCTGCTGCTTGTCCAGCTGGAACACCTGTCCAGAGCTGGTGGACGCAATCTCCTCATAGGCCAAGTAGCCAGGATGGGTGCGGTCACCACAGTCCCCCGTCAGCACAAAGACCACCTGAAAGACGGGCAAATGAACCTGTGCTTCCTACTGTACAGGAGAGGCAGGAACCCAATCATGGGAGACATAGGAATGATGACAGTGTCCTGTGGGTGGGGACCAGGAGCTGAAACAGGGCCAGTGCTCTCACAGCCACTGATACAGCAGGTGTCTCATGAGTGGTATGGACTATGTGACAGAAAAGGGACAGGAGTAGACTCCTCTTGGAGTGGGCCCTGGGAGCTACTGTGAGGAGAACCCTGAAGAACTCCAGAATATTCTAGACAAGAGAGCAGCGATGTCATCCTAAACCTGGAGGTTTTCCCCAAGGGCAGACTGACCCTGCTCCCCTCCCCCAGCCATCGGGACAAAAGCAAGAGGCAGAAGCCCCAACCTATCTTCTGGGCCCTGACACAAGGACAAGGGGACATGCGCTGCAAGGACTAGGGCCGAGGATGAAGGTGGGGGAAGCATTGCCCAGACTCTGATGGGCTGTGGAAGGAGGAAGGGGTGGGGCCGGCACCAAGCGCAAGCCTCACCAGGAGGTGAGAGCCACACGCCCAGGCAGCAACCACGCCCAGGCAGCAACCACGCCTTTAGGGCTGGGCTCTGGAGCTGCAGGAGGATAGCCTGGTTCTGCTCTCGGCCCTCACACTCCCTTCTCTGGCCTCCTGCATGGCTGCCCATCCCGTCCCTAAAACTGGCCTCTCACCTGTGACTGCTTCAGCTGCAGGAGCTGCAGGAGCTCGTTCTTCTTGTGGTAGTCTTTGGCACGTGCATCAGAGAAGACATAGATGAAGGACCCGGGGTTGGCAACCTCCACAGCAGCCTTGATGGCACCCACGCTCATCTCTGGGCAGTCACCGCCTCCCTGGAGGGTTGAAGTGCACGTCAGCAGCTGCCACCCACCTCGTCTACAAACGTCTAAAATCGGTGGGAGTCGGGGATCCGCTCAGACCACCTCAGTGTGGCTCACCAGGTCAGGCTGTGGTCTCTGTGTGTCCCTCCCAGCACCTGCCCTGCTGTGACTTTAGTCACTTTTTAGTCACTTTTTCTCGTCCCACCCTGTAGAAGGTATGGAATATGGGGGTAGAGCAGCCAAGGCATGAGCAAGCCTTATACGAGTAAGTGTGTAAATGTGTGGTGTTTGTGTCCATGAGTGTGTGGGGATGTTCGTAGGCATGTATGCAGTGTGTGCAGAGGCCACAGCTCAATGCCGCCCATCCTCTTCTAATCCTCTTCCTTGTTTTCTCAGACACATTTCTGGCTGAATATGGAGCTCGCTGATGCTGTGCAATCCTGTCTGTGCTCCCGTGGGCTGAGATTACAAGCGTCGGCAACCACACCCAGCTTTTCACATAGATGCTGGGGATCTGAGCTCAGATTTTCGTGTTTGTATGGCAGGCACTTCACAGAATGAGCTGCCCCCACACACACACACACACACGCACGAGCATTTTATCACCACCTAACAGGGAAAGCTGAATGGGAGCAACTGTGAACAGGCTCAGGAAGACCTGTGCCAGCAAAGGTTTTAGGGATAAAGACTGGAGTGGAGCCGGGACAGGCAAGGAGAAAGGCCCTCTCTGTCACCTGCCCTGGCATCGGGCCCTCAAGGAGACACACTCTATTCACACCCTCCCTGCCCAGCAGCACCGGAGCTATTGTGGGGTGAGAACACACGTTATTTAAAGCCCAATCTGCTGCAGCAGCCAACCCCACAACTCAACCTTCTTAGGTCACTTTCTCCCCGGAAGGACATCCTGAGCCCCCAGTGCTCTTGATCCCGCTCCAGGCTCTGGAGGACCCAGCTATCTATGGAGTCCCTGCTCTCAAGAAGCTGGTGGCCTCAGTGGTCATGAAAAGGACAGATGCTGAACATGGATGTGTTGTGAGGTAAAGACATTCAAGTGGCCGAGGACACATGACCTAGGCTCAGACCTGGCTTAGGGGTCTGAACCGAGCTGTCCCTCAGGCCTCCACACATACCCTCAATGGAGCAGTCTCCCCCCTTCACTCATTCATAAAACAGCACTACATACCAGGGCTCTGTGAGGTATTTGTTCCATAGGATGAGGAGAGGAGAACAAGAATTCCAGAACCAACCTGAGGTGTGGGCTATGGGCCGAGGGAGAGCCAAGGCAGGGAAGGAGGAGGACACTCCTTGGCTCTGCCATGGAAGAGGAAGAAGAAGAAAGATGGCGGGCGGCCCACCTGAACATAGAGTTCCCTCAGTTCTCTCTGGAATACCACTGGGTCTGCTGTGAGGGTCACTGGGCCAATATCTGTGGGAAGAAAGAGACACAGGTGGGTTTTACAGCACAAAAGGACCAAGGGCAAATCCATTCCCCATTTCAAAAGTGATCCCAAGCCTCCTCTAAGAAATTCCCACTCTGCCATCTCGTCCATTCCTACTCCTGAAAGGAAAGGGATGCTGGGAGAAACAAATAGAACAGGAAACAGCTCCTCCATTCTGGAACACACAGCAAGCAGCCAACCCCAGGACAAGCAGTACGCTCACTCAATGCTCTCCAGAAAGTCCGTCTCTCTGGGGAAAGCTGCAGATCCACACACTGGCTATGGGAGGGGATGTGGAGCAGGGGGATGCCCCTCCAAGGCTGATGGAACTTCAGAAGAGAACACGAGTTTCTTGGTTGAGTGATGAGTTTAATAACTAAAAAGTAACTTACAGGCAGGCAGCATATATGATGCGGATAGTATGCAAAATGTAAGACTCACTTCCTGGGGAAGGCAGAGGATGATGGTGTGAGTCTCCATCCTTCTCACTAGGGAGTGGTTTCTAGAATTTTCTTGGCTCTTGGTAGGTTGTTGGGAAATGAAGCATGGATAGTGGGGACTACTGTGACCAGTTCCCAAACTCAGCAACGAAACAGATAAACTACCAGGTAAGAGTGTGTGTGAGTCTCACATGAAGCAAACATGAGAAAGAAGCCAGACTTGGGAATGCATCAGAACAGAAGCTGCCTGTGCAGTAGAGGAGCCTGGAAAAGACAGAAGGATCGGCTATGGAAACAGCTGTGGTCTAGACCCTGAGAGGAGTGTGAGTTCTAAGGTGTGTCACCCATTGAGAGCACACAGCTGAGATTCATGCATTCTTTGTCTGTGGATTTACCCTTAGAGGTCACGCTTGTGCAGGGACATTTTGTTCCCTGAACCATTGCCCAGACCCTGGCTGTTTCTGTGCCAGATAATAGCCTAGGCTATTTAAAATACAGATAGATATGGGGCTGGAGAGATGGCTCAGCGGTTAAGAGCATTGCCTGCTCTTCCAAA
>LOEQ01000025.1:983234-997648 GCA_001685075.1 Bramus lutescens | reverse complement strand
CCTCAGAAGCCAGTAGAGGTCACTGGATCCCCAGGACCAGGAGTTGCAGGCAGACTGACGCGGATGCTAGGAACTAAATTAGAATCCTCTAGAAGGGCAGTAAATGCTATTAAATGCTGTATCATCTCTCCTCTCCAGCCCCTGGGACATTAGATGTGAAAACTTGTTTGAATTTCAGCATGGAGAAGAGGAGGAGCACATTGGCCCTGAACTCTAGCTGAGGAGCTGGGCTGCTGGGAGAGGGGCAATCTCCTCAGTCACTAATGAGTCACCTAGTAAGTAGCCCCACACCTATGCTACCAGAGCAATCCTAACTAAATTCAGTGGGCCATTAAAAACAAACAAAAACCGAGCACGAGCCAGAGACATGGCTCAGCAGTTCAGGGTACTTGTTCTTACAGAGGACCTGGGTTCAGTTCTCAGCACTCACGTGGAAGTTCACAACAACCTGTAACTCCAGTTTCATGGGATCCAAGGTCATCTCTGGCCTCCACAGGCACCAGGCATGCACATGGTGCACATACATACATGCAGACAGAATATTCATATACATAAATAATAAGTGCTGTAACAAACATTAAAAGACTTGAGAAGAGGGGCTCCTAAGGGAGTGGGAAAACCCTCAAGAGGGAGAGGGGTGTGAGGAGAGCACAACCAGAATACATCTTAAATACAGGCTTGAAACTCAAGGGATAACTTCTTACTACTTATTTATTATGTATACAGTGTTCTGCCTGCATGTATGCCTGCAAGCCAGCAGAGGGCACCAGATCTCACTATAGATGTTTGTGAGCCACCTTGTGGTTGCCTGGAATTGAGCTCAGGACATCTGGAAGAGTAGTCAGTGCTCTTAACCCCTGAACCATCTCTATAGCCAGATAATTTTTTTTTAATGTTAAGTTGTTTCAGTTGCTGACCTGAAATTTTTTGTTTGTTTGTTTTTTTCGAGACAGGGTTTCTCTGTGTAGCCCTGGCTGTCCTGGAACTCATTCTGTAGACCAGATTTGCCTAGAACTCACAGAGATCCACCTGCTTCTGCCTCCTGAGAGCTGGGATTAAAGGCGTACGCCACCACCACCCAACCTCTGAATTTTATTAAGAAGAACAACTCTTAAATGAATTTTGGCCTAGGATTAAAACAGGATGCCCAACAATTTCTGGGTGGGCTCCAGACACATTCCTGCTGTTTTGTGCTAAGTGCCTATGTAAGGCTGTGTGCTCAGGACAGTGCTGAGGACAGACGAAGACCTTCAGTATCCTGCGGTATCAAATCTTCAGCCACAATTTAAATCTTTCTATAAAAATAAAAAAACATCTATTACATTCAAATGCAAATTTACCTTTTGTCTTTAATGATAAAAGTATATGTAACAAAACTGCTTTTAAAATAAATTTCTTTTTTATATAATTTATTTAACTTTACTTTATGTGCGTTGATATGAAGGTGTCAGATGCCCTGGAATTGGAGTTACAGGCAGTTGTGAGCTGCCATGTGGGTGCTGGGAATTCTTCCTCTGGAAGAAGCAGTCAGTGCTCTTAACCGCTGAGCCATCTCTCCAGCCCCTAAAATATATTTCTTTATAATTCATATACTTATATACCAAGAGTTGTGTCAAATTTTCTCAGTCAAAAGAGGAGCCACAAGCAAAGAAAAAAAGCGTGAGGGCTCTAGAGGGCAAACAGGCGCTCTGGGCTGGAAGTCCTGAAAAGTGGCTCAGCCACACCAGTCTTCACAGTTATTCCTAAGAAATAAATAGGATGCTCACACAGTACTGTCCTCACAGTGAGGACCGACTTGAGAGTCCAACAACAGGGGACTGACTGGATAAACAGGACAAAATAGTTTACAACCATTAACGTCCACCCATAAGATGAAGTCACTAAGGACCCACAGCTCAGAGCCACAGCCTCTTCAGTCTGTGAGAACAACCAGTATACACTCCAAGGAAAATACAGTGTCATCCAGGGCATGGAGATGACGGAACTGTTGTGTCTGGACAGTGGAGACAGAAACAGTGGCAAACAGCGCCTGACCTGTAGCCAATGTCAGTGACGCACTCATCAGTGTATTTTAAAACAGCCTCGATTTACGGCTCCACCAGGCTACAGATACAACTTGATGAGTACCTGGGGTAACCTAACTCCATGTCCCTGGGCCAGGCTCATTCATATTTTTTGGTTCCAGAATAGGCTATTCCTTATCCCCTTTTTCCTGAGAGCTGTGTTTCTGTGTCAAAATCACAAAGATACATACCCAGGGCTTAGGATGTGGCCCGGAGTGGAACGCCTTGGCTATACAGTAAGACAGCGTCTCAACAAATGAACAAAAGTTTTGGAATAAGCTGTGATACGCGCTATGACGTGGCTAGATCTGAGGAGCATGCTAAAGGAGCAAAACCAGACTCAAAAGGCCACTTCAGAATAGGCAGATCCAAAGAGACAGAGAGTAGCCTGGATGGCAGGGCTGGGGAAATGCCGGGTGTGAAGCCTGACTCCAGGGAATGCCAGCCTGTTAGAACCAGGAGGAGGTTCTAACAGTATGGAGTTGCATAACACTATGAATATACTAAATACCACTGAACTGTGTGAATGTGTGTGCGTGTGTCTGTGCATGCGTGCCTGTGTATGTGCATGCACGTGTGTGTATGAATATACTAAATACCACCAAACTACATGCATGTGTGTGTCTGTGCATGCACGCCTATGTGTGTGTGCACACACATGTGTGTATGGATATACTAAATATTACTGAATTGTGTGCATGTGTGTGTGTCTGTGCATGCCTGTGTATGTGTGTGCGCACAAGTACATGTATGTATGAATATACTAAATACCACCAAACTACGTGCATGTGTGTGTGTCTGTGTGTGCATGCCTGTGTTTGTGTGTGCCTGTGTGTGTATGAATATCCTAAATACCACCAAACTGTGTGCATGTGTATGCCTGTGTGTGTACACGCCTGTGTTTATGTGTTCATCTGTGTGTGTATGCCTGTGTGTACCTGTGTTTGTGTGTGTGTGTGTGTGTGTGTATGTATATGAATATACTAAATACCAACAAACTGTGTGCAGGTGCGTGTGTGCATGTCTGTGTGTGTGTATGTGTGTCTTTATGCATACTCCTCTGGGATTAAAACCAGAGTCTCTCGTGTCCCATACTACTAAGTCACCAGCTCTATATTTTTGATGTTAAGACCAGGTCTGTCATTCAATTGTTCAGGCAGGCCTTAAACCCGAGAGACCCCTGCCTCAAACAGCTGTGATGACAGAACCCAACAGGGGAACAACAGGTCTATGCCACCGAGCTTAACTGTCCACTTTAAAATGGTTGCTTTTGGGCCGGAGAGATGGCTCAGAGGTTAAGAGCACTGACTGCTCTTCCAGAGGTCCTGAGTTCAATTCCCAGCAACCACATGGTGGGTCACAACCATCTGTAATGAGATCTGGTGCCCTCTTCTAGCCTGAAGGCATACATGCAGGAAGAACCCTGTATACATAAAATGGTTGCTTTTGTACTGAGTTCCCCTCATGTATTCTCTTATTAAAAGCACAGGGGTCCAGGGGTCCTGTCTTTGAGCCCACAAAACCTTCCCTGGAACCAGCCAGCCTCCCAACCATGTTAATGTGGCATATAGGGTCCTGGAGGTGTCCTGATCAGACAGCTGCGGAAACGTCTCTGCCCAGAGGGCTCCTGATCTATGAGGACTGGAGACCCTTATCCAGGCCAATTTGGTTTTCTCTCTTAGCATGAAAACCAGCAGAAAGGAAACATTCAGTGGTGTCCCTAGAAGGAAGCCCCCACAGGGAGTGTACTGGCTAGTTTGATGTCAACCTGACACAAGCTAGCGTCGTCAGAGAAGAAAAGGGAGCCTCAGTTGAGAAAAAGTCTCCATGAGATCAGGCTGTAGGCAAGCCTGTAGGGCATTTTTGTAATTAGAAATTGATTTTTGTGTTAGTGTTGATGGTGCCATGGTGAGTGATGCCACCCGTGGGCTGGTGGTCCTGGGTTCCATAGGAAAGCAGGCTGAGTAAGCCATGAGGAACAAGCCAGTAGGCAGCATCCTCACGGCCTCTGCATCAGCTCCTGCCTCCAGGCTCCTGCGGTCCTTCAGTGATGAACAGTGATAGGGATTTGTAAGTCAATAAACCATTTCCTCCCCAAGTTGGTCATGGTGTTTCATCATGGTATAGTCACCCTGACTAAGACAGTGGGGGTGCCTAGGACAGCCAGGACACAGTGGTCAGGAATAAAGGGAGGAGGAGTGTGGGCAGGGTCATCATGGGGTCTTGGCCATCCTTCCTGTCTGCCTCTGTGATCAGCAAACCTTTCTGACTTGTACTGTTGTTCTTGTCAAAGCCCAAGCCCCGTCCATCTTTTATTAACATGACGTTTGTTGTTGCTTTGAAACATGATCTTATACTATTGCCCAGGCTGGCCTGAAACTCTCTATGTAGCCTAGGCTGGCCCGAAACTGAAACTCACGGCTAATCCTTATCCCTCAGCCTCCTGAATGCTGAGATTGCAGATGTGAGACTACACACCCACCATGAAGTTCTGACTGAAACAGCTCCCAAAAAATGATGGAGACAGCATTGCACCTGCTGCTAAGCAGCTGCAAATCTAAAGCTCATCAATACATTTAGATTCAGAAGTTCATAATGATGGATATTTAAAAGTCACTGGTTACCTTTAAAGGATGTCAGGAAAACAATGAACTCAGGGCTTGAGAGATGGCTCATTTGGTAAAGTCCCTGTCAAGCAAGACCGAGGATCTGGGTTTGGTCCCCAACACCCAGGTCAAAGAGCTGAGCTTGGCAGCGTATGCTTAAGCTTGGCACCGAGGAACTGGAGAAAAACAGATGCCAGGGGCTCAGTGGCCAGTCTAGCCTAATGGACATGCTGCAGGTTCAGTGGGAATGTGGACCTCAGTGCACAGAAACTCGCAGGATGCACAATCCGACTAGTTTTGGAAAGCGATAAAGAAAAAGACGCAAGCACATGGCTTGGTTTTGCTGTTAAAATCTGGTTACCAAGTCAGCAAATAATAGTCAGAGCCAACTTCGCAGAAGTGTGGGACTCGTCCCAACTGGCTCAGAGCAGGGAAGGTGGCAGAAGCAGGTTGTTCCCTAACTTCCACACGCGTGCCATGGCACGAGCAAACAAACAACAAATAAGTGTGACTTTAAAAAAAATTAATGATTCTGGCCACTGTGACTATGTCTAGGTCAGATGGGAAAGTTTTGGAAGTAAACTTAATTTATCACATTTATTTTTAATGAAGTTTTCTTTGTAAACATCTAATACCTTGTCAATACAAAAGCATTTCTGCACAAAGTAGTATTAATAGAAGGGCTAATGGATGTCTCTGTGGCTCAGAGCACTGGATGTTCTGCCAGGGACCCAAGTTCAATTCCCAGCATCCACACCCAGCAGCTCACAGAGGCCTCTGGCTCCAGCTCGAGTAGATCTGATGCTTTCTTCTGGCCTCTGTTGGTACATGCATCCTGTGTGCACATGTACACACACACACACACACAAATAAATCTTTTCTTTAAGTAATATTAATGGAACCTTTAAAATGGAGCTCAGACCTTTGAGTTAAAGAAGGGGCGAAACATTCTACCTTCCCACAGTCCCCTTCCCCTGACTGCCTACAGTGTCTTCAACCCAGGAAACCTTATTTTCAAACTAACCAGAGGCTGGATTTGGGTTGATGAAAACAATAAAACACCACAGGGCCATGGCTGACGTGAAGACCCTGCCCCCTGGCTCCAAGCACCCTGGAAAGACACAGAATTAGCTGGCTGTGCCGTGGGTGGGTTTCTACCCCACCCNNCACAGGACCCATTCAGCTTACCCCAGCTCTGGGCCTGGACTATACCAGCCCATCGTAGAGAGACAGTGCCTGCACGATGGAGGGATCAGCCTTGGAGCCTTCCTGGAACTCCTGAAGTGTCAGCTTCCCATCGGCATTCTGCAAGAAGAGAGGTGGCTGGAGACAGCAGTCTGCCTTCAGGGACAGGAGTCTCAAGTCCACCCATGGCTGGTCTCAATAGAATTCCTGAGTCTAATGGCATCCTCAGAGGAGGTGAGAAGGCAGCACTAGACAGACCTGGCACTCTTGACACACCTCACTCAGCCTCTGGTTCCCCATCTGGGGACCAGGGAGAGGCACAGTGACAGGTCTGGGGATGGACACCACAGGAGTCAACTTACAGACACCTGAAGCTCTGGGTTTTTCATCAGTCAAAGCGACTATACTGGCTTAAATCCCACTCCGTACTTTTATTACCATTAATTCTCCATAATAAACCAGGCTCAGTGCCACAGCCTATAATCTCCGAACTTGGGAGGCTGAGGCAGGAGGCTCATGACTTCAAATCCTGTGCTGTGCGGGAGTTCAAGGCCAGGCTGGGGAATTTACAGACCCTGAAACAAAGGTAGCTCAGCGGCAGGGTGCTTGTGGAGATCCTATCTCAATGTTGTACTATGTTGTTTGTTTTACTAGCTTATCCAGAGTGACTTTTTTGTTTTGTTTTTGTTTTTATGAGACAAGATTTCTTCGTGTAGCCCTGGCTGTCCTGAAACTCCCTCTTTAGACCAAGCTGACTTCAAACTCACAGAGATCCACTTGCCTCTGCCTCCCGAGCGCTGGGGTTAAAGGTGTGTGCCACTACCAGACAGTTCAATTTCCAGTTTAAAAAAAAAAATCCAGTACCAGGGGAAGAGGTTTGCCATACAAGCATGAGGACCTGAGTTTGATCCCCAGCACCCATGTCAAAATGCCAGGCATGGTGGCACAGAGTTGTAACCTTGGAGGGGGGGGTTAGCCTCCCTACATCCATGAGTCTCAAGCCCAGTGAGACACCCTGGTGGGCCAGCTTCTGGGAAGGGAAACCATACATGTGCACAAGTGTGCACACATGCACAGATGCATACCATGTGCATGAAAGGTAGTCAATCCTAAGGGTTGGTGATCCATGCTTTCCTGGGGTCTCTTTTAAAATGACATTTAAGTCACCCCGGGAGCTGGCCACATCGAGTCCCAGGAGTCCCTAGGAGTCTCATGAGAACTTAGGCCTCAGGTATCACTCACTGCAATACCAGCAGCAGGGAAAGCAGCACCAGGCATTACCCACCCTGGCAAGGCCCATCTTGTGACGGCTGAGAGCCTCAACCTGTGATGGTCAGTATTCCCAAGCCCTCAAATCTTCAGGGTCACCCTACAAAGGAGAAGTGCGCTTGTCTCCTGTGGTCTGGTAAGGGAACTGACCTAGGGTCACCATTACCAAACCCGTGTAAATCCAAGGTCTATGGTGTTTCCAAACCCAGAAGATACATGCCTCCAGCAGTGCAGGGGGTGCATGGTCTTAGCAAAAAGCAGTGTGGGGTCCCACTACAAGAGGGCTGCAGCTGCCTCTGCACTCCCTCTGAAAATTGTCTGGGGTCAGCAGGAGCCCAGCTGCACTCCTCTCATGTCCTAATCTCCCTTCCTAATTAAGAGCTCAGACCTCTCAGGGCAAGCCTGGTACTATCAGCAGGCGGCAGGAAGCCTGGGGACTTATATTCTCGTGGAGGCTAGAGAGGCTGTTTCTTCACCCCACGGTGTCAAATTTCCATGTAAATCAAAGTTATTTTCATTTGGGGAAAAATTAACCTGCTTCTGGTTGGGTACAGTTCAAGCAGAGCTCAAGGCCCTGGGGTGACCCTCACCATCACCAGGAAAATAGAGGAAATGCACACAGAGTCGGAGGAACCATAGAGTTCTGCAGAAAAGAGAAAGAGGGTCTGGGGAAATGGCCTGGTGAGTAAAGTGCTAACTGTGCAAGCGTGAGGACCACAGAACATCCAGGCAAGGTCGCACGTGCCAGGAAGATCCCTGGGTCCAGCTGAATCGCAGAGCACTAGGTTCAGAGAAAGACGCTGTCTCTGAAAATGAGGAGGTGGAGAGCAAAGAAGACACTTGCTGTCATCCTCCAGCCTCCACACACACACATGCCCTGGAGCACACACATGCATAGAACAGAGACATACACACAAGAGAAAGCGATTTCTCCACCCTGGGTCTGTAGCTAAAACGCAGCAGGTCTGTGAACACAGGGGAGGGGCGGGGGTGTCATTCTCATTCCCCAGAACCTAAGATGACCACCCACCCACGACCCTGGCACATAGCTGCTGCTTGTATCAAAGCTCTGACTTAGGCGATGGGCATGGCCACTGTGTTTGTGCAGTGCTAGGGATGGAACCCAGGGCCTTGTGCATGGTAAGCAAGCCCTCTGTCGCTGAGTCACACCCCAGAGTTACATCACAGATTCCCTTTAAACCATGCCTCAGAAGCCGCAACTCAAGATAATCTGTTTCCTTTTTGCTGTAAGGGTCATAGTTTTATGATGAGGCCGTTATTGTGAGAAGTCTGGGTTCTGCAGAACATCAAAGGATTCTAAGAATAATGAAGGCTGAGGACATTGGTTAATTACAAGGAACCTTCCCGGCAAACTCCCTGAAAAGACTGGCTGCCAGTCTCCCAAGGATTGATGGCAAAGCCCCGCCAGGCCCAAGGTTCCTATGCCCCACCTCACCTTGTCCATCATGGCGAAGATCCGGTCCACCCTCTTCTCTGGCGTGTTCTCTTCTTCTGGGAGTTCCACAGTGTTCCCCTGTCAAGGTTGGTGAACACAAGGCTGGGTCAGTGTGTGGTAACCTTGGGCTTGTGGCTAAGCTAAGCCTCAGCCAGGCCACCAGGCCAGCACTTTTGCCTTTGAGCTCCTAACTAAACCCTTGCCTGGTGCCAATGGGGACCACCTCTCTCTCCCATTCACCAGCCCTGTCACCTTCCAAAGGAGCATCTCAGTCACCTGGCTCTACTGTTGGACAATGCTCTCATACACTGTAAAGATGTGTCACTTGTATTGATTTAATAAAACGCTGATTGGCCAGTAGCCAGGCAGGAAGTATAGGTGGGGCGACCAGACTAGGAGAATTCTGGGAAAAGGAAAAGCAGAGATGCAGTCACCAGCCAGACAAATAGGAAGCAAGATGAGAATTACTCAGCGAGAAAAGGTACCAAGCCACGTGGCTAAACAAAGATAAGAATTATGTGTTAATTTAAGTTATAAGAGCTAGTTAGTAATAAGCCTGAGCAACAGGCCAGCCGGTTTATAATTAATACAAGCTCTGTGTGTTTGTTTGGGACTGAATGGCTGTGGGAGCAGGTGGGTCAGACACTTTGTCTACATGGCTCTACCACCCACCAGTCCCTGCCTGACCCCCAGGTGTCTATTCAAACAGCAGTATTTGTCCTGTACTGTCCAAAAACAGGAAAGTGACTCTGGTTTCCCCTGGGCCCTGTAGGTCACAAGTGACATTCCTGCCACCACACCCTCCTGAGACTCACTCTCTGATGGCCCCCACCCTCCTGAGACTCACTTTCTGATGGGCTCCCACCCTCCTGAGACTCACCCTCTGATGGCCCCCCACCCTCCTGAGACTCACCCTCTGATGGCCCCTCTACCCTCTGAGACTCACCCTCTGATGGCCCCCCCTACCCTCCTGAAACTCACCCTCTGATGGCCCCTCACTCTCCTGAGACTCCTCACCCTCTGATGGCCCCCTACCCTCCTGGGACTCCTCACCCTCTGATGGCCCCCCACTCTCCTGGGACTCCTCACCCTCTGATGGTCCCCCACTCTCCTGGGACTCCTCACCCTCTGATGGCCCCCNCACTCTCCTGAGACTCCTCACCCTCTGATGGCCCCCTACCCTCCTGGGACTCCTCACCCTCTGATGGCCCCCCACTCTCCTGGGACTCCTCACCCTCTGATGGTCCCCCACTCTCCTGGGACTCCTCACCCTCTGATGGCCCCCCTACCCTCCTGGGACTCCTCACCCTCTGATGCCCCCCACCCTCCTGAGACTCACCATCTGATGGCCCCCTGTTGCCCTTCTGAAACTCACCACCATCTGGTAAATGGCATCCACTATGTCCAGCATCTCATTTCTGGTGATGTAGCCATCGTTATCCAAGTCGTAGAGCTTGAAGGCCCCTGTGATCAACCATACAGGTGGGATCACCCTGGCCCAGGACCAGCAACTTCTCCCCTCCCCCTCTCTGTGACTCAGTACAAAGCCTGAAGTCAGACAGTCCTGCCAGACATCAGGCCCAGGTATACTTATACGAGGGTACACTCACAAACCAGTGTAGTCAGAGTTATTAAATAAACATAGATTCAGGAGTTAGATGCAGTAGCTCATGTTTCTAATCTGAGTATTCAGAAGTGGAGGCAGGAGGATCTTGAGTTCAAAAACATCCTGGGCTACATAGTGAGTCCTGGACCAGCCTGGGCTATGTAGTGAGAACTTGAAGAAACAAAGGTTGGGGCTGTAGCTCAAAGGCAGAGCATTTGCCTAGTGTGGGCAAGGTCCTGGGTTCAGTCTCCGGTGTGGCAAAAATAATAACAATAATTTTTAAAATATGCAGGTATTGATCTATAGGGACTGAGGCCATGGCTGGAGGGGTCTGTGTGTAGTCCCCAAAGTGGGACAAGTTGGGAGCCACTGGAGGAGAAAGTCAGGTCATGAGACCAACATGGTAATAGAGACTCCCAAATCCCTGACACTGTGGCTCTGCCTCCCCACGCCTGACCTCTCATCTTCAGGCCGCCCTTCCCACAGTGGGCAAAGTAGGAAATAAAACAATGCATGGGTGCACAAGACGACAGTCAGTCCTCTTCTGTTTATAAACACAGAAGCCACTATGGAAACAGAAGCACTCACCAACCAGGGCATTCTGCCCAACTGTCCCCCTTCTAGAAAATTCCCCTGCTAACAGCCTGTGCCAGCCAAGGGCCACCCTTGCCTCAGTGGCCTCCCAGTCCTCCTGCTGCAGCCTCTACATGAAGTTCTAGCCTGGAGCCCCTTCTGTCATGGCGATCCCCCTCGGGGCTCATCAGCTCCTCCTCTGCTGGCTCAGCTGGCACCTCCTTCTCCCTGCCTCCATAGAGCACTGGGGAGTTTAGGAACCGCGCTGCTGTGACAGACTGACAGCCGCTACAGCAAGGACCTGGGTAGACCCTGAATTCCCAGCTGGTATCACAGGTGGCATCTTCAACTGATGTTTGTTGAATGAGCAAATAAACAAGAGACTATCAATATGGCTGAAGACCTGAGTCCAGCAGGGATCTGGATCCTGTGATGCCACCCACAGGGTCTGCCATCCCAGTACTGCATCTGCCTTAATGTCGCTCTGTTCCCATCTCACCCTACACCCTGCAGCCTGTCCCACCCACATGGCTGTGGACTCTGCCTCACAAAACTCAACTCCTCCCTCTGAAACCTTTATCTGTCCTGGAAGGGCAGGGTCCTTCTTGTTCTGGGTCTGCACAGATGGCCTGGCCTGCTTACTTGGTCACAGTGGGCCCACCTGCCCAGAGCTCACTGCCCAGGCCTCTGGGAATGCCCTGACCTCCCAGAGTGGACTCCATCTGTGGTCAGTGCTGCTGGTGTCTGGCACCTCCTCCTGGCAAGGACTGGGACTGCATCCTTCTAGCCTGGCTGGGGATAGGGGACTTACACCGCAGCTTCTCATCCAGGGTCCCCCTTGAGGTCACCGATAGAGCCTGGATGAACTCAGAGAACTCGATCCTGCCATCCTGAGAGAGACAAAAGGGTGGCTTTGGTCAGCCCAGACCTCACAGGGGGATGGTGGGCAGTAGATGGAAGACATGGGGGGGGGNGGGGGGGGGCTGGTGAACAGGGGGCAGGAGGGAAGGGACGAGGGAAGGAGAAGGGGAGGAGGCAGAGCAGGAAGAGAGCAACACTGGGGAAACGGGCAAGTGGAGCGGGCTCAGCTCAGGAGAAAGCCATTTCTACAGGCAGCTTAGTTCTGCCAATTTGTTTTACAAAAGAGGAAACTGAGGTCCAGAGAGGGTGGAACCCATCCCAGTGCCAGCCAGGGGACAGGAGCACCTGGGGAGAAAGCTAGGACCATAAAATAGAAGCCACCTGAGTGACAGAGGTGAGTGACAGGGATCCCAGGAATACCACGAAGTCAGGAACGTGCTGTCTCGAGACAGGCTGCAACCTCGGCTACCCCAACCCTGGACAGGCCACCTGTCGGTTAGCAAGGTCAGTGCCAGGAAACACTCGCTGCCACACAGGAAGTATGGGAAACTCATGCTCGGTGGTACACAGTGAAAGAGCCAGACATAAAAGTCACACCGTGAGCCTCAGTTTCCTCATCTGTGAAATGGGGGCATTGAAAGAACCCACACCACAGGGCATGATGGCTGTCACGTAACTGCAATTCCAGCCTCTGGGAGATGGAAGCCAGAAGAGAGAAATTTGAGGTCAGCAGCAGCTACAGAGAGAACCGAAGGTCAGCCTGGGTGGTCTGGCTAATTTTTTTGTTGTTATTGTTTCGTTTTTTTTTTTTTCCTGTCAACTTGATACAAGCTAGAGTCATCTGAGAAGAGGGAGCCTCAAGTAAGAAAATGCCCCCACCAGACTGGCCTATGAGATTTTTTTAAAAAAATAATTTATTTAACTTTATTTTATGTGCATTGGTGTGAAGGTGTCAGCTCCCCTGGAACTAGAGTTACAGACAGTTGTGAGCTGCCCTGTGGGTGCTGGGAACTGAACCCGGGTCCTCCGGAAGAGCAGCCAATGCTCTTAACCGCTGAGCCAGCTCTCCAGCCCCGGTGGAGTACTTTCTTAATGGACCATTGCTAAGGATGGGGTTGCCCTGGGCAGGAGGTCTGGAGTTGTAAGCTACACTCCTCTGTAGCCTCCACTTCAGCTCCTGCCTCTGGATTCCTGCCTTGCCTAGGGACTGGGACTGGGACCTGAAAGCTGAGACAAACCCTTCCTCCCAGGCCTAAGACCCCGGAATAAACAAGACACCTGTCTCAAAAAANAAAAAAAAAGCAATGCCAACCTCGTGGACAGCTGCCAGGCCTGTCAATCACACCGTGAAGAGTTACAACCACTGATCTCACTATTCCTGGAGGAGCCGCATTTTGTATCCATAAGAAAACTCACATGTATGTACATATGTGCGTATGCTATGCCTTCATACATGTATGCTGCTGTGTGTGTGTTTGCACTGCAAGCCTGTGTATTTGTGCACATGGAACACTGAGTGTGTCCGTCACACAAATGAACACGTGTGTGGGTGGGCATGCCACATGGATGCACGTATCGGTCTTGATCTGTGCTGGTGCGTGTGTGTGCCGTCATGGCCCTATGCACATGGGTGTCCCGTTCTGAGTGGGGAGCCCTGCAGGGGAGCGTGAGGTGCGAGGGCTGCTGAGCCTCCTGCTGCATGCCCCAACAGCTGGAGAAGCTCAGGGCTGGGGCAGACCCAGCAACCTGCAGCTCACCTTGTTCTCGTCGAAGACATTGAAAACGAACGTGGCGAACTTGGTGGGGTCTCCAAAGGGGAAGAACTGTTTGTAGATCTTCTGGAAGCCAGCCGCGTCCAGCTGTCCACTGGGACAGTCCTTAATGAAGCCCTTGTACCTGCAGACAGAATAGCAGGAGGTAGAGAACATCACCCACCAGGAGCCTCTGCCAGAGACCTGGGAAAGCTATGAACCCCAGTCCCAAGACACAGGGCCCCATGATACTGGTAACAGTATCACATGGTCCAATAACATGGGCCCAGATGTCATGGGCATAGGCTCACACCTCTGCCACTCACTGGCTGTGTGACCTTGGGCAAATCACTCCAGCTCTCTGAGCCTCACATGAATACAGGAAATCGGAAGTAAGGCAGGAGTTCACCTGAACATGGTGTGCAGTGCACTTGGCCCCTCAAGGTGACACTCCTGGCACCACATGGAGTGACAGCTGGTTCCTGTATGGCTCCTACCACATCCTTGCTCTAAAGGAGTAGAGCAGACACCCACTGGAACCATGCCTGGGGCTCAGAAGGCCCTGTGTACTCCACCTGGACACGCCCACCTTTACCCCTGTACCCAGCACAAGACCACTGACAGTGTGGCTTCAGAGGCCAAGCCCAGTCTAAGTCAGCTGCTCACCAGCTGAGCAGCCCTAATAAGCAAATGTCATCACCTCTCAGAATGCTCATGTATGGAGAAATGGTTATCACGCCCATCTTGACTTGGATGGCATGGTGTGTGTCCCCCTGGGGCCTGATATTTAAAACTCACCGGTATCCACTCTCCAATATCAGGTATTGCTACAAAGTTGTGCAAAACAGTCCCTAGGGTGGACATCAGCGTACTAAAGTTAACTACATGTGGCTGTGGGTTGGTGCCTGTGTGTAACTGAGGCCACCTCTGTTGCCCAGGCGGGGCATGCTTTCTGCTAAGGACTGTAGTGAAGAGGCGAGCAGGCCTGCATTTCGTCCAGCCCAGCTCCTGCACGGCTAGCTTATACCCAGAAATAACAACACA
>LOEQ01000025.1:919449-929567 GCA_001685075.1 Bramus lutescens | reverse complement strand
ACGCACCACACACACAAACACACCACACATGCACACACAAAGTACACCATACACACAAACACACCACACACACTCCAAAATTGAGTAAAAAAAATGAATTAAAATGTTTGTGTATCAAGGGACACTATTGAAAACATGAAAAGAAAACTCAGAGTAGAAAAAAAAATCTACAAATTATAGACTTGATTTGGGATTGATAACCAAAATCTATAAAGAACATCTAGAATGTGACAAACACAAATGAATGTCAGATTAAAACAGAGGCGAGTGACACTTCACAAGCCTCAGCACTCAAGAGGTGGAGGCAGGAGGATCAGGAGTTCAAGGTCATCCTTGACTACAGAGTGACTCCATCACTGTCTGGAGGCCTACATCAGGTCATTTCCTCTGCCAGCTAGGGAATGAAAGGCAGGAGGAATCCCAGGCACAACAGACAGAATCAGCCAGTGAAGAAAGGCTGAGATTAAGGCTGAGGAAATGCCCACATCCACACCAGCATGCAGGGAGAGACCCTACAAAGCAGAGGCCTTGGGGACCTGAAATACAGGATCTACTCCAGGACTGGGACTTTTAAGGGTCTTTGAGAGGTTTTTCCTCACAGAATTAGGGTTGTCAATTTGAACAAAGATAGAGTGGTTGGTAGGGCCATAATTTGGTGTAAACACATCCTGATCCGGCTTTGAACTTGTTGGCTGGTCCATCAGCAGGGCTGGTAGGAGGCTGGAGTGTGTGCTGCTACGGTGGGAGCAAGAGCCTTGCCAAATCTTTGTTTTAAGTTGTCAAGCTGTTGTCCGAGGTCAGGAGGGTGAGGAAGGAGACAGCCACTTTGGAGGTTCAGCATCTTTGTTACCTAGCCATGCCCCCCGCAATTTGTCTAACTCTTAGATTGTCAAATTTAACACCATCCTCAACTACATGAAATCCTGTTTCAAAAAACAAATAGCAACAAAGCAGGGGAAAATAAAAAACCTCAACTGCTATGGTGGTGGGGGGACAGAGAGGAAATGGAGACTTTTTTGTTTGCTTGCTTGCTTTTTGAGAAACGGTTTCTCTGTGTAACAGCCCTGGCTGTCCTGGAACTAATGTGCAGACCAGGCTGACCTCGAGCTCACAGGCATCCACCTGCCTCTGCCTCAGAATGCTGGGATTAAAGGTGAGCGCCACCACCGCCCGGCCTGGAAATGGGGACTTTTAATGGAGACATGGCATCAACTTTTACAAGATGAACAAGCTCTTGAGACTGGCTGGCTGCACAGCAGGATAAAGGTTTCACACTCTTGAACTGTGCACTGAGAAGGCTAAGATGAGATTGGAGAGATGGCTGAGCTGCTTTTGCAGAGGACCTGAGCGCAGTTCCCAGCATTCATGTCAGGCAACTCATAACCCCATGGAACTCCAGCTGCAGGGCATCTGGTGCCCTTTTCTGGCCTCCGTGGGCACCTGCACACACATGTGCATATGCACAGACACAAGATACACAGACATAAATAAAAATAAAATAAATCTTTTTAAGTCTATGATAGAGCCAGGCATGATGGCATATTCCTGTAACCCCAGCACTTGGGCGTGAGGTGGTGGTAGACACATTAGGGTCAGGAAGTCAACGTCTGTCTCAGTTACATAGTAAGCTTGAGACCGGCCTAAGTTATATGAGCAGTTTAAAAAAAATTGTATGACATATTTTAAAAGGTTTAAGGGGTTAGAGAGATTGCTCAGTGGTTAGGAGCACCTGCTGCTCTTGCAGAGGGCTAGAGTTGGGATCCCAGCACCTACATCCAGCAGATCAAAGCCACGTTTAACTCCAGCTGGAGATCTGATGCTTCTGACCTCCATGGGCCCCTGCGCATATGTGTACCCACCTACACATACGCATAATTAAAAATGAAATCAATTGTGAGGCAGGGTTTTACTATATTATCCTGGCTAGCCTGGGACTATGTAGGACAGGCTGACATTAAACTCACAGGGATCCACCTGCCTCTGCCTCTCTAGTGCTGGGATTAGAAGTATGCACCACCATATGTGGGATTCCACATAAGTGGATCCTGTCTACCCTAACAAAAGGCCAGAGAGTTCAGCCTATTCTTGCTCCTTCAAGGTTATATGACAGGACGTTTGACCTCAGGTGTGGCCACTAACAGGAGGTTTTGATCTAGGGTGTGGCTACTTGATGTTTTGGGTATTGAGAAGGTAATTTTTGTTCTTTGTATCTTGGTAAAGAAGCCTCTTGCCTTCTCCCTCCTCTTTGGATTGGGGGATAAAAAGCCTAGGAGAAATAAACGCGAGGCGAATGCCAGTATTTCCTGGATGCCTTCCTGACTCTATAAATTGTCTATCTCTTTCTTAATCCCCATACTTCCCTCCAAGTAAGGACGAGTGAATAAGCCAAATAAGCTGTCTGGGACCCCGCTGTTGTCGCCGGGATGTGGGATAGGAGAGATGGCCCTCAATGTGGGGCTTATGAGTCATGCCCAGCTAAAATAAAATTTTAAAATATTATATATTTTTAAATCACAATGGAAAATCTAATAACAATGGCAAAAGGACTTGAGTAGCCATCTCTATAGGTCTATAAATAGCCACTGAGTACATGAAAAGACCCTCAGGGAAATGTCAATCAAAACTGTAACACCTTCCCATTTCTTACCTGGATGGCTGCTTTTAAAAACAAAGTAATATCCAAAAATTACCTGAAACCTTGTAGCAGGAAATGGAAAGCAAATCCTCCAAGAAATTAGATACAAAATTAATTATAAACCAGTGTGCTCACATTTAGGTATAGATCCCAAAGGCAGAACAGCTGGGCTTTATAGCCATTTGCACACTAATGTTCACAGTGGCAGATTCATAATAGCTGAAAGTAGACAGAATAAAAGGTCATTTCACAGAGCGAGAGCGAGCGAGAGAGACGGACAGACATATGACAGAGTTGAAGGGGAGGTAGGTGAAAGTGCTTGCTCTGTAAGCATGAGAACCTGAGTTAAAATTCTCATCGCCCATGTGAAAGGCTGGGCCTGGTTGTGGGTGCCAGAGATCAATGCTGGGGGATGGAGTCAGGTGGCTCTGAGAACTTGCCTGTCAGCTTAGCCAAAAACAGTGAGCTTCTGGTTAACTGAGAGATCCTGTCTCATGAGCTTCTGGTTAACTGAAAGACCATCTCAAGGCAATAAAGTGGAAGGTGATAGATGACGACACCCAGCATCCTGCTCCAGCTTCTGTATGTACATGCATGTGCACGCACACTCATAGGCATGCAACACACACATACACACCAGAGAGAGAGAGAGAGAGATGAATGGATAAAGATTATAAATATGTATCCAGCAGCCCTTAAGGGGCTGGGAAGATTGCCAGGGGGATAGAGTGTTTGGCTCCCACCAACCTTCTTGTTTTTATTTTTTAAAGATAAAACTTATGTAGCTCAGGATGCCCTCAAATTCACAGCAATCTTCCTGCATCAGCCTCATCTCTTGAGTCCTGGGATTCCAGGTAATCCATCATGCTTGACTTCATTATTTCTCAACAAGGGCATCTTGCTGTGTTGCCCAGGCTGGTCTTAAACTCCTGGGTTCCAGCAAGTCTCCTGCCTCAGCTTCCCAAGTAGCTGGAACCACTTCGGTGTGCTTCCCTGCTTTTACTTGGAGATGTCTTGTAAAGCACACTCAGATTCCAATTTTGAGTCAATCCAGGTTACATGTTTTTTGGGTGTTTGTGGAACCAGTTTCGCAAGGAATCCGGGTCTATCCCCACAGTACAGGGTTTCTTCTGCCTCCTAATCGCTGCATCATTTCAGCAACTACATTAAGGTGTTGCATTTTTGAACTCTTGATTCTTCTTCACTGACCTGTGTGTCTAACCATGCACCAGCACCATGTTGCTTGAATTCTGCTGCTTTGCAATAAATTTTCAAATCAAATACAGAATCTTAAAATTGTCTTGCTTGTTTCTGAGACAAAGTTACAGGCTGGCCTTAGTACTTCTGCCTCTTTCTCCTGAGTATCTGGAATTACAGATCCTAAAATAATTCTTTTTAACATTGCTTTTGGTAAGCTGGGTCTCTTGAAATACATGTGATGGTGGGAGATGTGCTTACCAGTGTGCACACATGTGGAGACCAGAGGATGTCAGGCATCTCTCTCTCGCTCCACTTTAGCAACAGCTGGTCTGGAAGTCATGCTGTAGATGACGCTGACCTTAAACTCAGAGATCTGCCTGCCTCTGCATCCTGAGCGCTGGGGAGTGCACCATCACACTCTATCTGATCTCACTGAACCTGGGGCTCACAGCTTCAGCTAGGCTGGATGGCCAGCAAGCCTGAGAGCTTCCTGTCTCCATCTCCAGCTCTGGGGTTAGATAGGTGTGCACCACCACAGCTGGCTTAGTCTTAATACTCAGGATCTGAATTCAGATGCTCAGCGGGCACAGCAAGCACTTTATTCTGGAGCCATCTCACCAGTGTGTGGATCCTGCTTGTGAGCTGGCACAGAGCAGCCAGGAGGGAAGCAGGGATGATGCTCACTTTGTAGTCAGGTGGGCTGGGGAGTATTTTGGCTTTTTATGTTGGGTCTTTTTCATTGTTTGGAAGTATTACCATCTCCATGACACTGCCTCTGCCCATCCATGAGGACGGCTTTCCCTTTGTTGCTCCAAACTGTTTTGATCATTTTTAGAATAAAGTTTCCATGTATCAACCTCTCGCGAAGTGTTTTATTCTTCTTAGTAAATGGCACTGTTTTCTTCTGCACTACTGGTCAAAAATGAATAGAAACATGATGGACTGCCAGGCGCATGTCTTTAATCCCAGCACTTGGGAGGCAGAGGCAGGTGGATCTCTTTGAGTTCCAGGCCAGCCTGGTCTAGAGAGTGAGTTCCAGGACAGCTAGGGCTATTATACAGAGAAACCCTGTCTTGAAAAACCAAGTGAAAATATAAAACAAACAATGCTGGATCTTTTCGTCTGTGAGACAGGGTCTCACTGTGCAGACTCGGCTGGCCTGGAACTCATGAGCGCTGGGAATAAAGGCATGCACCCCATGCCAGTTGAAGTTCTTTACAACTAATTAGGAAGATTTCTCTTTAATTTTGTGGGTGAATATATACAAGGGAGTGCAGTGCCCTCAGGCTTCAGAAGAGGATGTTGGGTTTCCTGGCGCTGGAGTTACAGGTGTTTCCGAGCACCAGTGTGGGTTCTTGGAACCAAACTTGGGTCCCTTGGAAAAGCTGTAACCACTGAGCCTCTCCCAAAGTCTAAAATCGTTGTAATTTAAAAGCCGTTTATTTATGTACACGCTCACCACACCATACAACAACCCAGGACAGCTTTCAGGAGTCAGACGTCTCCATCTTCCATTTAAGTCTTAGGGATTGAGCTTGGGTCTCCAGGCCCTACTAAATCCCCCTCCGCCCCACTCCAGTTATTTCTGTGTATTTGGTACTCTCCATAGTCATGCTCATATTTTAATCCGTGGGCGGGTGCTTCTGACATCATTTTGGCTGCCTCATACACAACAGGGCAAGACTGGAGGTGGGTGCCAGCTGGGAGGGGGTAGCAGTGAGGCGAGAAGTGAGAAGGCTTGACCTATAGGGCCAGGATGGACGTGGAGAATGAGACACTATCAAGGATAGGCCAGGCTTTCCACTCAGGTCACCTTGCCCAGGGCTGGGAAGGAACGGGGTACTTGGTTATGTGGCTTTGATGTGTTTTCAAAACAAAGTGCCAAGAGGTGGCAGAATAAGCCATCAGGAGCTCAGAGCAACTCCAGACTGAAAGAAAAGCTGGGTTAGCAGGGAGCCCGAGGAGGATGAAGGAGCCTGCCCTGGGTGAGAGTTGGTGCAGAGCCCCAGGACCCACCACAAGGAAGGGCACAGGAAACTGGAATGGCAAGATGACTCAGACAGGAGTCTGACTTGCAGGTGGCAGAAGTCTAGAGACAGGATAAGAATGTCTTATTATGCCCAAGCCACTCAGATTAGAGAGAGCAGCCTATCAGTAGGGGTTCCACACAGGTCCTGGTGGCTCTTTCTGTCTTTTGTCTCCCAACACTGCAAGCCGGATGTAAGGGCTAGTGTTCAGCCTTGGCCTCACAGGTGTTAGCACAGAAGGCCATGTTCAGCCCCCACCGGCTGGAGCTGACTGATACAGTCACTTTACTGCGCCTCTAAGAGCTGAAGAGGCATGCTGTTAGCTTGTGCCTCTAGGCCTGGGGAATGGGCACAGGCTTTACTTCCGTGCAGGTCAGCCATGCCCTTGCAGTTCCTAAATGGGTCACTTCTGCTTTCCCAGATGCTGAGAAAATTTCTCTTGGGGCAGACAGACCAGCACCAGGGACCAGGGCTGAATTCTCAAAGCCCAAGGGGACTACAATGTCATGTCACCAGGTGCCCCTGGTGACACACAGCATGGCCTCCTTACAGGACACACTCAGTGCTTTGCTTGGGAGCCAGAAGGAGCACATAGCTATTGATCTGTTCATCTAACAGATTCCTGATGGAGTGACCCAAAGGCAGCAGCGCCCATGAGGAAGGCAGTGAAGAGCTGAGAGAACTCTCAGCAAGGCACATCTGAGCCAGACAGCTGCGTGGATCATGGCACCACAATGCAACATGCTCCAACACAGAGAAAACAGGCAGCAGAAGGGCCCAGCCCTCACAGCACTCGGGCCAGTCAGCTCTTTGCCTATCAGACCATCTTGTGGGCAATACAATTACACCTCCCACCAAGGATGGCTGCCTTCTGACTGGACCAGCTAAGGATGAGCCACAGTGTGACAGGTTTGTGTACACTGGGAAGAAGCAAGGCACAGGACAAATGCACTGACCACTGTACACACAGTGGCTTTTCTATTTCCTCTTTGGGATTGTTGTACGTCCCTTCCTGGGTCATTGTAGGGGTTCCTGCACCAGTCAGCATTCACTATGAACCTTAAAAAAATATAAAGTCGGGTGGTGGCAGCACACACCTTTAATCCCAGCACTTGGGAGGCAGAGGCAGAGACAGATGGATTTCTGTGAGTTCGAGGCCAGCCTGGTCTACAGAGCTAAGTTCCAGGACAGCTAGGACTGTTTCAGAGAAACCCTGTCTCCAAAAAAAAANAAAAAAAAAAAAGAGAGAGAATAAAAAAAGATATATGAGTGTTTTGATCACTTGTGGTGTGTTTGTGCACCACATGAGTGTCTGGTGCCCAAAGTCAGAAGGGCATCAGGCCCCTGGAGCAGAAGTTATGGAAGGTTATAGGTTCTGTATAAAAGCAGCAAGTGCTCCTAACCACTGAGTCATCTTTCCAGTCATACTGTACGATTGTTTAAAAAGATATTTATTTATTATGTACAGAGTGTTTTGACTGCATGCCTGAAGAGAACACCAGGTCTCATTACAGATGGCTGCTGGAAATTGAATTCAAGACCTCTGGAAGAGCAGCCAGTANNACGGCTAGGCCATCTCTCCAGCCCCACTGTACACTCTGACTGCTCAGGCTGAGGCCAGAGCTGGAGCTCAGTCAGTAAAGGGGGTTCTAGTGTTCAGTGTGTAGAGCCAGTGGGTCAGAGAGCAGGCTCCTCGTTTCCAATGCCAAGCTGGGTCTATGGCGTCAAGAGTTCATCCCAGCAGTAGCATTACTAGCTGGGATGCCCTAGGTGGCCCTGGGGGAAAAGAATGGGAAACAGCCAGAGGCCACAAAGGCTGTGTCCTGCCTCTGCCCTGCCCATCACCATATGACACTTAGGTAGTCACACCTTGTTAGATATTCGCGTTCACATGCCAGCTAGAGACCACCTCCGAGTTAAAGGCCCTGACCAGAGCTGTTGTCACACACAAAGGACGGTCTCATCAACCCTGTCCAGCACTGCTAGGAGGCAGTCTCAGGCCCTGATGACCTTCAGAATTAGAAACTCTGGACCCTGCGGGCATCTGGTGCCCCTGGGATTCCCTCATCCCCGAGGCGGTTTCTCGATTGGTCTTTGCTATCTCCCCCCCAGCACTCTCTCCTTTTTATCTTTTTTCATTTTACATACCAATGCCTGTTCTCATTCCTTCCCTCCTTCTAGAGTCTTAAGACTCCTTTTCATCCTTTGCTCTTGACACCTCTACCAAACAACAATCACTGGCTGGCTATAGTGGAGGCTCTGCTGCAGCAAAATCAACAGAATGGACCCTCAGGCTCTGCGGAACACAAGGCGTGTCCTCCATTACTGCAGCTGTGCAGTAGAAACCAGAGCCCCCACTCTGGGCCGGGACGGACTCCACTCCTTCTCCATGTAGATCTGGGCTTGGCTGCTGACTGGGTGGCAATGAGGGCAGAGTGATAACTTTCTCCAGGTTCTGCGGTCTGCAGACCTTAAGACCAGCAGGCTCCCCTAGTGGCTGCTCACCCTGGGGCAGCTCTGAGCAGGGAGTCTGGAGTGAGGCAGTGTGGGAATGGTGGGAGCCCTGAAAGGCGGCAGCATGGCTGGGAATGGGAAATGATCATTATTCTTGGGGTGGGGACCTCAGAACCACTCTCACAACTTGAAGTTCACGCTTTATTTTTTTCTGTATGTAGTATTTGTGTATTTGTGCATGTGCATGTCACATCTTGACTCTGAGTGAACTCCTCTACCATTCCCCACCTTGTTTTGAGGCAGGGTCTCTCTACAGGGCCCAGGGCCCACTGACCAGCATCTGGAAATCCTCCTGCTCCCCATGTATGAGGCTTACAGGCAGGCACTGCCACAGCTGGCTTTCATGTGGGCATGGAGAATCCAAACTCAGTTTGTCATGCTTGCATGGCTGGCACTTTACCCATGGAGCCACTTTTCCAGCCCAGACTGTATGAAAAGAATTTTTACTGTATGAACAGTGCCTGTCAACTGAAAACACTTCCAGTGAAGCACTTTGTGCTGACCCAAATGTCTGATTCCCACAGGGGATGATGGCAGAGCTTCTGGAAAACCAGGAAGCCTGTCTCAGAAGGGGCTTGGCCCCAAATCTCTGCTGTCACCTCCCCTTTGGTGATAGCAGTGCTGAATCCTGACTGGGAGTCTCCTATGACTGCACCTCAGAGGTTTGCATTTGGACCACAGACCTGGTGGCAGAGCTTTGCCAGGTGGGGTTACTGGCAGCAAGAGTGGATGGAAGGCAGCCAGCTAATCAGCACAGATCACAAAGAAGGAATTACAACAGCTCTCAACCTGCAGGTTGAATGACCCTTTCACAGGGGTCACCTAAAGCCATCTACACCAGATATTTACATTACGATTCTCAAAGGTAATACAATTACGGTTATGAAGTACCAAGGAATATAATCTTATGGCCGGGGGTCAGCACAGCCTGAAGACCTATATTAAGGGATCACAGCATTAGGAAGGGTGAGAACCACTGAGTCACAAGAAAGCAGACAGGGAGCACCAGGCTTCCCTGGGATCAGACACGAGCTCCAGCATGGAATCTTTATTGGACATGTTTGTTTTCCAGTGAAATGCCTCCATACAGTGGCCAGCCCACCAATCCTGAACACATCCATACCCCATGCTTGTAAATAGCCAATGGTTAATGCTACAATTACTAAGTGGCCCCAGCATCTGCATCCCAACTTGAATAGGCACAAAGGCCCATAAGATCTCCTGCAGATAAGTCTTCTGGGTTATTCGGCCTATTATTTGGGTCATCTAGAAAAGCTGCCTAGGAATCAGAAAGCTCTCTTGTGTGGACAGGCTATCTGGCCCTCTGCAGAGGGAGGCAGTGCATGGATGCTAAGGCTGGCCTTCCAGCTCCTCATCTGTGGCACAGACTCAGCATCCTGTCGTGGGAGTGAATCCGTCTCACTTTGCCCTTTACGGACACACTAGGAACTCGTGTGCCTTCCCCAATGGCCTATCTGCAATATCCTTATTGTCTGAATCATGCCAGATCCCGACATAACATGATCATGTCTGCTCCCAAGCTGGTCCCGTCCCTCAGTGAAGTCTCTTTATAGTGCTGGGAAGCAGGGAGGTGGACCCCTGCCCAGGTAGAGGGCCACCTAAATTTATGATATATTTTTTAATGATTTATTTATTCATTATGTATACAGTGTTCTGTCTGCATGTGTGCCTGCAGCTCAGAAGAGGGCACCAGATCTCATTACAGATGGTTGTGAGCCACC
>LOEQ01000025.1:885766-901266 GCA_001685075.1 Bramus lutescens | reverse complement strand
AGACACTAACTAGTTAAGGGGAAGTACACTGTCCCTCAACAGACACTAACTAGCTAGCAAGAAGTACACTGTCCCTCAACAGACACTAACTAGTTAAGGGGAAGTACACAGTCCCTCAAGAGACACTAACTAGCTAACAAGAAGTACACTGTCCCTCAAGAGACACTAACTAGTTAAGGGGAAGTACACAGTCCCTCAAGAGACACTAACTAGTTAAGGGGAAGTACACTGTCCCTCAACAGACACTAACTAGCTAGCAAGAAGCACACAGTCCCTCAAGAGACACTAACTAGTTGAGGGGAAGTACACAGTCCCTCAAGAGACACTAACTAGTTGACAAGAAGTACACAGTCCCCACATGACAGGCGAGGTAGGACAGCAGAGCAGTCTAAGGCTTGATGAGCACAGCTCAGGCCACCAAGCTGGAATTCAGCAAAGCCTTATAAGCAACCAAGGTTTACGCTGAAGCACAAGGCCAGGCCAGCAGTCAGTACCAGTGCATGCCATATGTGGTCTGAAACATGACATCTCGTAAATGCCTAAAGTAGCCAGGGGTGGCAAACTTTGTCTGTGCAGGGCAGGAGAGCAGATGTTAAGCTCCGTGGACCCTCAAATCCCTGTGACTACCCAGCTCTGCCACTGCAGACAGTCATGGCTACAGTCAAATACAATATTATTTATAGAAACATGCAGATACAGCTGAGTTGTTAAGGTCGTCTAGTTTGATCTTCAGCACCCATAAATATGGGCGTGGTGGTACATGCCTGTAATCCCAACACATGGGATGTGATAGAAGCACATGGATCATAACTAGAACACAGCATGATCCAGTGAAAGCATGGGCAAATGATTTGAAATAACATCTTCCCAAAGAAGATACACTAATGGCCAATAAGCTCCCGGAAGTCCGGGTGGCATCACTAATCACCAGCAAAATGCAAAGGGAAAGTGCACTGAAGCAGCCCGTCACCCTCGCTAGGAAGCTGCACAAAGCCTGCTCCATCACAGCAGGCAAGGCACGGTGGCAGTGTCACTGGTCACTGTGTCCGTAGTCAGGAAGCAGAGACAAAGGCTGGGTTAGCTTGCTTTCTCCTTCTTACACAACCTGAAACCCCAGCACAGGGATGGTGGTCCCCACTTTTAGAGTAGATCTTACCACCTCAATAACCTAATATAGATAATCCTCACAGGTGTGCCAGAGATTTGTTTCCATGGTTAAACCACAATCTGTTGTGGCAAACAGACACCCGGAAGGAGCATCTCAGTGAGTCTAGGTCAGGTTGGCCCGTGGGAGACTTGACTGGTAACTGATGTAGGAAGGCCCGTCTGTTGTGGGAGGCACCACTCTCTATGCAGGAGGTACAGAACAGGGTAAGAGAGGAGAAAGCTAGCTGAGAAGAAGCACGTAAGCAAGGATCTATGTTGATTCCCCCTGCTCTTTAGTGTGAATGTGCTGTTTTTAGTTCCTGCCTTGACTTTCCCCAATAATGAACTGTAGCCTGGAACTGTAATCCTAAACTTATTTTCTACCTTTCTAAAAGCTTCTTACCAGGATAGGTTTTATGGCACCAGAAATGAAACTAGAACAGATGGCAACAGAACAATAAAAACAAAAATGGGCTATGGATGTACACCCCCTGGGTGGGCAAGTGCTGAGCACTGAGAGCCTCAGTTCAATCCTTCATACACACCAAAAAACCTAGAAAGTACTGGTGATGATGTGGAAGAGTCAGAATCCAACATGGAATCCGGGCAAGAATGTATAATGGTGCACATACTTTGGCAAACAGATACAGGAATACCATGAGATTCGGTGCCACCTTTAAGCAGATACAAACAACACAGCAGACCTAAACAGGTATGTGTACACCCAAGTTCACCATAACCAAAAGGTGACAGCAACTCAAATGACCCTTGACACATGGATGGTGAATGAAAAAAGGTGCACAAATATAATATGATATTAGCACTAAAAAGCCAGGAAATTCAGGCTCAGGCTTATGATGTGGACCAACTTTAGGAAACTGTGCTAAGTTGAACAAGCCAGACACAAAAAGGCTAACAGTGCAGACACCACTAACATGAGGTCCCAGAGCAACCGAATTCACAAAGGGTGGCGGTGCAACCAGGGTTAAGGAGTGGGAGGGCACAGCTTCAGTTTGGGAAGTTAGAAAATTGGCGATGGACGGTGCTGACAGCTGCACAACCATGGGAACATCCAGAGCAGCACAGAACTGGACACTCAGAAACAGCTCAAGTTTAGCAGCAACTGGGGGCTAGCACATCTCAAATAAATACAAGTGTCCTGGGAGTAAGGAACATTCACAAGGCCCCAATTCTGCTTTCTGAAGTTTTGCCCCTGCCTCCCTGTGATGTCACCTACCAGGTGGAGCACACTTTTTCAGTGAACGGCACTGCTCTCAAACACTGAAGCATTTCTAAATCAGTTCCACACTGGTAGTGTTCCTTCTGTATGCCCTGGAGGGTTTGAAGAATTAGGACACTGGCTCATGTGACAGCCGTGAACTCTCCTATGCTGTACTTTGTCCTCAAAAGCACAACTTGTATTGGCAATAAACACTGCCAGCTGTTTCCTTTGTGACATGTTCACTTCACTCATTCCCGAGCGACACAGTGGCTGTCCTTTCTTCAGACTCGTGGCTTCTCACTCACTGCAGTACCGTGTGTCCTCTCCATCCTTCCACACTGGATATAAAGACAGGCACTGGGCCTGAGACTTAATGCAACTACTTGCTACATCATCACAGACATTCTGAAAGGACATAAACCTGGGTCACCCCACAAGTAGTGCCAGTAAAGAATTTGGTGGCTTGGCTGGAGAGATGACTCTGAGGTTAAGAGCACTCACTGCTCTTGAAGAGGACCTCAGTTTGATTCTCAGCACCCACGTGGCAGCTCACAGTCTACAGCTCCAGTTCCACAGAATCTGTTACCCTTTTCTGGCTGTCAAGGGCACCAGACATGTATATGGTGCACACATGCACATACATACATACATACATACACACACACAGGCAAAATACCCATGCACAGAAAATAAAATATTAAAAATAACTCGGTGATTGCTGTGATGTGGGGCTGCTGCCCCATCCCGCACAGGCATTGCTGTTCAACCTGTCAGTGAGGAGCTCCATGTGGTGGTTTGAGTAAGAATAGCTCCCATAGGCTCATATTCATGTGGCCTTGTTGGTGGAAGTATGTGACTGGGGGTAAACCTTAAGGTGTCAAATGCCTGTGCCAGGCCCAGGCTTTCTTATCCTCTTTATCTGTGGATCAGGATGTCACTTTTAGCTATTTCTCAGCACCATGTTGACATGCCTGCCACCATGCCCCCTGCCATGCTGATAATGAACTAAACCTCTGAAACTGTAAGCAACCCCTAATGAAATGCTTTCCTTTGTTAGAGTTGCTGCAGTCACGGTGTCTCTTCACACATAGTGACTCAGACACTATAATGTCAGACTTGAAGCCAACGTGACCCAAAGAGCCTGAGAGTGCTAAAATGACATCCTAGGCCATGGTCCCTTTCTGAACATGGCAGCCACTCAGAACAAGGCCATGCCTCCACCAGCCTACAGCCATCCAATCACACCCCATGTTTCTGAAGCACACGGAAAATGGAAGGTTCTTTAGAATACTTCCTCTGCCTTTCTCTCAGGAACAGAAAGTAAAAACTAGAGGTAGGGCCCACCAATCAAGTTATGCAGTGTATTCAGAAGCCAGTCCTGTCAGGTCATGACGCCAGAGAGAGCTGAGAGAGCAGGAGCCTGGCTGCAGGTTCCAAGACCAAGTGGTCAGCAGATCTTGGCAGGAAGCTGAGCATGGGCAACCACCGTGCCCCTCAAAGGCTACAGACTGCAATGACAGATGTCCTGAGAGAACCCCCAGTGTGTGGTGGGAAAGAAAAAGGCAGAGCTTCTCCTTAATGATTTCCTTTGTTCTTCCTCAAGTTCAGCCAAAGGGAATCCAGAGACAAATGGGTGCATACGAGCTCCACACACACTCCTCGGAAGCCATGCTGAACAGCATTCTTGTTCACACAGTCTGCACTACATCTAAACATGCCAAAGTCACCACTGAGGCCAGGTGACAGATCAATGGGTGACGAGATGAGGAGAGGCAGTGGGACGCCAGGCTTTATCTGACCATGCGCCTCCAGATCCT
Source organism: Bramus lutescens (assembly GCA_001685075.1). Lineage (NCBI taxonomy): Eukaryota > Metazoa > Chordata > Mammalia > Rodentia > Cricetidae > Bramus > Bramus lutescens. Next base: position 897,081 of record LOEQ01000025.1, on the reverse strand, counting down.
AGAGCAGACCTTCCCACAGAGGGTGACCAAAGGTCTGGAAGAACACTGCCCGCCCTTTAGTCAGGGCCATATGGTGGTGACACTGACCTGTTAGCAGAGCCCTGGCCCCATGCTTCTCCGTGGGGACTTCCACTGAGGGAACATGGCTTCCTGGACTATGGAAGTTACTTTTCAAAGAACAGAGTGAAGTACACACTTGCGGATCAGCTCAAAACCATCCTACAGAGATGACGCCTTCATTTTGCCTCTCACCCTCCTGTACATACACTTCCTCATGGGAAGAAGCCAGGCTGTTTTCATAAATGTAGAAGTCTCATACCGCCACCTACTGGAGGATACAGAAGTGACCTCCATATGCCCTACAATTGTCAACTAGACCAACAATTGTCAACTCTGAGTCCTGACCCCTTCTCAGGAGATGCCTAAAACTATCTGCATATCAGATAGTTACAATTCATAACAGTAGCAAAACCACAGTTATGAAGTAACAGTGAAAATAATTTATGGCTGGGGTCACCACAACATAAGGAACTGTATTAAGGGGTTTCAGCATTAGGAAGGTTGAGAACCACCAGTCTAGACAGAAAATAACTTCTCCGTAGAGTCTCTTCATTGCAGAACCTGCTGTGCCATAGGCCAAGCCCTTTCTTGCCATCCTCAGCTAGAATCAGTGTGGGTGAATCATCACAGACCAATCTCCAGTCACACTCAGGGCCTTAAGACAAGATGGAGGACCAAGTGGGGAAGGCAGAGGCTAGAAGAAGCAGCGGAAGGAAGATGGTGGATCTTAATTTAGAAACACCAAACCATGCAATGAAGAAAGTTATGAGACTGGATAGCCAGTCCTACCCAGTGAGACCTGTCTCAAAAACAGAAAAGAAAGATAGGGCTGGAGCGATGGTGTGGCAGTTATGAGCACTGGCTGCTCTTCCCAGGTTCAATTCCCAGCACCCACATGGCAGCTCACAACCTCTGTAACTCATTCATATGGTATATGGCCTATCTGCAGGCAGAACACACATAAAGTAAAATTTAAAAACATAAACTGTCCCGTCTGGATACACTGAGGAACATCCCTATGCATTAAGTTATAAAAGCAGTAAGTCACCTTTTAATATAACATACACAAAACAACAAAACAACAGGCCCAGAACATCCCTAGCAGCCAGGCAGGCTTCCACCAAGGCAGGGGCTTCCTTAGAACCCCACATCTACCTTGTTCTTTCACTCTGCTCCCTCTGCCCACTGCAGGAGGCAGGTGGGCTTTGCCCAGGCCTGGATGTCACTGGCATGCTGTCCAAAATGCCTGTACTACAGCTGCAGCTGAGGGCATGGAGGAGAGGGGCAAGAGTCAAAGGCTTCGGGAGGAAAGAGGAGAAAGCACATGACAGAGAGGTTGTACTTAGAGAGATCAAAGCTGGTATTGGGCTCCTGCGGAGGCCACTGGGTAGTGACTAGGCTCTGACCAGGGCAGTCTCTGATACAGGGCTGCCCAGAGCTGCAGGAGCCTGGACAACTGTGTGGACTATTCTGGGCTCAAGCTGAACAGAACACAAAATAACCCAGGGATCACACTCAGGTCTTGAAGTGAAGTGAAACCTCAAAGTCAGGAGTCTTGCAATTCAATAAACACTAGGACATGGCAGGGGAGGGAGAGCAGCTCAGTGGCAAAGTACATGTCTTGCTTCAATCTCAACACCAAAACCAGAAAACGGGGTTGGAGAGATGGTTCAGCAGTTCAGAGCACCAGCTCTTCTTCCAAAGGACCGAGATTCAATTCCTAGCACCCACATGGCAGCTCACAACTGTCTGTAACTCCAGTTTCAGGGGACCTGACTCCCTCACACAGATATACACGCAGGCAAAACCCCAATGTACATAAAAAGATAACCAAAATTTTTAAAACAAACACAAAACGACCCCCAGAGTGAAATAACTTGACATAAATTATCAAGCCTATGGAATTATTTGCAGCTAGTATATTATTTTCCACATATTCTAAAATGAACCCATATTCTTCTAACAAAAACAAAAAAAAAAAAACAAAGGCTCAGAAATAAAACTCCAGAATGCAGTCGGCTGAGCAATTTCATGTGTTTCAGGAGCACTGTTCCTCCACCGGGTGGGCCAGTCCATAAACTGGTGCAGACCAGAAACACACCGGTCACTCCCCGCAACACAGAGGGAAGTGCTGGGACACCAGGCAATGCAGAAGTCAAACAAACATGGACATACAGTGTGCTGCAGTCACCAAAAGGATGCTGAACACCGCCATCTCTACCAGTGGGACACAGCTCTTTGACCCTTCCCAGACCCCAATATATTCCACCGAGACAAGATTTTCTACTGGATTTAGTTTAGAAAAGTGAAGATCTTGGGCCAGGTGGTGGCGCATACCTTTTATCCCAGCACTCAGGAGGTGGAGGCAGGCAAATCTCTGAGTTTGAGGCCAGCCTGGTCTACAGAGTGAGTTTAAGGACAGCCAGGGCTACACAGAGAAACCCTGTTTGGAAAAACAAAACAACCAGGAGTCTATCTGAAGAGTGGGAGGGAAAATTATATGAGCAGGGAGGTCAAGACCATGATGGGGAAGCCCACAGAGACAGCTGACTTGAGATAGTAGGAACTTAGGAACTCTGGACCGATATAGGGAGCCTGCATGGGACCAACCTCGACCCTCTGATGGGAACATTTATGTGGCTTGGTCTGTTTGTGGGGCCCCTGGCAGTGGGACCAGGATCTGTTCCCAGCACATGAACTGGCTTTTTGGAGCTTACACCCTATGGTGGGATGCCTCACCCAGCCTTGATGCAGAGGGGAGGGGCTTGGTTCTGCCTCAACTTGATGTGCCAGATTTAGGTGACTCCCATGGGAGCCTTACCCTTTTTGAGGAGTGGATGGGAGGTGTGGGGGAGGGGAGTGGGAGGAGAGGAGGGAGGAACTATGGCTCATATGTAAATGAATAAAAAATGTAAAATAAGAAACAAAAACAAAACAAAATTTTAAATAATTTTTAAAATGTAAATATCACAATCACAATGGACAGCAGGACACAGGGCTACTGCTCCAGGCCTCCCTGTGCATCTGTCTCCGTCACCTGGCACCTGCTTCCCCACACCATCCCTGCCTGTCCTGTGCCCCAGTTCTCAGCGGGACAAATGCCAGTGCAGTGGGAGGGACACAAGGGAGCACAAGGGAACTTGCCTTTTCCATCTGTGGCTGAGGCTTCTTGTAAATGTCTGATTGACCTAAAAATAACCATGTGGAGAGCAGAGGTTAGTAGAGGAGCCTGCATTCTCTTCTATTTCTGGCTCTAGTAGCTTGGGACCTGAACCCCCACTGTAAACCAAAAGGGTCAGACCAGATGACTGGACAGCACCCTCCCTAACACAAGAGGTCTCTCCGCCAGACCACGTTTGGCCATTTATGGTACTCAAGCTGAGATGAGGCTGCCCTCTGCTGGCAGAATCAATCCAGGCAGTGGAAACACCCATCATAAAACTTGGCTCTCATTCCCCCAGCCACCCTATCCCAGTGAACATTATTGAGCAGCCCTGTCAGGGTGTAGTGACCCAAGAGAAAGCCGCTGCTGATTCCTAAATTGAGGTCCAGCAGCTGTGCAGGTCTAGGCTTCAAGTAAGCTCACTGCACTTGGTAAGATTTACAGCTCTGGAAAAACGCCGTCTCCGGCGGAGCTGCAATAACAAATAACCACCACCACTATGCTCCAGGAAGGGGACATTAACGTTACTAAAGATGCCATGAAGCCAGGCTCTGTGGTGCATGCCTGCTATCCCAGCACTCAGGAGCCCACTCAGGCCAGACAGAGCTACACAGTGAATCCCCACTCAAAGAACAAGATAAACTAAGAAAGACTTGGAGCTGCAGGCACAGCTCACAGCCACAGGGGAAAGCCTGCACTGAGCAGACAGACAAGAAAGGACAATGGAGGCAGGCCAGGGACCTGCAGGTGGGGCTCCTGGTCTAATATTGACCCTGTTATCTATAGATGAATCACACTTAAAAACCTCAGCAAGGTACTGCCCCCAAACTTCATGAGAAAGTGAACACACGAATGCTATCAGCATAAAGGTAGTTTATGTTGCTGTTGAAAAAGGCTGGCTGAATCAAATATTTCAGAAATTTAATAGTGCTATTTATTTGTAGTTAAATCTTGATGTGTATGTGTACGCACACCTCCATGTGGAGGTCAGAGAACAACTTGCTGATATTGGTTGTCTTCCCTCATGTGGGTTCCAGGGATCAAACTCAGGTCATTAGGCTTGGCAGTTACTGAATCATCTCACTGGCCCATTGATGCTGTCTCTTCTGTGTTTATTAGTATCTCATCTCTTGCAGCAACTTTTAAGATGCACACCATAAGGAATATTGCCATTGGGTACCTTCTCAGTGCATGAAAGTGACAAGAAATGACCACTGGTGGCTTGGTGGATCTATACTTGCAGCGGTTTGAATGAGAATGCGCTCCCTAACCCACTCCCCATAGACACATATACTTGAATACTTGGGCCCCAGTTGGTGGAAGTGTTTGGGAAGGATTAGAAGGTGTGGTCTTGTTGGAGGGGGGTGTCACAGGAGGTAGGATTTTGAGGTTGAGTTAGCACTTTCTGCTTTCTACTTCCAGATCAAGATGTGAGGTCTCAGCTACTACTCCTATGCCATGTCACCCTGCCTGCTGCCATGCTCCCTGCTATGATGGTCATGGACTCTTAACCATCTGAAATCATAAGCCCAAAATAAACTCTCTCTTCTTTAAGTTGCCTTGGTCACAGTACTTTACCCATGGCAATAGAATACCAACTAAGACAATGCTCATCTGGGACCCTTGTACTTTAGTGTTCCAACAATGACAACAGACCTTAAGGATAGGACCTAACTCCTGCTTCTCAGCAAGGTCTTTACTACCTGAGAACAGCACTGACCATCCTGATGGTAACAGGACAGGATGGTAGGGCAGCTGAGGAGACTGCATGGTAGTGGTCTCACCCCCATTTCTTTTTTTCTGAGACAGGATCTCATGTAGCCCAGGCTGGCCTCAAAGTTATTATGTAGCAGAGGATGATCTGGAACTTAGGATCCTTCTGCCTCTACTTCCTCCATGCCAAGATTACAGATGCACCACACTGCCATGTTATATAGTATTGGGGAAGGAACCCATGGCTTCAAGCATGCTAGGCAAGAACTCTGCCACCAAGGCCACATCCCAGCCCTCCTAGTTCTCTATATCAGCAATGGTATTCATATATAACATATATATAACATGAATACTTGTGTTATACAAAGACTGGGGGAGGGTAACTCTAACTAGAACCAGGCTCTCAATAATTATAGTGGCTGGATAGTATACCCGACAACCTTAGGATTCTGGAAAGCACTGACTTACAGCAATGGATGCTGCCAAAGAACACACCTCACTCCTTCACCATTAACAGAGCACGAACTGCACTGGAGAAGCTATGAGCCAGACACTAAGGATGAGCAGGGAGCTGTGTTGTCATCAGCCTGTTCTTTCCACCTGACCGCACTAACACAGCAACCTGCACCCCTCAGCCAGGATTCACAAATACTGTCCTCCTCAAAGGGCACAGCAATGACACCTCTTTTCACACAACTGAAGCACGAGCTGGAAGCCTGCCATTTCTAGGTCAGAGACGTCACTCTCCAGAGCCCTAAACCATGGGTGGCCTGAGAACAGCACTAGTTTTATGGCAGAGTCTGTTCTCATCCTCCAGCTAAACTAAGAGCAAGCACTAGTTTTATGTTGGAGTCTGTTCTCGTCTTCCATCTGAACTGGCAAGAATTCTCCTACTCAGCCCTTACCAAATTCTGGCGGACATTTTACACTTCCACTAAGCTTTCCCTTCTAGAACCTCTCGACTGGGTTAGAGCTGGGCCTTGTGGCCTATGGGCCAGACCAGCTCTATTGAAGTCCCCTGGTGACTCTCAGTAGCTAAGGCCTGGGGTATTGTGAAGTCCCAGAATCCCACCCCTAGCTGTTATTTGGGACAGCCTGGGGTACACAGGGTCATCTTTTCAGACACCCATGTGAGTCTGGCCGCACATGTGCTGCCTTTCTAAGTCACTTACCACACCACTGGGAAGAGGATGGCCCCGCAGCACAGCAAGTCAACCAGGAACAGAGAGTCCTTCCACAAGCCATACTCCGTGGTGCCTTCCTCGGTAGACTCTATGATGATGTAGGCCACATTTGCCAGCACCTACAAAACAGGAGACACCAAGGAATAAGTGGCTATGACAGTGGCCCAAAGCGGGAAGTTCCCCTGTGGCTGCAGCGCTACTGTCACCCATAAGCTCCTTGAGAACCTTGCCTCTCAGCTCACCAACCCCTGAACCTATCAGGCCTGGGACGGGTTCTAACCGCTGCTTTACTTCCAAAGTGGGTACAGCTTCCTCCTGGTCCTCTGCTGGGCTACAGAAACCTGAGCCTTCTCATATGGTAGTTTGATTCCCTTACACTGTCATGGTGAAGAAATTATGTTAAGAGAGATACCCAAGGAACCTCAGCTGTTTCTCCTCTGTCCCATCAGGTCTTCCCAGTCCAGGACACAGACTCAGTGAAGACTACAATATCCCAAACCCCAGCCACTTACAGACTGCAACTAGGCCCCAGGTCAAGCCTACCCAATAAAGCTATCCCCCAAATCCCTGGCCTCCAGAAATGGAGATTTACTACTTGGTGTTGCTTCAAATCATTAAGTCTGGGGTGGTACATAGCAATGGGTAATGGGAACACTTTGCTTTGGCACTCAAAGCCTCAGGCAGGTGGCACTTCACATCCCACAGCCCGGATTCCAACCCTCCTCAGGCCCAGCTCTTCCTGAGACTTCTTGGTCCTCAGGAACAACAATTCTAAGTGGCTGATCCAGAGAAGAGAGGTTGGAGTGGCAGGAAGTGTGGATATGAGACTGTTCCACTCCTCACATGGGCTAGCCAGTCCAGCCCTACCCACACAGCCCATCCTGAGGCTCATCTGCCTCATGTCTTGCTTCTATTTCCACAACTGAGGCTTTGCCTTGTGATTTTAGCCCCACCCTTGGGCTCTCAGCAACAATGAAGAGTTTTCAGCTGGCTTAATTAAGATGCCACTGTGCATCAGGGAAGTTTCTGATTTGTTAGACTTCCTCCAGAGAACCCATGAGCTGTGATGCAGAGATAATGAGGCATGTTGAGGCTGGAGAGAGAGCACAGCAGCTAAGATGCTTGCCAATCAATGGTGAGGATCAGAGGTTGGATCCCAGCACCCATTTAACAAGCCAGGGGTCCTGAACACACTGTGTCCCCAGCTTAGAGTAGGATGGAGACAGAACGACTGCTGGGCTTGCTGGTTTCTAGCCTAGTCTATAAACGCAACCCAGTTTACACACACTGCATGAAAGGCTGCTCCCCGAGGGCGGGGCTCAGCAGAGTGTTTGCCTTGCCTGTTCAAGGTCCTGGGTTGCAGGACCTCGTGTTGTACCATGAGAAAAAAACAAAGGAAAAAGCAAAGAAACTCTCTAGTATTCCTTGTCACAAAAGGAAGCTGCTTAGACCTTGGTCAGGACCTTCCCAGACCAGTCCCATTGTCTAAACACTAACTTCCTTATCTTTGGTTTCAAACATCCTTATTTCCTTGGGGTGATATTCACTGTGGCCTTGTGTGTTCACCTTTAAGAGTCAGCAGAACAGAGGGTTCTTCATCACACACAGCTCAAGTCAGGGGAGGAGTCAACGGACAAAACAGCCTGAATCTGCCAGAGAAGAATGAACATCCCAGAGTGCAAGGAGAACTCAGGCTCTGCCATGACATGTAGGCCCATATTTCTACATGGTGTGACAGCCAAGCTTTTGGACCATGGTTAGTATCCGAAGCAGGCACGTACCCTTCCAGACAGGCTGTCGCTACCCTAACAAAAGCTCAGGATATGCTGCTCCTTTACTTTGTAATTGTGTAGATGCCTAAAAAGAGGTGTCAATTTCAAGCTAGTGACAGTGCTGCAGACATGACTGTAGTCCTGCTACCCCAAAAACAGAATGTTAATGAACTTCCACCTCAGTTTAGCTTGGGGGATAAAAGGTGTTTGGATAATAAACACGGGTGATCATCAGGATTTGAATGAACCCTGAGACTCCCTTCCGATATTGCTGTGTGAACTGTGTCTCAATTATTCCCGTGCCTCCATGCTGGTCCAGAAAGAGAAAAACAGTTTATGTTGGGGCATCGGACCCCAACAATGACACACCCACCAAACCACGGCAGAGCATGGAACCCCATCTGCCTGGAGCTGGCCCTGATGGTCTGGTCACTAGAAGCCTGTCTGGTTCCTCTGACATCAGTGTCACAGGTATCTGTGACCATTACTTTGTCTGTCACATTCCTTTTCTTAAACAACCAATCAAGCTCCATCTCCATTACAAGACCCTTCTAGACCATTCTGAATGATAACTTTCTCCCTGAAAACCTACAACTGGTTTAAGCCACAGGTCTGGTGCTAACCCACGCTTCTCCCTGCTTGCTGAATGCTACCAAGCAGCCAATCAACCCCCAGAGATGACCCGGACCAGGGAATTTCCCTCTTCCTTCCTCTCCTGCCAATCACACCTATGCTATGGTCTTAAATAGGAGGAGCTGACCTCACCAAAGGCATGGCTGTGACCAGGCAGCTGGGAAGAGGTACCTGGCCATGTTGCCCTCAGTCTCTGCTTCCTTGCATGGACGCTGGTGTAAGGCAAACCACAGGTCCTCCAAACACAGGGTAAGTTAAAAAAAATGTCAGCCCTATGGGGTATGTCCACCCTGCAGGAAAACTCTCTGAAGCTACTCAGTTCTGCAACACTGGAGGGCACCTGAGCCACTAGAGGTAGCAGAAGGCATGAGAGCATTTGCTCCTCACTTCTCTGCAGCTCTCTACCACAATCGAGGATGCTCTCTGTCTGAAGACGGAGTAGCCACCAGGACTTCCAGCACACACCTGATGCTTAGGTCTGTCAGTCAGAAAGGGAGCCCCTATCTGCAGTCTGCAATGGTAGAAGCTCAGGACTCCAAGCGAGCTGACTCCCTACAGACAGGTCTGGAGCTGAGTCCTGCCCAAAGCCAGGGAGGAATGACAAGTCAGCCACAGTTCTAGTACCTGCAGCGGGATGACGATCATGAAGATCTTCTTGTCTTTATCAGACAAGATGTGCTTGATGAAGGCCCAGCCAGTGCCGATGAGAGCGATGGTGATGAACAGCAGCGCCCCCTTCAGACTGGAAGACAGAACAAATCACAGATACCACCAGGCCCCACAGACTCCAGTCCTGTTGGTCACCCTGTTGACTCATTCCATGGTTCCACACATCCCCAATCTCTTCTTTTTTTTCTTTAAGATTTATTTGTTACATATATGAGTGCTCTGTTTATATGTATGTGCGCATGCCTGTAGTTCAGAAGAAGGCATCAGATTCCATTATAGATGGCTGTGAGCCACCATGTGGTTGCTGTGAACTGAACTCTGGATGAGCAGCCAGTGCTCTTAACCACTGAGCCATCTCTCTAGCCACCCAATTTATTTTTATTTATTTATTATTTTTTTGAGACAAGATCTTACATAATCAAAGCTACCTCAAACTTTAACTCAAAATGCAATCAGAGATGATCTTGAACCAGTCCTCCTGCCTGTCTCCACCTTCTGAGTCTAGGGTCATGGGTGTGCACCACTATACCTGATTTCTACAGTGCTGGGGATGGAGCAGAGGGAGTCATTCATGCCTGGCAAGCACTCTACCAACAGAGCCATATCCCCAGTTCTAGCCCATAAAGATCTTTGGAAGCCCTTTCGTGGTGCACACGTTAGTGCCACTGTCTTGTGGGCCTGCATACTTACAGATGTGTTATGTAGTACACAACTGCCCAGCCTTCAATCGGGAAGCCCTGCGAGGAGATGTAGTGGTAGTCGATCTGAAATCAAACAGCTGTGTTTCAGAAAGGCTGTGCCATGCACCTCAGTGCAGGGAGAATCAATACATGATTCCAGGAAACCTTGGGATGGGGACTGGGTTGTGCCCGCCCACTCCACTGTCTAATACCTCCACTGCCAAGTCACCAGCAAGTACACCAGTGTGCTAACACACTTAACTGAGAAAAGCTGACAGAGGCTTAAAAGACCCTAACACTAAGCCCAGGTCACTCTCTTAATTTACATTGGCAAATGCTTTCACTCCACAGTCAAGCATGCTGTCTAGAAGTCCTACTGCTTATAGTTATAGGTCAGTAACAAGACCTGTGTACAGGGACCTGACTCCAACAATCTCCAAGTTTAGACACTTGGGACTGCCAAGCATTGTAACTTAAGAGGAAGACTCTGGAAGGACTGGGAAAGCTGGCCATGACAGACAGCCCTCATTTTCTAAATAGTTTCTAGATTTTAAAGTGGTTTAGGGCCCTCCCAAGAATCTGTTAACTTATATCCAAAGGGGTAATTATCCAAGTAACTGTCATGTCCTGTTGTTTTAACTGGGTGCATTTTTGCTTTCTTCTATGACTCCATTTTCAAGTGTAGCAGAAGAGCCAACCACATGCACTTTATATACACCTTGTGGACCCAAAATTAGGGAAACCGTGATCTTGGCTCCACAGGCAAGCTCATTTTGATGTGCACCAGTTCTCAGTTCTTGGGCTCTTGACCACTGTAAGATTTGTTTTTTTTTTTTCCTCCAGAAAGTTTACTAATACTGAACTTCACTGGCAGGAATACAAGGATGATGAGTAAAACGAGGGGAGCCCAGCAACGACCCAGCAGGGAGCACACGTGTCTCCAGATGACAGGAACATGGGGGATATGTGTTTGATGTTGTGTTTGTGTGTACATTTGTAATCTCAGCACTCGGGAGGTCAAGCCAGGAGAATCACGAGTTCAAGGCCAGCCTGGACTACAGAGTGAGAGGGTCTCAAAAACAATAAGAACAAAAGCCAGTGTTCTGGAGAGACTGTGGCCTGTAAGTAGGTCAGGAGGCTGAGTTCACTGGCCCCATGGCCAGTTCTCTGCACAAGGGACTCTATGAGAAACACATTCTTTCCCTTCATCTCCCACCTTTCCTCTGCCTTCTAACTTATTTTCCCAATCAGGTATGCACATAAATGACCCCAAAGGCTAATTAATACGTACTGCATGGAACACCAAAGAAAGAGACTTGGTGAAAGGAAGGGCCGCCATCAACCAGTGAATTTTAAACACATCATTCCTATAAAAAGAGAGAAGAAAAAATTAGAAAACTCCACTTCCCAAAGGCAGCCACAGTATTAGGCACATTTTTTT
>LOEQ01000025.1:864990-876455 GCA_001685075.1 Bramus lutescens | reverse complement strand
AAAAGATCGACAGCAGCTTTTTTCATGGAACAGAATGGGTACCTGCCTCCCTGTCCTTAGGACAACCCTCCTGGGGAAGGCTGCTGTGGTAGTTCGAATGTAACTGGCCTCTGTAATCTCATAGTGAGTAGCACTACTAGGAGGTGTGATTTTGTTGGAGTGTGTATGGCCTTGTTAGAGGAAGTGTGTCACTGTAGGGGTGAGTTTTGAAGTTTCCTATGCTCAGGATACCACTCAGGACTTTCGTCAGTCGACTTCCTATTGCCTGCAAGCCAAGATGTAGCCAATGCAATGCCCGCCTGCACGCTGCCCTGCTCCAAACCACAATGATAATGGACTGAACCTCTGAAACTGTAAGCGAGCCACCCCAGTTAAATGTTTTTATCTATAAGAGTTGCCGTGGTCATGGTGTCTCCTCACAGCAGGAGAACCCTAACTATGACAGTAGTTCAGCCCTATTGCAGTAAGAGGGTTTCATGAGCAGAGGGATCTGGACAAGCAGAGCACAGGCCTGAAACTGCACCTACACTCCAGTTCTTTCTATGATTCTTAATTTGTACCAACTTTCGACAATCTAGGAAGAAATAAATAACTCTAAGTGGTAAATGACCTTGAAAGAATGTATATGAATCATTGGATTCGAGTAACACAACACACCAACATCTGGAGGGTGCTGCCTCAGGAACAGCACTAAGGCCCAGGGCTCAGCAGGTGGAGGCCAGGAAGCAGGAGCTCAAGGCCTGGTCATGCAAACCCCTCTCCCAAAAACAACAGAAAAGGAAAAACAAAATCCACCATGGTCTCTGCCTTTCCATTTTAGCATTTCCCTCCAAATGGGTTTCCCTTTGCTGCACAGGCTTGCTCAGACTAGGCGCAAGTGCTCTTTCTGCCTCAGTCTCCCAAGTACTGGAACTGCAGATGCGCACAGCATGCAGCACTTTAGATAAACAAACAAACAAAACAACCCGGAATCCCAGTGTTCGTGGCCAGTACTTCTGCATTCTGATGGATGCTGACCACCCAGCTGATCTGGAATTGAGTATCAATATTCTCAAAGATCATTGTATCCTCTGAGCCAGAGAGTCCAGCTCCACTAACTTATCCTAAAGACAGGACTACACACACAATAATTTTTCTTTTTAAAAAGATTTGACTTAAATGCATGGTGGTGGCGCACGCCTTTAATCACAGCACTTGGGAGGCAGAGGCAGGTGGATTTCTGTGAGTTCAAGGCCAGTCTGGTCTACACAGAGAAATGCTATCTCGAAAAACCAAAAGAAAAAAAGAGACATCTTTGTGTGTGTGTTTATCTGTCTGTCTGTTAGTGTGTATGGGTACCTGTGGAAGTCCTTGGAACTGGGTTACAGGTGTTGTGAGCCACCTGATATGTGTGCTGGGAGGTGAGCTGCTGAGTCCTCTCTCTAGCCCCCCACACAAAAGGATTTCTATGAATGAAGAAGTTAAATGCCCAATACCTGTACAGCGTGGGGAGGACAATGTTTCACTTTAGGAAAAAGGCCGAGCTAGTGACAAAACAGTGGGATGGAATAAAGCAAAACCAATGAGCATGCACAGGCTGGACACATGACTAGGAGTTGTGAGGCACCATGTTCTAGACCAAGAAAATAAGCCTAATCAAGGACAACGTCCAAGGTGCTAAGTGGGAACACAGGAGAGGCCTCATTTCTCTCTTCCTTCTTTGGTTACAGTTAATTCTGTGTGGCCTCAAGAACACAACGCTCAGACAATACAGACCAGGCTGCAGTTCATGAAAACAAAATCTCAACAAAGCAGGTTTACCTTGGGCTCTCTGCACCTTGCTGACTTCGGGGACAGAGCTGACGACAGGCTCCTGGCTCTGACCCTGAACTTTCTCATCCTTGCTGAAGACGATCTTTGGTAACTGGGTGCCAGCTTCTGGTGGGGATCTGACCTTGACTCTACATCCACAGAAGACAGAAAGGAGAGTTGAGATCAGTGCTCCAGCTTTCACTCAAGGTTATGTGGGCCCAGCTCAAGCTCTTTTTGTGTGTTTCTTTTTCAAGTAGGGTTTCTCTGTGTGGTCCTGGCTATCCTGAAACTCAGTCTGTAGATCAGACTGGCCTCAAACTCACAGAAATCTGCCCACCTCTGCCTCTTGAAAGCTGGGATTAAAGACGTGCACCATCACCGCCACAGGGCTCCCTTAAGGATTCTTAATATGCTCAGAACTGATAAAAAGAGGGAACGGAAGAAGACAGAGGGTCTATATAATACAGTCAACTGAAGCCAAGTGCGAGGAGCTGAGGACACCATTAATTAATTACTGGCCTAAAAGAAATTTCTTCCTTTCCCCTTCTTTTTGTTTTAAAGATTAATTATGTGTTTGTGTGCATATAGGGGGGTTGTGTACTATGTGCATGCAGGAACCCACAGAAGCCAGAAGAGGGCTTCCAATCCCCTAAAGCTGGAGTTAAAAGTGGTTGTGAGGCACTATGTGAATGCTGAGAAGCACACCCAGGACACTGCCTCGGGAGTGAACACCCAGGATGGGAGAGCAGAGATCAAAGACATGAGCCCCTGATGTGAGCAAGCTGCCACTGACCTGCCCTTTCCTGAGCCTCCTGCCACCTAGGGACTTCAGGTGAGTGGGTCCATCCCTGCTCTCATTCCTTCTGCCAGGTTCAAGTCAAGTCTTTCTCTCTAGATGCCAAATACATGGTAACCTAGGAAACTGCAGCCTTCCTGACAGATGATAGCAGAGGTGAGCAGGAGGATGTCTGCTGTGAGGTCCAGAGTAGCTCTGTGGCAAGTGCCTTCTTTTTAAAGACGTCTCTTCACTGGTCTTTTCTACCTCTGACAACATTGTTCATCTCTAACTTGCCCACTCTGGGCTGCTATCAGCTAGATCTGAAACAATCTGGACACAGATTCTTAGCTTGAAACCCTATGAAGGCTCCCTTGGAAATCATACAGAAGGCCAGAGAGCTAGCTCACTGGCAAAAGCCTGAACCCGAATCCAAACCCTGAAGCCTACACAGCAGGAAGAAGAGAACTGACTCCCACAAACTGCTCTCTGACCGCCACATGCATGGCATGATATACATATGTGCCCGGCCAAAACAAAAATTTAAAACAGTGAGCGAAAAGCTGCATACGAGTTGGAGTGGTTGGGCCATGGAGGTACTTGGTGGCAAAGTACTTGTCTCCAAATTATGAGGACCTGAATTTGATACCCAGAGGGCATGGTAAAAGTAGGGCATGTGATGGGAGCCTGCAACCCCAGGGGGGAAGGTGGCCACAGGAGGGTGCCTGGAGTTTGCCGGCCAGCTAGTCTAGGTAAATCGGCAAGAACTCAGGCAGTGAAGGACTCTACATGAAGAAAATAGGTAGAACAGCTGAGCATGGTGGGGTACACCTTTCTCTTTTGTTTTTTTTTGAGACAGGGTTTCTCTGTACAGCCTTAGCCCTGGCTGTCCTGAAACTCACTCTGTAGACCAGGCTGTCCTGAAACTCACAGAGTCCACCACCTTCTGCCTCCCAAGTGCTAGGATTAATGAATTAATTACAGGCATTCCCATCTTTAATCCCAGTGCTCGAGAGGCAAAGACAGGTCGATCTCTGAGTTCGAGGCCAGCCTGGCCTATGTAGTGACAGCCTGTCTCACGAGGGAGGGCTGGGGGGAGTGGTTGAGGAAGATACCCAACATCAGTTTCTGCTGCCCAACCCCACACACAAACATGAAACCCAGGCTGTAGTCAGATAGAAATGTACCTAACTTAAAAACACAAAATCTGGTGCCCTCCTCTGGCCTGCAGTCACACAAGCAATCAGAATACTGTATACATAATAAATAAATAAATATTTAAAAACAAAAACAAAACACAAAATCCCTTACTTCATCCTTCTCCCATGCTCTGCCACAAGGGCAATCTCACAAAAGAAACTCACTACTGTGAGGTAGGAAAGGACCCTGAGCCCTGGAGTCACACAGACCCTGAGTGGCAGAAGCTGCTGCCTGGATCTGGTCCAGTTTCCTACTTGCTTCCTCTAATGTGCTCCCGACAGCAGACTGGTGCTGATGCAGTGCTGATCACATGCTATTCCACAGGCCACTCCCTCTCTTGCAGACATGGACACCCTTCCTGCTCTCATTCATCGGGAAAAGATGACTCACCAGAAGGCTACCTGCCTAAGTCTGACCTAAAACTGTCCTTCCCTGCCATGGTGTGTGTTGGGGGAGTGGGGGGATCATTTGAATTGTACTTCGTCTGCCTTCCTCCCAGGTGGCCTTATGTCTCTTAACATGTAACGCATCTCCAGCACTCTGTGAAGGACTAGCATGTGGCAGGTATCGTGGGAATGCTGGCTGCACCAGCGCCCTCACTGTACTGAGGGTGAGCAGAGAGGACTTCAGGATTACTTACATGCTTCCAGAGATGTTTAAGATGAGAAGGGTGACAGACGACATAAACTGCTTTTTAAAAATACAGTAACTGGCATCTTCGTCCTGCCAAAGGAAGAACAAGCACGTATCATTGCACCTGCTGTGGCAAGAACAAGGCAGATGAGAGGCTCATGCTTCTCCAACAGTGAAGCCTGGAAGCTACAGCCGCTACCACCTCAAACAGGCACTGTGGGCTGACTCCAGTGAGGACCAGTCAGACTGTGACCTAAAACGGACCAGGCACCTGCAATCATACTAGCACCTATGAGACTGAGACAGAGATACCAGGAATTTAAGTCCGGCCTCAGTTATATAGGGGGTTCCAGGCTAGTCTGGGATACAAACTATGGTGACTCATGCTTGTGATCCCAGTCTTGGGAAACTGAGGCAGGAGGACTGCTCCAAGTTTGAGGCCACCCTGAGCTACAGAATGAAACCCTGTCAATCCCTACTGTCCCCAAGAGAGACAGAGGGCCAGAAAGATGACTCAGTTGTTAAGAGCACTTACTGCTCTTACAGAGGTGCTGGGTTTGATTCTCAGCATCTGCACAATCACAATTACCTGTTGCTCAGTTCCAGGGGATCTAACTTTCCTGACTTCTGAGGGCACCAGGCAAGTATGTGCAGGCAGGCAAAATATCAATATACACAATTTTTTTTAAAAGCAACTTACCAGGTAAGAAGAAAAGCCATCGTTCTTGGTCCGATCTAGACTGAATCCGATCTGAGGGCAATGAAAAGAGAAAAGACTAAGTCCCTCACACTGTCCATGCCCTTCTAACTCAAAGAACAAGAAAAATACACGCACAAAGCATGGACCCAGAGACCTGGCTTCTCATTTTCTTAGTGCACTTGTGAAAGATGGAAACAGCTGCTCACATGAAGTCACTAATCACACATTTACTCAAGAGCCGCAGGGCTGGAGAGGAGGCTCAAGGGCTAGGAGTACGAGCTGTTGCACTCTCCCACAGGTCCTGAGTCAGCTCCCAGCAACAATGTGAGGGCTCACAGCCAGCTGTGAGAGGGTACAATTCCCTTTTGGGGTGTGCAAGTGTACACGTAGATAAAGCACTCACATACATAAAATACATAAGCAAATAAAAAAAAAGATTTGCAGCTTAGAGCTGGGGTATGGTTGGATAGAGCATTTGCCTAGCACGGGAAAGGCCCTAGGTTCCACCCCAGCATCTCCCTGACCACAGAAATACAAAAGTCAAGCTGACTCCTACGTGCACTTTGGTACTACCATTAAGAATTTTCTCCAGTTAGGAAAGAGGGAGGAGGCTGAGAGAGTAACCCCTGCTCTATGGGGAGACACTTGCCTCAGCGCTTGTGCCCACGGCTCCCTTAGGCTCGTTCACAGACAGGCTGCTGACGTTGACCACCATGTACCCATCCTTGAAGAAGCCAAAGGTGTTCAGATGGACTTTATGCCTCACGTCATCCTAGAGAGATTGGAGGATTTCTGATCAGTCAGTCTGTTCATGCTGGAAAAGCTGTGGTATCCAGTTTCACGACAGCCAAAGTTCCCACAGGTACAGGGATAGACACAGCTATCACAGTTAGCCTTCAAAAGCTGGAAAAGACTTCGGAAATCCCACAGATGTCAAACCTTTGCAGAAGGCAATCATGGACTCATTCAGTTCAGCACATTTGTATGGGCTCTGGGGACAAATTGGTCAGGGTCAACTTGACAAGTGAATTCCACAGTCAGATGAACCATGGTTTAATCCCCCTGCATTGGCATCTGGGAGGCACTCAAAAATGTGATCAAGGAAGTCACTTCATGTGGTGCACACTTTAATCCCAGTACTCAGGAGGCAAGAGGTTCTCTGTGAATTCAAGGCCAGCCTAGTCTACACAGAGTTCCTGGCCAGTTAGGCGTAGAGTGAGACCCTACTTGAAAAAAAATTTTTTTAATTTATAAAAGAAAAACCTTCTTGGTGGGGGGTGATGCACACACAAATGCACTGCTGAGCTCAGCTCCTTCCTGACTTCCCTAACGCACAGCTCAGACTGGATACAGAGTATGTGGGCCTTCAGGACAGGAGCCAATGCAGAAGCACTCTCTGGAGCGTGTTAAGTGGGGACAGACTCTACTGGGCATGGGGAAATCCTGGGCTCTCTGAAACCATAGCTCACAGGGATATGCCCAGCCTTGCCAGCCTCATGTCCCAGTCTCAAGCAGGAGCACACATTCCAGGACCAGGACAGGTATCAGCAAAGTCCTCTAACACCCAGTGCCTGGGGTTCTTCATAGCATGTAACATTACTGGGAACTACATGGACTGTCTGTAACAGCTGGCTCTTTACCTTAGAGCTAGAATTACCCAGACATCAGAGGCTGTTGATGGGATCCTCCCCTACAGCTGAAGTTCCCAGGTATCAGAGGCTGTCAAAGGGGACCCTCTGAGGAAATCAATATACGCCATATCCACAAGGCCCAGAGACAATGTATTGGAACACTGCCACCAGGAGGGTTTTATTTCCTGGCTGACTCTGGCCCCTCCCAGCTGGATCTGACAGTTGGAACACAAGCCCTGCCATGATCTAATCCAAGCTCTCCAGACTCCTGCAATATCTCAGAATGGCACTGGCTCCCTCTTCCTAAACCCTCTTCTATTATCTGCTGGTTTCAACTCCCTCTTCCCTTTTTTGGTCCTTTGGGAATTTCCCTTAGTGCCAGAGTTCAGCTAAGCATTTAAAGCATGTCTGCTCACTCTCACTTCCCAGTGAGACAGAGGGAGCTTGAGGCAAACCCACACTCCCACAGAGAAGTAACCTTCTGCAGGACTGCTAGGCCTGTAAAGGAAAAAACAGGAAGAGTGAAGGCTCCTGCCCTTCTGGGGTGGAATTAATGGCCTTCAGAAAGTGACCCGAGTGACCGCCTTCCCTATTCTTCAGAGAACCACATGCCCACTACCATTGTAAGTGCAAAAGAAAAGAGACTACTTTGACATTATTTGGCAGTGAGGACATTCAGTCCTCTGTGAGAGTGCCCAGCTGAGCTGGCAGAGTGGCAGGGAGATCCCAGAACCTCCTCACACCACCTCAGGGAGAAGCAAGCCCATTCACAGAACACAAGGATTCAGAGAGGGACCTTCAGAGATCCCAGAACCTCCTCACACCACCTCAGGGAGAAGCAAGCCCATTCACAGAACACAAGGATTCAGAGAGGGACCTTCAGAGATCCCAGAACCTCCTCACACCACCTCAGGGAGAAGCAAGCCCATTCACAGAACACAAGGATTCAGAGTGCTCCCCAGAGAAAGGGACTTTCCGGGCACTTGAGGGAATGCAAAGCTTCAGAAAATTGTGAAAGCACTAGCTAATTATTTCCTGCTGGTTCCACTGTGTTTACATTGTAGAAATAATTAAGTTGAACATCTATATAGCTTTCAGCATGTACAGAAATTTTACATTTTTCTTATATTTTGTTTATTTTCTTGTGTATGGATGTACATGTCACAGTACAAGGAGGACAACTTGTAGGAGTCCAGTCTCTTCTTCCCACATATGAAGCCCAGAGATTGACTTCATAGCAAATGTCTTTGCCTGCTGAGATATCCCACTGGCTTCAAATTAAAAATTTAAGTTACGCTTTTTTCCTTTAGCCATCCTATATGAAATTTACAGCAGGCATAGTGGCACACACCTTAAATCCCAGCATTCAAGAGGCAGAGGCAGGTAGATCTCTGAATTCAAACCAACCTGATCTAAATAGTGAGTTCCAGAATAACCAGGGCTACAAAGTGAGACCCTGTCTCTAAATAAATATTCACAGAAGCTCCATAAGGACTGTGCTGTATGTACTTTTTGAGCACCTGGCACCTGACATGGTGGCACATACCTGTAACCCCAGCATTAGGAGGCAGAGGCAGGAGGATCGGGAGTTCAAGAGGATGAGAGGCTGGGTGGGAGCTCAGCATTCCCACCTTTCCTTTCTGCTATCCCAGAAAGTTGCAGCTCAACAGTAAAGGGAGAGGAGGCAGGAACAGAGAGGGTCCATCCGCAGGAGCATCCCAGCTGACCCGGCTAGTCATCAGCACCAGAGGAGACACCATCAGCAACCACTGGCCACCTCCTTTGCACTGGGCCTAGCAGGGCTCTGAAAAGCTCTCTGCAATGCCGTGCTGCCTCCCTACAACTCAACAAGGCAGGTGCTATTCTGCTCAAGCTACTGATGAAGAAGCAGGCCTGGACAGGTAAAGCCTGCTCAGATCACAGCAGGGCAGAACCAGCATCCCAGACCAGGCGGGAGCTCCATACCTGGGCTCTCACTCATTGCAGGACTTCCACAAGCAAATTAACAGTGCATCTTATTTTGGTTTGAATTAGTCTACATTACACGGGAGTTGAAAGAGCCAGCTTTGTCCGGGCATATACAGGAATAGTCCAGCCAATTAGAGGAAGAAATCCCAGACAACCCACAATTTCACCTACAGGTATCTTAGCATAGATCTCCAATGTGGGCTTTAAGGAAAAAAAAAAACACAAAACCAAGAGTATGGTGTACTTTTTTTTAAGATTTATTTATTCATTATGTATACAACATTCCTTCCATGTATGCTTGCATGCCAGAAGAGGGAACCAGATATCATTACAGATGGTTGTGAGCCACCATGTGGTTGCTAGGAATTGAACTCAGGACCTCTGGAAGAGCAGTCAGTGCTCTTAACTTCTGAGCCATCTCTCCAGCCCCCAAGAGTATGGTGTACTCTAAATCACAGTAAACTGCGTGATAGGTTAATTCAACCAGAGCACTCAGCTGTGAAAAGTCAAGGTCACGGGGACTGAGGGTGCAATTCAGTGGGAGAGTGTTGTCTGAGAAGCTAGGCTGGACTGTAAGCACTTCCTGAAAGGAAGTTCCCAGACACCCAAACAAGGTCAGCGTTAAGAGTGTGTGGGTCTTGCCTAGCTCTCCTCACAGGCTCTCTGCCAACAACCCAAACAATGGGCAAACCCCAGTTTGAAGGTGAAACACTGTTGATTAATGTACCTTGTTTGTTTGTGCTTGTTTTTGCCTCGAAACAGGGTCTCACTGAGAGGCCCAGACTGACCTTGAACAGGAACTCCTTCCTCTCTCTTCACCTTCCTGAATCCACTGCTGGGAATGTCAGTATTCACCAATACACCAAGCCTAGATTCAGGCATGAGAGAAAAGGCAGTCCCTGATTATTCTAGGTTATGTCAAGTTATTCTGAAATGTTTGCTCTTATTTTCAATAATCTACTTTGTTAAGATGACACTTTCTTTTAAAGCAGGTGTAATGGAGACACATGCCTTTCATCCCAGCACTGGCGAAGTAGAGACAAACGAATCTGAGTTTTAGGTCAGCCAAGTCTACACATAGAACTTGTCTCAAATAAGTAAAATAAGGGCCTATAAGATGACTCAGTAAGTAAGGGCACTTGTCACCTTCCTGCTAAATCTGACAACCTAAGTTCAATTCTCAGGATCCACACGGTGACCCACAAGTAGCCTCCAAAGCCTACATGCTCGGGTGCACATGTGCTTCACCTCCCACACTAAATAAACAAAAAATTAAAAATAATAAATAATTAAAGCCAGATGTGGATGTGGCAACACACAACTGTAATCCCAGCTTTAGGGAGGCTGAGGGGAAAGAATGACAGGCTGAAGGCCAGCCTGGGCTACACAGACCTTACCTCAAAAAATAATTTTTTTAAAAAAAATTCTAGCACTAGGAAGGCAAAGGCAGACAGATCTATGTGAGTTCAAGGTCACCCTAGTCTACATTGTGAGTTCTATGTTAAATAGAGCTATATGATAAGATCTGGCCTCAAAAAATTTTTTGATGTATCTTATGTAGGTTGTATTAGAGAAAGAGACAGACAGACAGACATGAATTCCTACAAAAGTAAGTTGCCCTAAAAATTCAGGCTTTCAGAAAAATAAACTAAAATAAACCTGAAAGTAAAAGACAACAGAAAACACGCTG
This sequence comes from Bramus lutescens, assembly GCA_001685075.1. Taxonomy (NCBI): domain Eukaryota; kingdom Metazoa; phylum Chordata; class Mammalia; order Rodentia; family Cricetidae; genus Bramus; species Bramus lutescens. Next base: position 866,067 of record LOEQ01000025.1, on the reverse strand, counting down.
ACATCCTGAACCTCACCAATAGTCGATTTAAATGAGATGTCACCATTTTACTACCAGGCTGACAGGGGCTGTCTGAGCACATGCTGTGCTGGGAAGAATGTGGGCAACAGAACACTCAGTCCACGCAGGCTGACTCAGCTAGGAGTAACAAGTTCCACAGGTCCCAGCAAGAGGCCTACATTCCAGCTGTCTCAGATCTCGGTGAGGGAGAAGGAAGGGAAAGACTGTTAGTGATGAACAGCCCTCTGCTCTCACTCCACCATCCCTTTCCTCAGCCATCAAAGCTAGCTGCTCTTTCAGTTTTTACCTTACATCACCATAGTCATAGTGGCTCCTTCCTTCCTCCAAGTTTCCTCTGAAAACTTAAGGCAGGAGGATTGCCATGAGCTCAAGGCCAGACTTAACTAGAATAATGCCAAGTCACCTGGGCTACAGAAAGTGACCCCTTTTCCAGGAAGAAAAAAAAGTCCCTGGAGCTACAAGTGTAGTTGTTAGAAGGCTTACATAACAAGGTCCTGGTTTTGAACCCCCAATGCATACACCAACCATGGTACACACCTAAAACCACAGCTCTGGGGAGATAGAGGCAAAAGGATAACAAGTTAAGGCCATTCTCAGCTATTTAACAAGTCTGAAGCCAGCCTGTGACACATAAGACCCTGTCTCAAAACAAGAACAAAAACCTCAGTCACCGGCAAGACTTGGTGATACTTGCCTATAATTGCAGCTTCTTGTCCAGCCATGTTAGAGGATGGCAAGTTACAGGCCAGCCTGGGAAAACTGGCAAAACCCAGAAGGTTGGTTGGAAGGAAGAAAAGGAAGGACCCATATGCAGACCCATAAATCTCACTTAGCATCAGTTTTAAAAGCTGGATCAGTAAGGTTTATATGGCTCTGCACCTTTCATTTTCAGCAACAATGTCTTCTTTGTGGACTGTGTGGATACATTTTCACATTGTTGCTCCTAGTCCCTCTGCCCACACATCATCACATGCCCCCAACATACACTCATGAGTGTGCAGCCATTCCTCAGGCTCTATGGCTACCACACTGTCTAGCATGTACCTGTACCTCTTC
>LOEQ01000025.1:831257-842967 GCA_001685075.1 Bramus lutescens | reverse complement strand
GAAGACAGGAAGTCAAAGACAAGAGCAGCCATGGCAGCTTACCCTGTAGTCCCTACACTGGAGAGGCTGAGGCAGAAGGATTGTTTTGAGTTTACATCCAGCCTGGAATACACAGTGAATCCGCAGATCAGCTGGGTCTGCATGGCAAGACCTTGTCTGAAAAAGCAAAGCAAAAAGCTACCGAGTATGTGATTCTGGAAAATACTTGCCTGGCATGCATGAGGTTCTGGGCGTTGGACACAGTACCATAGGTAGAAAGAAAAAAGAGAGGACTTGGGAAATGGGGAAATATTGTTAATGGCAAGAGATATGAAATGTTTGGGTTTATTTTACTTGGTAAACTTACGTGTTTACGTATGGTCAATAACAAATTGGACAGCCATATTATATATGAAGTATAAGTATGTGGCAATGAAAAGGGTGGTTTTAGTTTTTTTTTCTGTTTTGTTTTTAGGGCATGCGGAGTGGAAGTGTTTGCCTTCAGATAGCTTATAGTTTAATGGAGGGAATGGGTTAACATATATGACACCCACCAAGAAAAGTGGGTGCAAAATCTGCATTTTAAGGCCAACTTGTCCACTATCAGTTAACTTTTCATTTTAGCAATTTTATTATTTATTTAATTATTTTACATATTTGAGTGCGCTATCTGCGTGTATGCCAGAAGAGGTCATCAGATCCCACTATAGATGGCTGTGAGCCACTATGTGGTTTTTGGGAATCAAACTCAGGACCTCTGGAAGAGCAGTCAGTGCTGTGAAGGGCTGAGCCTCCTCTCTAGCACCTAAATTATTATTATTATTATTATTATTATTTCTTAGCAGTTTTCAAGGAAAAAAGAAAAGAAAAAGACAGAAAGAAAGCCAGCCCAGAGGAATGGAGGGGATCAGGGCTGAAGCAGCCATCTGTGTGTCCAGTGGCCAGATCTTGGCCGTGTACAGTGCGTCTGTTGGCCAGGCTGCGGCCCTGATTAAGGGCTTTCCTTACATGGTGGCTTTGGGACCTTGCTCATGTGTAATGAGATAATGATGGGGTACTAAAGCCTCACTTGGCAGAATGATGCTTCTAGACGGAGTGGTGCGGTTTGGGTGGCCATGAGCGATTGGTGGCTGCCACTCTCATAGACCTTCACTGATCTCAACAGATTTTATACAGTCTTGGGACTTTAGTAAAAATCTTCTGGCTGCAAATGCTCATTCTACAGGAAAAGCCCACTTTTAAGCCACATCCTGCTTTGCTAAAGATTGAAACACTTTTCTTGTAGAAACCTCTTTGTAGCAGAAAGCAGTTGCCCTCTAGGTGAGCTGTGAGAAGCTGTAAAATGTCCGGAAGTTATAAAAATTAATGCAAAGCTCATAGTTTATAACTGTTAGATTCATGTAGTTGAACATTAGGCCTTGTATTTTCATATCAAAGGAGTGTAATAAAGCCAGGCCTGCTAGTTCAGGTCCGGAATCCCAGCTAGCGGGAGGCTGAGATGGGAGGATTGAAAAGTTCAAGGCCTGCCAGGGCAGCTTAGAGTGAAGTTTATGTCAATAATCTTAGAACACAGAAAGGGGTGGAGACATAGCTCAGAGCTTGCATAGCACACATGGAGCCCTGAGCTCTATCCCTGGTACTGGGGTGGGAAGAAAACAAAACAAAGAATAAATGCTAGTTTTAAATTGAATTTGCTTATTTTATTTTCGGTTTTGTTTTGTTTTGTTCTTGTGAGACAGGGGTCTAACTGTGTAGCCCTGGCTGACGTGGAGCTCACTATGTAGACAAACTGACCTCAAACTCACAGAGATTCTCCTTTCTTTGCCTCCTTGAAAGGCAGGGTTTTTTTTTTCTTTTCTTTGGGGGAGATTTTCAAGACAGGTTTTCTCTGTGCCCCATGGGTGTCCTGGATCTCAGTCTGTAGACCAGGCTGGCCTCGAACTCACAGAGATCCACCTGTCTCTGCCTCCCAAGTTCTGGGATTAAAGGTGTGTGCTATTACTACCCGACCAGGCTATTTTTTATGTGGGTACTGGGTGTTGTGATCTTTGTGGTGACATGTTGAGCCATCTTCCCTGCTCCAACTTGTTGCCACTGTGGTCACTCACTGGTGAAAGGACAAGAGTTTGTTACATTAGGGTCATTAGGGTGACTCTTTGTTATTGCTCCTGATTATTGGAAGACAATGACAGGTTACTGAGCCATCAGCTCACCTATTTTTTTTCTTAAAGCTTTCTAGTTAGCGTGAAATATGAAAAAAAAATCATTGGAAAATTTGCCTTTCATCTTTACTCTGTCTGAATTTGCAGCTGGCTCAGTGACAGGACCAGGTTTTGCTGTCTCCAGGTATCCTGTTGGCCATCTTTAATCTTCATGAGGAATGAATTAGCCAAGTGTAAATGAAGGAGAAACCCGAAAAGCACGCTGGCTAGCACACTAAGAAGCTACCTGCAGAAATCATGTGCATTTTTTTCTAGCTGTATTTTTAAGATAGTGCCGGGCATATCATGTATACGGAAGTGCCACCCCTAATGTTGATGGTGGCGGCGTATGCTTTTTATGAGGCAGCAATGTGAGCTGAGCATGGTCGCGCCGGACTTTTAATCTGAGCACTTGGGAAGCAGAGGCAGGTAGATCTCTGAGTTCCAGGCCAGCCAGAGCTACCTAGTGAGACCCTATCTTGGAAAGGAGGTATCAGTGTCAGATGCTTCGAAATACTTTCGGGGGCAACTCAATAAAATTCTGTCTCTAAATAAAAAAATACAAGAGGCTACAGTTTATGTAATCCAAAGGTAGAGACCTTGTGCGGTGTATGAGAGGCCCTGGGCTCTATCTACTGTCCTGGGAACAAGACCTGGCTTGATGTAGGAGCTTAATAAATATTTATTAAATGAATGAATGAATCCTTTCCCCCATTTTGGTTTAACATTTGATTGTGAAAATTCAAGTCAACCTAATCACAATACTTTCCAGCATTTTGGCAAATGTGTACACACACACAGTGTCTACACTAATATGTATATATTATATATAAAATTATATGTAACATGCATATGTTATTATTTTGTATGTATGTTCATATATATTCCTAGACAACATAAAAATAGGCTTTTTTAGGACAGTTTGAGATTCCCAGTAAATGTGAGTAGGTGATACAGAGATTGTCACTTCCCCATGTGCCCTTTGTCCCACATGAACCAGTCTGGGCAACTTTTTGCTCTCATCCTCCACGCGCTTTGGCACACACTTCCACTCCTACTACACACAACACAAACACACACACAGATATAAAAGTTGTTTTGAAAAGCAGTTTCTTCTTTGTGGGTCAGAACACTCATGCCTAGAAGCTAAAGGAGTTACATTAGGACACTTTATTTTTATTTATTTATTTATTTATTTATTTATTTATTTTATTTATTTTCTGAGGCAGAGTTTCTCTGTAGCTTTGGAGCCTGTCCTGGAACTAGCTCTTGTAGACCAGGCTGGCCTCGAACTCATAGAGATCCTCCTGCCTCTGCCTCCTGAGTGCTGGTATTAAAGGTGTGCACCACCACCACCCTGCCGCAGGAAACTTTATAATGCCTTAAGGTGTTAAACTAGGCAATACTGATTCCTTTTCAACTGGAAGTAGTGAGGATTAACAGTTTCTGGTTTGGGAGAGGAGTGAACTCGACCTCCTGAGGGGGTCACCCTGTGTTAGGAAAACCAACAAGTCACATTGCAGGTGTCTCACAATCTCCACCCAGCCATCAGGGAGATCCTGGGAGGCTCACATTGAGCAGAGATGGCCACCATCTACCCCCAGCTTGGCTCTCATCTTGCTTAGTCCTTGCTTGGGATGATGGTATGTGATCAAAGCCTTGACTTAGAGGATGAGCAAAGCCCAGGGAGGCTGCTTGTCACACGCCCTGCCACACCACAGTGAGTCTACTTTTGGCTCCTCTTCACATAGGCGATTCCATTGTAACAATTCGAGATCAGGCAGATTGAGCCTCTTGTGGGTAAAGGGCTCACCTGAGATCAGAGTCAGGGGTCCTGCTCTGCGATACTCAGAAATGTTCTGATTGATTTATTTAGTCCTGAGAACAAACCCAGGCCCCTCACATACTAAGTAAGCTCTCTACTGAATCCGCCCTGGTGCCTTTCCTTCTTTAAATTAAAAAAGAAAGTTTAATTTCCATTTAGACTGTGTTTCTCTGGGTATCCCTGGCTGTCCTGAAACTTATTCTGTAGACCGACTGGCCTCGAACTCACAGAGATCTGTCTGCCTCTGCCTCCCAAGTACTGGGATTAAAGGCATGTGCCACCACCACCCGGCTTTTCTAAAGATTATTTTAAAGGCAAGCATTGTGGATCACAATTGCAACCCCAACACTCTAAAGTTGAGTCAAGAGGATCTCAGCAAGTTTGAGGTCAGTCTGGGCTACATAGCAAGATACACAAAAAAACTAATTTTATTCTTTAAGCATTTTGCTTTGTTGTTTTTTCTTTTGTTTGTTTGAGTGTTTTAATATATAAATTTTCTTTTTTTGATGTTGTTTTCTGTTTTGTTTTGAGGCAAGGTTTTTCTGTGTAGCCCTAGCTGTCCTGGAACTCGTTCTGTAGACCAGGCTGGCCTCAAATAATATAGAAAATTTCAAATAAACTTTGTACCTAGTGTGCCCTTGTAGGGTCCTCAACAGTCTCCACTGAACACTATAATTAATGCCTTCCTCCTCCCTGGTTTTCTGTGGAACCATGTCTCGGCCACATGTTCTCCCCACTGTTTAAAATATGGAAGAAGGAGAGTTAGAATTCACTAGGTATCTAGTGGCCTTAATTTGAGGGCAATAAGCACCTCCTTGGTGAACCTAAGGAGCTAGTTAGTTCCAGTTCCAGTTTCTAGAGGAGGCTCGGGCTGGTGGAGCCACTCCCCACGTTCACCCCTGAGTGCTGCTCCCATGTAAATGAAACTTGCCCTTCCTGGCACCAAAGTCAGCCAGTAATAGTTCAAAGTTTGTTTCTGTCTGAGTAGGTCATGGTTCCCTGTCCCCCTTGCTCGCTCCTGTTTCCCTTGTCAGCCATACAAGGTTGGGTCCCTAAAACGTTTTTGTTGTTGTTGTTTTGTTTTGGTGCTGGAGTTGAACCTAGTTTGTTAAATATTCTTCCAAAGGATGTTGAGATGGTTCAAAGGTTAAGACCATAGCTGTTCTTCCAGAGGACCTGGGTTTGAATCCCAGCACCTACCTGTTACTTCCATTCTAGCAGAATCCAATGCACTCTTTGGATGCTGAGGGCATTTCTCATACATGGTGCACAGACACACATGCAGGCAAAGCAACTGTACACATAAAATAAATATTTTAAAAATCCTCTTCCACCGAAATTTATCTCCCCTCCTTTTATTTAGAGTCTCAGTAAGATGTCTAGACTGACCTTGAGCTCTGGAGCTCAGCCTAGTTTTGTGTTTGAATCTTCTGCCTCGTCTGTCTCTCCCGCAGCTGTGATCACTGGGCTGTACCTCAGGCCTGGCTGATGAAACATTTGATGCTGCTGTGTTATTGAGAAGGTGTGGTTAGGCTAACTGCTGCGGACTACGGGCCCAGCAGACATGGCTGTGAATGGAAGCTGGAGGGTGTCAGTGCCAGCAATTCCTTCATTTTTCTTTTCCTTCTTTTTCTTTTTTTCTTCTCTTTTCTTTTTCCAAGACAGGGTGTCTCTACGTGGTAGCCTTGGCTATCCTAAAACTCGCTCTGTAGACCAGGCTGGCCTCAAACTCAGAGATTGGCTAGCCTCTGCATCCTGAGTGCGTGTGCCACAACTCCTGGCTCCCCTCCTTTGTATTTGCTTGTTTTTTGGTGCTGGGAACAGAACTCAGGTGCTTTTCTTTTCCTAAAGATTATTTTCTGTTTTATGTGTATGTATGAGTGCCTGCCTGGATGCATGTGTTCCACGTGTGTGCTGGTAGCCAAGCAGGGGGGCTACTGCAAGACAGTATTCGGATCTCCTGCAGCTGGAGTTGCAGGCAGTTGTGAGCAGGCTGGTGTCGGTGCCAGGTTCTTCTGCAAGAGCAGTTAAGCTCTTTCTCAGCTGAGCATCTTTGTATATCCCCAGAAGCCAGGTTCTCATGAATGCCGGGGAAGTCTTAGCCCAGCATCCCATCTCCCAATCGCCCCCATTTAAAGACATTAGTTCATATGGGTCTTAGCCAGAATAGTAGAAAGGTGTTGGTTTTTTGTTTGTTTTGGTAGGTATTTTGTTTGTTTGTTTTTCTAACAAATTATGTTTGAAAAGTATTTTTAACTAAATTGAGAAAGAATAAGAGGGAGAATAGCTAGTGGCCACTTGTGGATATTCCAGATATCATATGTAAGGCTTTCAAAGGTTCTATTTAGTTATTTGTTTGTTTGTTTTGCTGTGGTGTGTGTGTGAGTGTGTGTGTGTGCACCTGTGCAGACAGAGGTTGACTTCATATTGTCTTTCTCTGTCACCCTTATCTTTTTTTGTGTGAGGCAAGGTTTCTGCTGGGTGGGCTGGCTGACACCTGTCTCTGACACACCTGTCTCTGACACACCTATCTCTGACGCACCTCTCACACCTCCTCCCCAGTGCAAGGATTACGAGTCCCACAGCCACAGCTGACTTTTTCTCCATGTGGAATTTGAATGTGAGTCCTCAAGCTCTACTAACTGGGCCACCACCACCCTAGTCCCTCAGTGTTTTGGTTCTTGGGGTATAAAATTTCAAACGCTTCCTCTACTATCCATGGCAAAAAGAAACATGGACCTTTAAAAGGAGCTGGTCCCCTTGGGCTTGTGTTTATTTATGCACAGCCCAAGTTGTGTGTGTGCTCCAGAGATGGGATGGCAATTTTCTGGGGAGAAATGGTGCATAGATCTCCCCAGAGAGAGCAACACTGCAGTGGGGCTCGTGACACCGGGCTGGTCATCTCTGTCCCTTGCTTTCTGACCTCTGCATTGTGGTGATGCTTTTCCCTCCCAGGGAGGACTGGGGCGAGTGCTCGCTTGCCTGTACCGTGAATCTGGTGAGAGCCAGTGAGTCAGTGGGAGTTATAATGAAGGTTATGGGAAGAAAAGCTCTGGTCCTGGAGAATGAACTAAGGACTCTTGATGCTGGCTGGTTTCACAAAGGCTTGGCATCATGGCACTCTGCCTTCCAGTTTTCACACAGACTCTTTGACCTTTGATTTAAAATTGATTCTTTGTATGTGTTAACAATAAAATAAGACAACCTGATATTAGGCTGGGTGTGGTTGGTCACGCCCAGAGTCCCAGTGTGTAGGAGGCGGAGTCAGGAGTCTTGGAAGTTTAGGGTCTTCTCATCTACATATCAAATTTGAGGTCAGCCCAACATAAAACCCTGTCTCAAAAACCAACACACAAAAACAAACAAGCAAAAAACAAAAGAAAAACCCCATCAAAACAAATTGATCTTTGAAAACTGCCTACAAGACACTGTTTTGTAAAGCAGTCTAGCTCTCAGGAGGCCATACTACAGTGTGTTTTCCTTTTTCTTTAAAGAAAAGAAAGAAACTGGGCATGGTGGCACACGCCTTCAATCCCAGCACTCAGGAGGCAGAGGCAGGCGGATCTCTGAGTGCGAGGCCAGCCTGATCTACAGAGCCAGTTCCAGGACAGCCAGGGCTACAGAGACAAACCCTGATGTGAAAAACTAAGGGGGAAAAAAAGATTTAAAAAAAAACCCTTGAAACACTATACTGTGGCTGCAGAGACAGTTCAGCTGGTAAGAGTACTGACCGTACTTGCACAGGATTGGGGTTCGATTTTCAGCACCCCAGCTCCCAACCATCTGTAACTCCATCCAGTTCCAGGGGATCCAAATCCTCTTCTGGCTTTTGGACACCTGTGCACATGGGGTGCACATACGCTCAGACACACACATAAAACAAATAAAAACCCACTTGTACTGGCTGGTTTTGTGAGTCAGCTTAACACAAGCTAGAGTCATCAGAGAGCCTCAGCTGAGGAAAGGCCTCCATGAGATCCAGCTGTAATGCATTTTCTCAATTAGTGATCAGTGGGAGAGGGTCCAGCCCATGGTGCCATCCCTGGGTTGCTGGTCCTGCGGTCTATAAAAAAGCAGGTTGACCAAGCCGTGAGGAGCAAGTCAGTAAGCAGCACCCCTCCATGGCCTCTGCATCAGCTCCTGACTCCGGGATCCTACCCTCTTTGAATTCCTGTCCTGACTTCCTTCAGTGATGAACAGCAATGTCGAAGTGTAAGCCAAATAAACCCTTTCCTCCCCAACTAGCTTTTTGGTCATGGTGTTTTGTTGAGGCAATAGAAACCCTGACCAAGACATCACTGTCCTAAGGTTTACTGTATACTTGGGTCTACTAAATATATAATTTTAAGATATCCTAGAGTTTAATAGTTCTCTTGGGCTATTTTTACCACTTTTTAAAGCAGATACTTAAGTCACATACTTTCTCCCCTCACAAAGTTGGGTACTTGCCACTTGAAACATCTAATAAATTATTCTGCATATCAGCTTAGCTCAGGATCGATTTCTTCTCAACAAAGATAACTTAGATTTAAAACTATTTACTTTAGGGACGATGTATGTGGAAATTCCTGTGTTTAGCTAAAGATCTTTGGATTGCCTGGGTGTCTGTGAGTATGTAAATAGAAATTTCATCATGGCTCTGAATATTTTCAATCGCCTTTAATTGTGTGCTGGGGGTGCAGGAGCAGGGCTGGTGTCTTCCTTTACTTCTTGCCCCCTTCTTCCTTGACATAGGTCTCATTGTATCTGAAGCGCCTCACTTTTTAGGTCAGACTGGCTGGCCAGCAAACCCCTGAGATCTGTCTCCAGTGTCAGGATGATAGGTACCTTCGGCCGTGCCAGACCTCTATGTGGGAACTGGGGATTCAAACTCAGGTCTTCATTCGTGCATAGCGGCACTTCTAGCCACTGAGACACTCCCCAGCCCGTGTGTGTGATGCTCTTAATTGTCATTATTATTCTGGGCAAATGTCAGTGGGAAATAATGACACCATGGACTAGAAACAAAATGACAACTGGTCGTGTGCCAGGTGAGCGCAGCAGGCGTGGCAAGCACAGGTGGCGTGCCGTCTGTGCAACTTACCTTCCATTCTATTTTTTTAAAGATTTATTTGTTATGTATACAGTGTTTTGTCTGTGTGTATGTCTGCAGGCCAGGAGAGGGCACCAGATCTCACTACAGATGGTTGTGAGCCACCATGTGGTTGCTGGGNNNGTGAGCCACCATGTGGTTGCTGGGAATTGAACTCAGGACCTTTGGGAAGAGCAGCCAGTGCTCTTAACCTCTGAGCCATCTTTTGAGCTTCTACTGAGAGTATGGTTGGGGTTCTTGCCTTCGAGTGGTTTAGCGTGTGATAAGAAGGTAGGCACAAAATGACAGCAGGATGGGGGGCTGGGGAGATGGCTCAGCGGTTAAGAGCACTGGCTGCCCTTGTTGAGGACCTGGCTTTGGTTCCCAGAATTCATTGTGTGCAGCTCACAACAAGCCCTAAGGAATCTGACGCCCTCTTCTGTGCCCTGCAGACAGGCACTCACACACATAAATTCAAATGAGAGGGCTTAGCTCTGTTGGGAAAGAGTTACATCCTGGTGGAGCACTGAAGAGCTAGTCAGTTGTCAAGGAAGCCTGGATTGATCGGGTCAGGTGGAGACCAAACTACCTTTCCAGGAAAGAGGAAGTGAAAGACAAAAGACCCGTGAGGTGTGAGAGGACCCAGAGCTCTCCACTGAGCCAGCCAGGTGTGCCTGGGTTGTAGAAGGGACCTGAGAAAGTGGCAGAGCCCAAACTGCTGTGGAATTGGCTTCCCCCTCAGAACTGGTCAGACACCTTCCAGCTATAGCTAGCTAGCCAGGTTCCTAGTCTTCATCCTCATCAGTGGAGCACAAAACTCAAACCAGGACTGGGAAAATGGCCCATTGAGGGCCTGGGTTCACATCCCCAGAATACAGGTAAAAAGCTAGGTGTGGCTGTACAGGGTTAGTTGTTGGGTGACAGGAAGATCACTGGGGTTTGCTGGCCACCAGCTGAGGGGCAGGTTTAGTGAGAGACATTGTCTTAAAGTCAAGAGTGATTGAATAGAACATCTCAGGTCCTCCTCTGGCCTACAAACACACACACACACCACACATATCGTATACACACGTGTGCACACACCGTCCTCTAATGAGACCGCCCATCGCTTTTCCCTTGCCTCCTGTATCTGTTCGGCCGGTAGGGTTATCAGCAATGGCTCCCCAGCTTCTCAGTCTACAGCTTGAGTGTTTTCAGTTTGCCTGGAGGTGACTCACACTAACCAAATCCCCAAGGCTGATGAATAACAGAGAATGCAAATTTGAAACTTCACGAGAAGTGGAGACTGGAGTTTCTCATTTGCTGGTCTGTACATTCCTTCCCCAGAGGCTAATCTATGTGGAAAATGAGATTCTATATTGAGTTTCCTGGAGAGCGTAAAGTCCAACCAGGATCGGATGAGTTTAATGGCTAGTGACAGCAAGCTGTGGATGCCGGAGGCGCCAGTGTCTGTGGATGGGGTGAGGGGTGGGGGTGGAGCTAGCAATGGGAGAGAAGAGAGGCTGAGGGCTACAGTAAACCCACCTCTCCTTCATTCAAGCTCTATTCGATCCCGTATCTCCCAGATTAGGTCCAGCATCCAGACCCCATGCTGGCAGAGTCCAGAACCTACGGGTTGACCTTTTTTTTTTTTAAAGATATTTATTATATTTGTTTATTTATTTTTGTTTTTTGAGACAAGATTTCATGATGTGAAATGTGAGCCTTGACTGGCCTCAAACTCATGGAAATTCTCCTGCCTCTGCTTCCTGAGTGCTGAAATAAAAAGGTATATGGAACCAAAGCCTATTTGAGTATCTTACTTTTTTTTTTTCTCGAGGCCGCATTTCTCTGGGTATCTTCTCTGTCCTGGAACTCAACTCTAGACAAGGCTGGCCTCCAACTCACAGAGATCTGCCCATCTCTGCCTCCTGAATGCTGGGTTAGGAGAGTGTGCACCAGGAGGTAAATGGAGGTCAGAGGACAGCCTGTGGGAGTCAGCGCTCCCTCCACCATGTTTACACTGGGGACCGATCTTGGGCAGGTGGTCGGACTCTGTGGCAAGCACTTGTTCCCCAGAAAAATTTTTCACCAATTCCTCCTTGTTCTTTAGCCTTCAACTCTGGGTCCTCCTGCTTTGGCCGCCCAAATATTGGAATTACAGGAGGTAGCTGCGATGTCTGATTGCTTGTCTTGTTCTTTACAACAAATATAAAACCTACAAAGGGCCGCAGAGATGGCTCAGTGGTTAAGAGTTCTGGCTTCTCTTGGGAAGGATGTGGGTTCAGTTCCCAGCACGCACAGGCAGCTAGCTAGCTGCTGTCTACAACTCAGATTCCAGGGGATCCGAGAGCACCAGGCACCCACAGACAGCCATGCAGGCAAAGCACCATACATGTAACAATGAGTAATAATTTCTTTATTTATTGGTTTTCTGAGGCAGTTTTTTTTTGTGTGTGTGCATCTCTAGCTGTCCTGGAAGTCACTCTGTAGACCAGGCTGGCCTCAAACTCAGAAATTCACCTGCCTCTTTCTCCCAAGTGCTTGCATTAAAGGCATGTGCCACCATTCAGGGATAATAAAATAATTTTAAAAGTCTAGCAAGGGCTGGAGAGATGGCTCAGAGGTTAAGAGCACTGGCTGCTCTTCCAGAGG
>LOEQ01000025.1:812779-825181 GCA_001685075.1 Bramus lutescens | reverse complement strand
GATCCGCCTGCCTCTGCCTCCCTAGTGCTGGGATTAAAGGCATGCACCACCACCGCCTGACCCTGTTTTCTTTCTTTTATGGCTCCTAGATTATGCATGGATGGATGGATGGAAATCTTGTATGTTTATGTGACCTAAAAGCAGAAGTGAAGCTTCCTTAGGAGGAGGAAGGGGACTCACGGTGGGGGGCGGTAAGAGAGACTCTGGGCCTTGGGATGTATCAGGCAGTGCATGCTTCTATGGAATACTTGTTAAAGTACTAATAAAAACTCTATTTTTACTTATTGTCATTGATGTGAAGACTATAGGCAGGTTAGATCTGAAGAATGTGCCCAAACACAGTGCAGAGAGGTTGAACCCTGCCAAGACCCCTTCAGAGATGCAAACCAAAGCCACTTTCCTTGGACTGTGTGAGGGACTGACATCAGAAAAAGCATAGAAAACTGCCGATCCCAGGAGGATAAGCCATGTGGTGTCTCCGTGCAGTGGGATATTATCCAGCCGTAACAATAACGAAGTGCTGGCCTGTGCTAGGACTCAGGTGAACCCTGACAGTGAGATGGTTAAGGGGGTGGAGCCAGGTGTGGTGTGCAGATCTTTCTAGATAAAACAGGAAGAGCAGGTAAATCTATGGAGAGCTAATTCAGACTGGTGGTTGCCAGGGCCAGAGGCTGAAGAGTAGGAAATGACTGCTTCATGGCACATGGTGTGTGTGATAGAAATGTTTTGGAACCAGATGGATTGGTGGCTGTGCAAACTTGTGAATATAGTAAACCCCACTGAACCATTTGCTTCAGAATGGTGAGTTCAAGCCAGGTGTGGTGGCACAAACCTGCAATCCCAGCTACTGAGGCACAGAGGCACAGGGGTCTGAACTGGTTAACTTTCTGTTACTGTGATAATTACCTCGACCAAAGCAACTTAGGGAAGAAAGAGATTTTTATTCAGGATTTCACTATGGACCTTGCTCTGCAGACCCAGCTGGCCCTGATCTCACAGAGGATCCACCTGCCTTTGCCTCCAGAGTTCTGGGATCAACTGGGAAGAAAGGTGAATGACACCGTAGTAGGCCAGAAGAAAGAGTGTATTTTGGCTTAAGGTTCCAGAAGGAGAATCGGCTGGAGAGGCAAGGCATACTGGCCGAGGCGGGGAGCCGGTTGATCACGTCTTTATACATACAGGAAGCAGAGAGGAGACAGGAAGAGGAGGAAGGCTACAAAACAGTAAAGCCTGGCCCCAGTCATGGACTTCCTCTAGCAAGGCTGTACTTCATAAAGGCTCCATAACCTCCCCCAAAGAGTGCCACTATCTTAGGGATCAAATACATGACCCAATGGCAGACGTGTCTCTTTTAAACCATGACAGGGCCATTAGTTCAAAGCCTGTCTAGGCCACATAAGAGAGTTGCAGGCCAGTCTGTGAAACTTAGTAAGATCTTATCTCAAAATACAAATAAAAAACAGGACTGGGGTAGTCAGGCATAGACGTGCATGTCTGAACTCCCAGGCTTGGGAGGTGGAGGCCAGAGGAGCCGGAGTTTAAGTGCAGCCCAGGGGTCTTACATTTGCCTAGTTTCTTCAGTGCTACCAAAATAGGTGAGTGAGAGTCAGCAAGGGGCTTGGATGGTAAAGATGATTGCTGTCAAACCTGCTGACCTGAGTTCGACCCCCTGGACCCACATGATGGAAGGAGAGAACCTAATCTCACAAATTGACATAAGCACTGTGGCACATCCACAAACACACACAGTAAATAAAGAAAAGGTAACATAAAATTTAAAAATAAACCAGGCCAGGGTGTTCATTCCTGTAATTCACATTGGGGAAGTAGAATCAGAAGGGCAACCTGGCCAAGTAGGCCAGCCAAAAGCCCCTGCCTCGGTAAAAATAAAATCCCAAGTGGGAAGTGGTCAGGGAAGACACCTGACGGTAGCCCCTGGCCTCCACGTACACCCCCACAAACATACACACATAAAGAAGATTGCTTGTCCTGGGGCATCTTGCTCATGGCTATAATGACAAATGGCTAATCTGAGAAGCTCCTCAGTCTTCAGAAATTAAGAGCCAAGGTGAATGCCTCAGGAGACCCGGCTCATCTTCTGCTGGAGGAGGAGTCATTTGAATTCCTCCCCAGTGCTGGAAAAACTGCCTCCCTGTTTAGTCTCCTTAATGAAGGACTGGGGACTCTTGTTGCTAAACAGGTTGGGAGGGCCTAGCAGGTGCTATTTAAGAAAACACACGTAGCTGGACTAAACACAAGGAATTACTCTCCATGGAAATTAATTTCTACCAAATCAGCTGTTAATTGATCTACTAAAACCTGCATTTAGTGGCTCCCAGTCCTCTCAGAACACTTGGGTGGTGGGAGCTAGAGCTTCAGATGATGGCATTCGTGGTATGTCTGGGCTGGCATTCTTGTACCTTGCTGTCATTACAGTGCGTGACCCTGGATAACTATTTGGTTCTGTTTTAAGACCACTACAGTTCAACGGGCTAGACACACCACCCAGTTTGCCTTTGGGACAGTTCAATTCCACCAACACGTTATTGTGCAAGGCCCTCAGCTGAGCACTGCGGGAATCCCCAGGGAACTGCCAAACACCTGTTTTCAGATTCTCTTGTATGACATTTCTGGAAATTATAGTCATGATTTTCACTACCAAAAACCCATCTATTCTAGTTTTGAATGTCTAGTTTTATGTTATATCAAAAATACACTGGAGAAAATAGCCAGTAGTTTATGTTATTTTAGAGGTATTTTCTTTGGTTTTTTTTTTTTTCTCTCTGTTTTTCCTTGGTAGGGATCAAACTTAGGGCCTCTCAAAGGTTGGGAAGTGATCTACCCAACCTACTTATTTCTTTTCTATTTTGATTTTTATTTAACTAGAATTTATTTATTTATTTTGGCTTTTTGAGACAGGGTTTCTCAGTAGCTATGGAGCCAGTCCTGGAACTCTGTAGACCAGGCTGGCCTTGAACTCACAGAGATCATCCGCCTGCCTCTGCCCCGCTGAGTGCTGGTATTAAAGACATGCACCACCACTGCCCCGTGTTATTTTTGTTTGTTTTTTAATTGTTATAATTTTATCTTGTTTTTTTTTTTTTCGTTTTGTTTTGTGTTTTTGAGGCCAGGTTTCACGGAGCCAAAGATGGCCTTGAACTCCTTATCCTCCTGCTCCCACCTCACATGGACCTACTAGGCCCATAGATTTGCAGGTCTACAAGAGCACTGAGCTGCTGAGCCATTTCTGTAGCCCAGCAGGTCCCTGTCCATCAAGCCCGAGTGTGTAGTTACCCTTTGGCTGTTTCTGGACCAGGCTTTCCTCTTCCTCTCTGGTCTAGCAAGCATTGCCACTTGAGAACAGCAACAATCATTGTAAAACTTCTATTTCTGCCACACTTAAACCGCCCTGCACTAACATGAAACTAGAAGCATGGAGAAGTGAGCTATACCACAGGTTAGCAGTGGGCACGGGAGGCGAGGGTGCTCTGCCAGCTTAGCAGGGGTGCGGTCCAGCTGGAGCGGAGGGTTCCCTGCACTCCCTCTGAATGCCTTCCCAGATGCACAGGAGGCGAAGGCTCAAGGACTTTGGAACACTACCTTTTTTTTCAAGTGGCAGTCCGCTTTTAGCCCTCCATCCCTGGGCTACAGGAACACCAAGGGAATGCAAACTAAGAAGGGCGGATGCCAGCTCAGTCAGACTCAGTGATGATGTCCTCTGTCAGGGAAACAGACTCAGAACCAGTTTATCCCACTTGTTTATCCGAAAACGATAAACAAAACTGGGGAAGGAAGGAGCTCGTCTGAGTTTGATAACCTAGCATGCACAACTCCCTGGCTTTCGTGGGCATGGGGCTGCATGTGTGTAACTAAATCTCTTTAAAAAAAAAATACAGGTACCTACTGATTATATAGCTGAGGGTGACCTTGAACTCTTGATTCTCCTGTACCTAAGTGCTGGGACTATAGGCATCCTCCACTGTGCCTGGTTTATAGAGTGCCAAGGATTGAATTTGGGGCTTTGTGTGACTAGTGGGCAACCACTCTACTAATTGACCTACATACCAGGCCAAAGTAGCTGGCTTTTTTTTTTTTTCTTCGGTTTTTGGTTTTTCAAGACTGGGTTTCTCTGTAGATTTAGAGCCTGTCCTGGAACTAGCTCTTGTAGACCAGGCTGGCCTCAAACTCACAGAGATCCGTCTGCCTCTGCCTCCCAAGTGCTGGGATTAAAGGCATGTGCCACCACCACCAGGGCTTTTGTTTTTTGTTTTGTGGGTGGGAGGGGAGTGCACGTCGCTTGTGTGTTAGTGTGGAATTCAGAGGACAACTTGTGGGAATCGGTTCTGTTCTTCTACCGTGTGAGTCTTGGATTTGAACTCAGGTCGTCAGGCCTGGCAGCAAGTTCCTTCCCTACTGAGCCATCTCGCTGGTCCACACAGTACCTATTCGGGTGTATTGTTGATGTACTGTTGGCATGGAAATGGACGTGGCACTCTGTCTGGGGGACAGACTCACTCCATTGGTATGGTTTGTGTCACACTAGGCATTGATTCACGGGACTTCCCCTCTTAGTATTCAGATTGGGAGCTGCGGAGAAAACCTAACGCCAGCCCAGCAGCTTTGAAGAGACTTGCAGTGTTGCTCCCCAAATCTCACTAGCTCTATAGCAGTGGTTGCTTTGTTTTTATTCTATTGAGGTCTTGTGAAAACAGCTCCATGTTTATGTAGATAAAGTCAGCATTGTGTCCATCTGACCACTTGAAAATCTTGAGCTTTCTTCTGTCTGGCAGGCCACCCCTTCAAAGATCAAAATAAACAGGAAAATAAGCCGGCGGAATAGACAATTTCCTTCCAGTTAGCTCCTGCCAAGTCAGAATTTATAAGGCAGATTTGGGCTCCAGATGGGGCAGCCATGGTGATCTGTTTGGAAACGTCCCTCACCAATGTGTGCTAAACATCAGAGCAAATTACAAAACTGATCATAAAAAAATATTTATTGAGACAGGGTCTCATTGTGTACCCCTGACTGTTCTGGAACTTGCTATACAGACCAAGCTGGCTCTGAATTTACAGAGAACCACCTGCCTCTGTCTCCAGAGTGCTGGCATTAAAAAGGTGTGTCCTAAAATATTTTCTTAATTCACATGCACCAGAGGTCACTGTCAAACCCAGGAAGACCAGATATGAAAATAGTTCAGATTGCCACATTCATCCAAAAAGATTACTTTGACTAGCTCCCATTGCCTTGCCTCTAGGGAAAAACAGAATGATTTAGCTCAGATTGATTTCAAACTCACTATGTACCAAGGCTGACCAGGAACTTTTGATTTTCCTGGTGCTAGAATTATGGGCTTTGCCACCACACCAGGCTTATGAGACAGTGGAGTGGGACCTGAGACTGTGCTTGCTATGCAAGCAATAGAAACGGATTCATGTGTGTGTGTGTGTGTGTGTGTGTGTGTGTTCTGGGAATACATGTTTATGCATGTGCACACCCATATCCACATGAATGAACGACAGAGGAGGACAATGTCTATCTTTCTCTACCTCATCTCCCGGAGGCAGGGCCTCAGCAAGCCTAGAGTTAGCTGTTTTCCTGCGAGACTGACAGTCAGCAACAAACCCAGCAGAAGTCCTAACCCCTACACGTGTCAGGGCTGGGGTACCGAGGACACTTGCGTATAGAGCTGAGCTCGGCTTCCTACTCTTGCTGTGCAGCGCTCTGGCTTTGTTGTTGTTTGTTTGTTTGGTTTTGTTTTTTTGGTTTTTGGGGGTTTTTTGGTTTTTGGTTTTTTTTGAGCAAGACAGGGTTTCTCTGTGTAGCCCTGGGGGGCTGTCTTGGAACTCACTCTGTAGACCAGGCTGGCCTCGAACTCAGAGATCTTCCTGTCTCTGCCTCCTGAGTGCTGGGATTAAAGGCATGCACCACCACTGCCCTGTGGCATAGATATTGTTTTTTTTGCTAATGCAAAGCAATTTATTAACAGAAATAATTTGAGAAGTCCTGTTCACAGATGGCAGCCATGATGACCCCCCCCTTCCTTCAGGTGCTCTCAGAGGGAATGGGGGGGGTGACATCCTCAATCCGCCCAATCTTCATCCCTGAGCGAGCAAGAGCTCTGAGGGCTGACTGGGCTCCAGGTCCAGGGGTCTTGGTCCTGTTTCCTCCTGTGGTGCGGAATTTGATATGCAGGGCAGTGATGCCCAGCTCTTTGCACCTTTGGGCCACATCCTGGGCAGCCAACATGGCTGCATACGGAGAGGACTTTACCTTCATTCTACCAGTCACCCGGCAGATGGTTTCCCTGCCAGGAAGATTGGTAACATGGACAAAGGTGTCATTGAAGGATGCAAAAAATATGGCAGACACCAAATACATTCTCTCCTTTAGCCACTGAGGCCCAAGGCTGATGACTTGTTCTTCCTTCTTTTCCTTCCCCTTGGGAGGTGCCATCTCTGAACATCGGCTCCAGACTCCTCCACCGGTTAGACACTTTTTTGAAAAAACTTTTCGTACCTTATTCTGGGAATTAGAATGCTCCTGGAGATGGCAAGATTGAATAATAATAAAAAGTGTATCATTGTTTATTTGTAGAATTTTGTGGGGGTTTTTTTTGGGGGTGTGTGTGTGTGTGTGTGTGTGGTGCTGAGGATTGCTGAGGATTGGAACCTGGGCTTTGCATGTGTTCAGCAAGTGTTTTACCACTGAGATACCTTGCCTTTTTTTTTTTCTGTGCAGTCATCACCATCCTGAATTCTGGATCCTGAGATCATAGGCCTGTGCCACCATGCCCAGTGACACCTTTTCTACATATAACATTCTCATGTCATTTTTTTGACAAGTTCTTCCTAAGTTAGATGTTTTGCTTTTAAAGGGCAGTTTCCTGTATACCAGGCTAGCCTTGAACTGGCTAAGGAGGCCCTTGAAATTCTTTTTTATTTATTTGTCTGTGCTCTCCTGGTGCCTGTGGAGGTCAGAAAAGGGCCTCGGAGTCCCTGAAACCGGAGTTACAGATAGGTGGCTGAGAACTGCCCCTTGAGTGCTGGGAATCAAACCTGGGTTCTCTGGGAAGAGCATAGTTGCTGAGCCAGCTCTCCAGCTCCCATGACTTGGGAATTCTGATCCTCCTTCCTCCGCCTCCGGTGCTAGGAATACTGGCATGTGTCACCACAGATGGATTATGTAGTGCTGGGGATAGAACCCAGGGCTTTGTGTGTGCTAGGCAATCATTCCACTGACTCAGTCACATCCCCAGCCCCGTAGGTTAGATTTTTTTTTAATGAGTCCACAAGAGCAGCAGAACTTCATTGTTTACAGTTGTGGTCTTCTCAAAGAGCATCTGCTACTCATTATCCTGCTTCTCGGGGTAGTCGTGCTCGTGATGACCCGTGCTCGTGATGACCCGTGCTCGTGATCCTCGGACTCTGGTACCCAGAGGAGCTCAGTTAGGACTCTGACCGACGCCCAGAGGAGTTCAGTAATGGGAGTTTTCCTGGACTCTCAAATGCATTCAGCAAACATTGATCAGAGGATTCCCAGGCCTTGGGAGTCTGGCCCTATGTGGTGAACCCACATAGGGAGAAAGAGGTGACCCGCTGGGAGCTGCACAAGCCATGCCAGAAGCACTTCATGGAGACGGTGGACTGTGAGGTGAGGCGCATTGCCAGTGGTTTGAACATGTAAAGAGATGCTAGAAAAGAAATCCTGGGCTTTTAGTTTCAGTTTTTGTTTTTAAAATTTATCACGTGTGTATGTGTGCATGTGTGTGTGTGTAACCACAGTAACCACAACACACATGTGGAGGTCAGAGGACACTTGTAGAAGTTGGTTGCCTCCAAACACCATGTGGGTCCTAGGGATCAAACTGAGGTCGCCAGTCAACAAACATCTGGCCTCTCTATTTCATGTTAAATGACGTGTTGATAGAGACTTTTTTCCTTTTAGTAAAAACATTAAACAAAATAGTAATATCTGTGCTATTTTTGCGTGAATTACTAAAAGGAGATACAGGAAATGAGGCTACAGTAAAGTGAAGGCAGATTTTTTTTAGCGTGTTGTCTGTATCAGTGTTCGCTTGTGTGGGGGAGCACACGTGTGCATGTGTGTGCTTGTGGAATCCAGGGGTTGACACCTGGCATCTCCCTGAAGCGCTACTTTATTTACTGAGGTATTTACAGCAAAGGGGCTCTTGCTGTATTCAAGCTTGCTGATTATGTTAGTCGGGCCAGCCACCTCCCCAGGACTGGAGTTACCTACTGGGTTTGTCTGTGGGTGCTGGGGACCCAAGCATAGGACACAGTAAAGGCTTTATCCACGGCCCCTGGATAGTTTCACAGTAGATACTGCTTTATGTTACTTCCTTAGGTGCCTTTAAAATAATAATCCATGAATCAAGTTCATACGGCACAAAGTCTTTGGAAACCATGAAAAGATGTTTGCTGAAGAAGCCTTGGCTTATACAGAAGTGTAAAATGGTGTGGGAGACCCTTCCTGGACCTAGTCCCAAAGGTCACCCAAGCATTTGGTCTGTGTCAAAAATGTGCTTGTCTTAGCCTGTCTGGTCTGCTGTTGTAAAGTATCGTAAGCTGTGTGGCTCGTGAGAACCATTTATTCTTCCCAGTTCTGGAGGCTGGAAGGTCTAAGGTCAGAGACTCACAGACGTGGTGTCTGGTGAGGGACCACTTCCTGGCACGCAGACACTAGACACTGTCTTATCACCAAAACCCCTCTTAGCAGAAATTAGAAGGGAGCTGTCAGGGCCTGCTGGTTAACTTGATTCCATTTATGACACAGAGGCCCCTCCTTCATGACATCACCCTCCCCCAAAGCCACACCCCCAGCCAGGATTGGATTTCAGTCCTGAATTTGGGTCATGTATAGTATTCAGTCTATAGCAATCATATAAAGTTTCAAATCAAACAATCTAAGAAAAAACTTTTTAAAAAATATTTATTTATTTATTATATATACAGTATTCTGCCTGCCTGTTTGCCTGCAGGCCAGAAGATGGCACCAGATCTCATTACTGATGGTTGTGAGCCACCATGTGGTTGCTGGGAATTGAACTCAGGACGTCTGGAAGAGCAGTCTGTGCTCTTAACCTCAGAGCCATCTCTCCAGCCCCAGAAAAAACTTTTTCAATTTTTTTTGTGTTTGTGGGCATGCTTATATCACTGCACACATGTGGAGGTCAGAGGACAATTTGCTGCACTGAATTCTCTTCTACCATGTGGAGCCAGGATTCAAACTCGACTTCTCAGACATGGTGGCAAGAGCCATTACTTGCAGAGCCTTCTTTCAGTCCCTTTTTACAAAAAGCATGTATTCAAAAAGTAGCACCCTTAATTACCTTAACATATAAAGGACAATAACAATACAAGAGATACAAAGTTTCTGGCAGAAAAATGAATAATTATTAAGTACAAGACAGTTCTGAGAAGAAATCCCAAAGGCCGAGGAGGCTGAGATGGGTCAGATGTGGTGGCCCATGCCTTTAATCCCAGCACTCCAGAGGCAGAGGCAGGGGGTCTCTGAGAGTTTGAGGCCAGCCAAGTCTGCAGAGTGAAACTCCACCTAGACACACACACATCTCCAGGGATGAGTGTTAGAGGGATGGCTGTCTCAGCCTAGCATAGAAACAGTCTCTGCTGGATAGTTTTGTGACATTTGACACAGCTAGAGTCATCAGAGAGGAGGGAGCTCAACTGAGAAAATGCCTCCCTCCATGAGATGAGACCACAGGCAAGCCTGCAGAGCATTCCTTAGTGCTTGATGGAGGAGGGCCCAAATCACTGTGGGTGGGGACACCCCTGGGCTAGTCCTGAGTTCTCTTAAGAAAGTAGGTTGAGCAAGCCATGGGGAGCAAGCCAGTAAGCAGCACCCTTCATGACCTCTGCATCAGCTTCTGTCAAGCCCTGCTTGAGTTCCTGTCCTGACTTGTTTTGATGTGGAAGTGTAAGCCAGATAAACCTTTTCCTCCCCAACATGCATTGGCCGTGGTGTTTCATTGCAGCAATAGTAAACCTGATTAAGACACAGTCTGTGTTGCTCACTGTAAAAAAAATTGTCTTTGTAATTTCCATGAATATTTTGATTGATAGGGATTTAATTTTCTACATTCTTGGCTTTTACGCAATATTAATCCGAACTTTAACTTTATTTTCTCACCCTCCTCCTCCTCCTCCTCCTCCTCCTCCTNTTTGAGACAGGGTTTCTCTGTAGCTTTGGAGCCTGTTCTGGAACTAGCTCTTGTAGACCAAGCTGGCCTCGAACTCACAGAGATACGCCTGCTTCTGCTTCCCGAATGCTGGGATTAAAGGTGTGCGCCACCACCACCAGGCTCTTCCTCTCTTTTTTAAGATTTGCTTTTATTTGTGTGTGTGTGAATGTATGCCACATGTGTACCAGTGCCCACAAAAACCAAGCAAGGACATGGGATCCCCTGGAGCTGGAGTTATAGCTGGGTGTGAGCTGTCTGATGTGGGTTTTGGGAATCCAACTCACATCCTCTGGAAGAGCTGCAAACACTTTTAACCACTGAGCCTCCCCCTCCCCCCTTTCCTCTTTTTCCCCTTACAGGGTCTCATTGTAGGTCAGGCTTGATTCATATTTATAGTAATCCTATATGCCCAACTAACCCTGGATTTATTTTAATTTTTTTCTTTTCCTAAGTGTGAAATCGTATATGCAATTGATAAACAATCCATACATGGGCATTATTTGGAACCTTTTTCTGAAGAATGATTTCAGTTTTTCATGGGGACAAAGTAGGAAGTGTATCAATCAGAGAAAGAACCGTAGTTCGATACTTTGTGACAGGCTTTTGAAATTGATGTCAATGTTTCTTTCCCAAATGTTTTATCTTCATTTTTATCATTAGTTGGCAGAGGCTCAAGTGGCCTAACGTTTCTCTTGTCTCAAAGATTTTCCCATTAACCCAATTACAGATACGCTAATAAATATTTACAAACTAAATATTTGTGACATATTACAAAGGAATGTATGAAAACATGTCTGTATAGAATACTATTCACAGTTGGATGGTGGTGGTGCATGCCTTTAATCCCACCACTCAGGAGGCAGAGGCAGGTGAATAAATCTCTGTGAGTTCGAGGACAGCCCAGTCTACCAAGTTGAGTGCCAGGACAGGCTCCAAAGCTACAAAGAAACCCTGTCTCGACAAAAAAATAAAATAAACAATAATAATAGGAATACTATTCACAAGCCAGACAAGTGCCACACATATGCCTATGATCCCAGCACTTGTGAAACAGAGGCATCACAGTCTCTGAGTTCGAGGCCAGCCTGGTCTACATAGAGAAACTTTTTCTCAAAATGGACAAGTTAATTAACCTTAAAGAATTATGTTTGTTTATTGTGTTTGTACACATACAAGCTCACGTATTGTGTGTGTGCATGCTGGCATGGCCCCACAATTAATTTCCTTGAAGTTTGTGATTTTGTAAGCAGCTGAGACACAGTTTATTGTTATCTTTTTTGGGGGGTGTGCATCTGTGCATTTGCATTTAGAGGCCAGAGGCTGGTGTCAGATGCCTTCTTTAGTCGTTCTCAATCTTATTTTTTGAAACATGCTATATCACCAAGCTTGGAGCTTGCTAATTTTGCAAAATTTGTTGGCCAAGAGAGTCTCCAGTCCCTTCCTCTCTGGTGCTAGGAGTCCAGGCCATGGAAGATCCTAATACAGGTCCTCATTTTTGTACAGCAAGCACTTTGCCCACTGAACCATCGCTCCAGTCCATTGTTTACTTTTATTTGTACTTAATTATGTGCACCACGTGCGTGCAGAAGCCCTTAGAGGTCAGAAGAGGGTGTTGATCCTCAGAAATACAGTCGTAGGCTGGAAACTAAGCTGCGGTCCTCTGCAAGAGTAGTAAACGTTCTTAATGGCTGAGACATCTCTCTGGCCCTGCCTATAGTGGGTTTTTTGTTTGTTTTATGTTGAGGCAAGGTCTCACGCATCCCAGGTTGCCCTCAAAGTTGCCTTGTGACCAAGAATGACCTTGAACTCCTGATCTGCCAACCTCTGCCTCCCCAATGCTGGGATCCCAGGTATACGCTGCTGTACCTGGCTCAGATCTGTGGTCAAGCCTCCTTCCTTCATGTATGTGCTGTGATCGAATGCACGCTTCAGCACATTCGTGAACAGCAGAACATCTGCATGTTTGAGTCAGAAGCTGATGAGTGGCTTTGCTTTCTTGGGACGCCACTCTCACCTCAAAGGCTCTTGCATATGTGGTAGCCATTTTCCTGCACTGAATGAAGAGCAGCTGGCAATACTTGTTGCTAATTATAACATTCTGGCTTCTGTGTAAAAAATTAGAATTTGGGAGCCGGGCGGTGGTGGCTCACGCCTTTAATCCCAGCACTCGGGAGGCAGAGGC
>LOEQ01000025.1:784526-796205 GCA_001685075.1 Bramus lutescens | reverse complement strand
CCCAGCTGGCTCTGCAGTGGCTTTGTCCCCCAGCTGGCTCTGCAGTGGTTTTGTCCCCCAGCTGGCTCTGCAGTGGCTTTGTCCCCCAGCTGGCTCTGCAGTGGCTTTGTCCCCCAGCTGGCTCTGCAGTGACTTTGTCCCCCCCAGCCTGGCTCTGCAGTGACTTGGTCTTACTACATGTGTCTGAGAGGATCTCTTCTCATGAAGTGCTTCTCCTCCCCTTCCCCCCTCCAATACGCACCCTTACAGAAAAGGTTGCTTTTTAAATCTGTGTGTATTAATCTGCTACATACCCACATGTCTATAGAACAGTCTATGTGTGTAGGTATATGTACAAATCACAGAGGTGAGTCTCCTGTCATCTGTTGGACTGGCAGTTTTTTAATTTTTTTTTAAATTAACGTGTATGATATGTGTGTGGGTGTGTGTGTGCTGTGGCACACAGAGGTCAGAGGGCAGCTCTGTGGAGTTGGTTCTCTCCCAATATGTGGGTCCTGGGGATCAAACTCAGGCCATCAGCCTTGGTGCCCAGCTGCCTTTACCCCCTGAGCCATCTTGCTGGCCCCACAAAATTTTGTTGTTGTTTTGTTTTTTGAAACAGGGTTTCTCTGTAGCTTTGTAGCCTGTCCTAGAATTCATTTTGTAGACCAGGCTGGCCTCGAATTCAAAGAAATCTTCCTGTCTCTGCCTCCCAAGTGCTGGAATTAAAGCCGTGAGCCACCACTGCCTGGCTCCAAATGGATTTTAATTGCATAACTTTTGGAAGTTTTAATAAACTAGCAAAGCACACAGGTCTTCTTTCATTCCTGATTTCTCTGTGTGTTTCCTAAGAAGGTGACAAGTCTGTATTTTTGTCTTAGGAATCTTTCAAAGAAATACCAACCCAAGAAGAACTCGAAGGAAGAAGAAGAATACAAGTATGTCCGCTGCTGGTGGATGTGTGGTGAGATGTGTGTGCTTGGTGGTGGTTGTGGGGGAGGTGGCGGGAAGTGTGTGCTCACGAAGTCCCAGCCCACCTTCCTGTCTGTGCCGTTTTTTTCAACTTTCCGGCAACAGTGAGAACACTTCCTTTACCTCCCTGGCCCTGAGCAGCTCGACCCACTCCAGACCGGTTTCATTGAAGTAAATAGTTTCAGGAGGCCCTGCAAGCATGGACAGGAAGCATGGGGTATAAGCCTCCTCCGAGGGGGGGGGCTCAACCTTCAATACAGTTCCAAATGTTGTGGTGACCCCAGCCATAAAATTAGTTTCATTGCTACTTTATTACTGTGATTTTGCTACTGGTGTGAATCATAATGTAAATATCTGATGTGCAGTTACTGTGAAAGGGGTTGTGACCCACAGGTTGAGAACCATTGCCCTAGAGTCGGTGATTCTGTCCTCCAGAGTCAGAAGCCTTCATTGTTCACCCACTGTGTCTGTCTCAGTCAGCAGTGATGGGTCATTGTACATGGTGGAAACAGGGCCTTTGATGTAGGTCCAGGGGCCTAGTGTGTTTAGTGAGCACGGGAGGGTGGGTTTAGGACCATCTCTGAACTCAGAATGAACAGAACCAGATACTGCGTTTCACAGAACACCTAGGGCCATGTTTGTTATAATTAATTCTGAGCCGTTGTGTAATGAGCTGGCAAGCTCCCATGGGAGGCAGGTGCGGAACAGCCGGATTTTAATTACTCTTTCCTCATGGACAGTATGTGGGGAGGGAGGTGGGCTCCTCTGAGGAGAGCCGACGTGCTCTCTCTCCCCAGGTACACCACATGCAAGGCGTTTCTTTCCACCCTGAATGAGATGAATGACTATGCCGGGCAGCATGAGGTCATCTCCGAGAACATGACATCACAGATCACGGTGGACCTGATGCGCTACGTGCAGGAGCTGAAGCAGGAGAGGAAATCGGTAATGTCTTCCCCCAAAAGATGGACGGTGGTGTCTGTACTGCTAGTGCTGGGGAAGCAGGGACAGAAAGTTCTCTGCAAATTTAGTGACCACATGGGCTACACAATGAGTTCCACGTCTGCAAGACTGCATAGTAAGACCCTGTCTTAAACAAAAACAGGGGGTGGGGGACAGATGTGTGCCGCATGCCTTAATCTCAGCACTTGAGCAGTAGAGGAGGCAGGGGAGCCCTGTGAGTTCTAGACCAGCCAGGGTGACATAGTAACACCCTGTCTAGAAGAAAAAAAATAAACAGACAAAATACAGGGGCTGGAGAGAGGGTTCATTGGTTAAGAGCACTAACTGCTCTTGCAGAGGACCCAGGTTCAGTTCCCAGCACCCACATGGTGGCTCAGAGTCATCTGTAAATCCAGTTCTAAGAGGTCTAAGACCTTCTGACCTCCTTGGGCACAAAGGACAAATGTGGTACACATGTGTACATTCAGGCAAAATGCTCATACACATAAAATATATATAATAAAATTAGAATCAGGTATGATAGTGTGCATGGAAGGCACAGGCCAGCAGATTGGAAATTCAAGGCCAACGTGTGTGTGCCTGTGCATATATGTTTCTATTACGTGAGTATTACATGTCATGATGTATATGTTTAGAGGTCAGAAGACAACTTGGAGGAGTTGATTCCTTTATTTGCTGAGCTTCCTACCTGAGCCTGTAGTTGGTGTCCTGTCAGTGGAGGCTCACAGGGCCCACTTGTTAGGCCTCTCGTCGCGTCCACTTAGCTGGCACACGTGTCCACAACTCCAAGATCGAGGAACCAGCCATGTGTTGGAGCCCTAAGCTTTACAACATTTTCTACTGAACCAGCCATCAAGGAAGGCATTTTGCTTGTTTGTTTGTGTTTTTTAAGATAGGGCTTCTTTTTGTCACTCTGGCTGTCCTGGAACTCACTCTGTAGACCAGGCTGGCCTTGAACTCAGACTTCTGCCTGCCTCTACCTCCTGAGTGCTGGGATTAAAGGCATCCCCGACTGCCCAGTGGGGCAATGTATTTTGTGAAGCAACTGGGAAGTAGTGGACAGAACCGCTCTGGAGGCAACCTGGTCTGTTGCCCTGCTTGTGAGCTTGCCTTGACCTTTGCAAAGCTTTCTGTCTTCATCCTGTTTAGGGCTCTGCTGTGTTCTTGCCACTGACCCTCTCTGCCCACAATTTAGCACTGTAGCCGGCTCCCCAAACTGAAACTGCTTTTCCCTCCTTAGCAGGTGTCCATTCAGTTGGAGGGCTGAGTCAGAAAATGGGAAGTGCCGCAAGCCGCACCCCTCCCCATCCCTCTCCTCCAGCTGTGTCGTTCCTGGCTGACTTCTCTGTGCTCTGACCTCAGGGTCTTTGTGCAGGGTTTTCTCCCTCAGAAAGCCTTTGCCACACACCTCAGGGCCTGTTTCTCCTGAAAGAATGTTTCCTTCTCTGAGCAGACTTTCCCATCCGCCTGACTTAAATTACCAGGTTCCTCTGGCCTCTCCTCCATCACCTTCCCTTGCTTTGCAATGTTTTGTTTATGTTTTTCGCTTTTTGAGTCAGCTCAGTTTCTGCATGTAACCGCTCTAGCTGTCTGGAACTCACTATATAGACCAGATGGCCTCACAGATATCTGCCTCCTCAGCCTCTGAGTGCTGGAATTAAAGGTATGCGCCACCATGTCCACAGTTTTGGCACGTTTTTAAAGAGAGAGACAGAGTCGGAGACAGTTGGTTTGTATGTATACCACATGTGTGCAGATGCCCCCTGAAGCCAGAGGAAGGAATCTGATCCCCTAGAAACTGGAGCTAACAGGCTGTTTTGAGCTGAGCCACCTGACATGGGTGCTAGGAACTAAACTCAGGTCCTCTGTGAGAGCATCTAGCACTCTTAACTTCTGAGCCATCTCTCCAGTTCCCAGCTTTACTCTTTGCATACTACTTAACAGTATCTAGATTTGGGGGGCGGGGCATCTAGTTGACAGGACCTTGTGCACATGATCACACACCCCCACTAGCCCCTGCCCCCACAGCAGCATGAGGTGTAATTGCTACTGTCTTTTCTCCTCCCTCACATGGAAATGTCTGCTCTTCCAGGACAAAGACGTCCTTGCCCACCTCAGGTCAGCATTGCAGAAGGCCGGTGTGCAAGAAGTGCCGGGCAGAGAGAGGAGTAGCAACAGCTGTGAAGTAGCTGATGTGGCCCAGGGCTGGGAGTGGCGTGCAATGGAGAGCACTTTCCTTTCACCAGTGAGCGATGGGGTGCGGCTCAGTGGTGCACACTTGTCTCCTCTGTACAGAGCCCCGGCTTCCATCCCTAGTGCATGCGCATACTGCACATGCGTGCATGCACACACGAATACACACACACACACACACACACGATGTGTTAATGTCTACTTAGTTCTAAGAGTTTATAGATAAGGACATTCATATGCCTTTGCTACCTTGTAAATGGATTATATTATTTACTCATTGTTAATTATCTTTTTATACACTGTTATATCATCTCTTAAATCATGTTCCTTAAAAAGTTTTTTGTTGTTGTTATTTAAGATTTATGTATTTTAAGAAGGCGTTGGTGGCACACACCTTTAATTCCAGAACTTGGGAGTTAGAGGCAGGTGATCTCTCAAGTTTGAGGCCAGCCTGGTCTACAAAGCAAGTTCCAGGACAGCCAGGACTACACAGAGAAACCCTGTTTCAAGCAACAACAACAACAACAACAAAAAGACTTATTTATTTTATGTGTATGAGTGTTTGCCTGCCTGTGTTTATGTACCTGGTCCCCAAAGTGGTCCGAAGAAGGTCCGGGATCCCCTGGAACAGAAGTCACAGACTGAGCTACCATGTGGGTGCTGGGAACTGAACCTGTCTCCTCTGCAAGAATAGCCAGTGCTCTTACCCAATGAAGCCTGCTTTTGTTTTTAAGGACTGTCCCCAGTCCCTAGTCCAGGCCTGGGAGTCATTCGGTCTGTCAGGAGGATCTGCAAACACAACTCTATTTGTTGAAGTTGTCTGCAGTTAAATTAGACTGACATTTAAGAATATTGCGAAATCTCAAGAAATACTGGAAAGCGTGTCTGTCAACAAATACATATTTGTGGTATTTTTGTATGTGGTGTTGTGAAGTCATCTCTTCTTTCCTATAGCTTAGCTACCATTCTTCTGAAGGAATGCATAGCTCCATGTGGTCGCATGGGCCCTTAATCCCAGCATTGGGGGCGGGGGTGGGGGTTGAGGCAGGAGGATTACAGATTGGAGGATGGAAATGAATACTTAGCAAGACACTGCCTCAGAAAGTGTGTGTGTGTGTGTGAGAGAGAGAGAGACAGAGAGAGCCCAAGGTGGCTCAGTGGATAAGACCTCAGCCCTCAGTCCTGATGTTTGGTCTCCAAGGCTCACATTGTAAAAGAAGAGAACGGACTCCTACATGTTGTCCTCTGACCTCCACACACAGGATTTGCCCACACACATGGATACAAAATAAATTTAAAAAATAGAATAAAAAAGGCAGTGCCATGGAACTTGCTTGGGAGAGAAAGGAAAGAAGACCATGGACTCAAGATCTTCCTTGGCTGCACAGTGAGTTTGTGGCCAGCTTGGGCTGCAAGAGATTCTGGCTCAAAAACAGCGAGGTGTGGTAGCGCACATCTTTAGTCCCAGCACTCGGGAGCCAGAGGCAGGCCAGTCTCTGTGAGTTTGAGGCCAGCCTGGTCTACATGGCAAGTTTCAAGGCAGCCAGGACTACATAGTGAGATCAAAAAGTTGAAAGGGTTGCATCCTGTGGGTTTTTTGGTAAACTGATCATTTGGGAGGTTGATTAGCCCTGCACTCACTTTTAGAGCAGTAACTGACATTGGCTGGGACTTCAGGTTAACCCTCCCCAGTATGAGATCTGTGATGTTATCCCATGCTCAGGAGCCTGGAGCATAGGGAGGTGGTGCAGGTCTGTGGGGTCACACAAGGTCCAGCTGGGGGTGACACTCAGGCAGCCTGGACCTCAGGGCTAAGCGTGGCTGCCCGCATGCTTTGATTTCATTAGTGGTTTTCCCAGCTGGTTGCCCGGTGCAGCCCCCTGCCTGCAGACCTTCTTCTCCAGGTCCCCGAGTTTCCTTAGTGGCACCGGTCAGAGGATATTATTCCCTGGTTTCTGCTATGATCAGAACAAGGCCCCACAGACCCTTCAGTCTGTCTTAGAAGCTGGATGGCGCTGGTTTTCAGGGCTCTGCTGGTGGGAAGACAACTTCCTGGAGTCTGTTCTCTCCTTCCACTCTCTGTAGATGCAGGGATTGAAGTAGGGCACCAGGTCTGTGCAGCAGGCATCTTTAGCATACTGGCTGAGCCATCTCAATGTACCGTAGTTTACGCCCTCAATTCTCTTAGTTGTTTTCTGGGTGTCCTCTGGAAAACAGATTGTTTTAATAATCAGATCTTTCTGTTCTAGCCATTCATTCATAAATGAATTTATAGCTTCTACTCTAAGGTGTGTGTCCGGCCCAGTTTGTTTTATTGCTTAAGTACTTTTTATTGTTTTGTTGGTTTGTAGCTTACTGGTTCTGACTGGTTTAGATTAGTTAAACTATTCTATATTCAGCTCTTTTTAGCCCTTTGTTTTGAGACAGGGATTTGCTATGTTCTAGGCTATCCTGGAACCGTTGACATAGTTGATGCTGGCTTTGGAGAACTGAGGCTCTAAAGGGATAGTAGGCTTGCCCCATTGCACCTGGGTTAGCGGGTTTGCCCCCTGCACCTGGGTTAGGCTTGCCCCACTGCTCCTGGATTAGTGGGCTTGTCCCTGTCCACCTGGGTTAGCGGGCTTGCCCCACTGCTCCTGGGTTAGCGGACTTGTCCCTGTCCACCTGGGTTAGCGGNGGCTTGCCCCACTGCTCCTGGATTAGTGGGCTTGTCCCTGTCCACCTGGGTTAGCGGGCTTGCCCCACTGCTCCTGGGTTAGCGGACTTGTCCCTGTCCACCTGGGTTAGCGGGCTTGTCCCTGTCCACCTGGGTTAGCGGGCTTGTCCCTGTCCACCTGGATTAGCGGGCTTGTTCCTGTCCACCTGGGTTAGCAGGCTTGTCCCACTGCTCCTGGGTTAGCGGACTTGTCCCTGTCCACCTGGGTTAGCGGGCTTGTCCCTGTCCACCTGGGTTAGCGGGCTTGTCCCTGTCCACCTGGATTAGCGGGCTTGTCCCTGTCCACCTGGGTTAGCAGGCTTGCCCTAGCCTAATGCTTTCCTTTGTGGGAGGTGAGATTGTCCTCCCACCCCACTGAATTCCCAGTGAGCCGAGCTCAAAGCAGGAGCACTTTCAGCCTCCTGGTTTACGATCCTCAATTAAGCCCTGTTCATATATTAGATTAACAGTCTCCAGCAGAGTTACAGATCGGGTTCCAGGCTTCTCTGAACCCATCACTGAGACCTGGACTAGCTTTTCTGAGATCTAGATCATTGAATAGATGACAGATAGTGCTGTTGATGACTCTTGTGCAGTGCAGGGACTCACTGGAGTTTTAGAGGCCGGTTGAACTCTGCTTTTGTGTCCATCTGGGTTCCGGCACAGTGAAACCCATTAATCTCTTGGAAGGAATTTGTAGAGATGTGGGGCTTCCACTGAGGAGCCCAGATGGTTTCACCAGCCTGAGCAGAGCAGCAGGCACCCTTCTCTCTGCAGCTGGAAAATCAGCTTCATCGATCACCAGGTGCTGAGCATTGCTTTTCCCCAGTAACTCTCTAGGAAGTTGTAGAGGAAGCAATTATGGATGCCTTTAGTGGCTTTTGAAGCTTTCACAAGCCTGGGCAGACACCTGCAGAGGACCGGAAGTGTTTAGATCATTAACCGTTTTCCCTGAGACTTTTTATTGGTTTTGATTGTTTGGTTTGGTTTAAAAAAGGGTCTTTGACAATCCTGGCTGGCCTCGAAGTCACTATGTAGCTAAAGATGCCCCTGATCCTCCTGCCTGTCCCTCCCAAGAGCCAGGATGGTAAACAAGCAGCAGCTTTCCCCATATATAGGGAGCTGGGGATGGAGCCCAGGCCACTGAGCCACATCTATGGCATGAACCAAAGAAGTGTAAGCTTCATTGTTTATTGAGGCAACAGGCTTCCTTGACAGGATGTTTACATTTTTCTCTTGATTTTATGTGCTTAAGAAACGATCAGGACATTCCTTCTCTCTCTCTCCCTGCCTCCCTCCTTCTCTCCCCTCTTCCTCGCTCCCTTTCTCTCCTTTGCTTTCCTCTCTTCCTCTCTGACAATACTGGGATTGAACCTAGGACCTAAGGCATGCTAGTCAAATGCTCTACTTCTGAGCTAGAGCCCCCACCCCCTATCTCTTGTCTATCATACAGTCCTGGTGGGTCAGTAAATGTTCTGAGCTTAGATTTTTTTTCTCGACTCATCGTCCTATGTGTCACCTAGAGGATGACACTGCACCTCCTCACTCAGCTCTCTGCTTCCATGCTGGCCCTGGAGTCAGCAAAACAACCATCCGGGTCTGTGTTTTAGTCACTGCCAGGCCTGTTCCACTCCCAATTGTTCCTCGTCCAGTGTGTCCTGTACTCAGCAGTCACCAGGCTGTCTTTCCCATCACGCCGATCCAAGAGTGCCACTAACTACCCTTCTAGTGATTCGGGCAGTCATGCTCACCTGGGCTCAGGAGACCATCCACGGTCAAGGTTTCCCCTCTTCCTTTTCCTTAACTCGGGCTCAGATATGGCACCTGAGAGTATCTGCAGGTTGCTCGTCACTGCAGAGGGTCGTCCCCCAGCCTTTGGGACTCATTAGCCTCTGTTCCAAGGTTATCCCAGGCTGCCCTTCTCCCGCACCTCTTTCTATGCTCCCTTACTCTGTCCTGGATCTAATGAGCTTCAGGCGTGGCACACTCTTGTGTCACACTGCATGCCTTGTGTCTAGACCGTCACCGCATGTGCCTGGGCCTGCACTTGTCCTCTGGTGGGTGACGGAATTTGACAAGACAACCTTTCAGCCATGCAGCACTGGAGGTTTCTCTTTTCCACCTGGCACCCCCATAAACCCATCAATCATGGAGGTACTTGCTTTGATATAGAAGCAATAGCTTTGTACTCTTGGAAGAGATGGGGAAAAATGTCCTCGAAGTCTGTGAAGGTCCTTGTCTCACTGGAGTTAACCTAGGGTCTATGAGGATCGGGTCTTAAGGCATGTGCATGCAGCGGAGACTAAACACAATGTGTGGGTGCTGGATTGGAGCTTTCTGGGTGGGGCACCTATCCAGAAAACAGGGGGGAGCCAAGGAGAAAGGGGCAGCTAGAGAAATAAAGCCAGGAAACCCAGCCTCATCTATCAGCCCAGGCAGACTCAAACCATGC
Source organism: Bramus lutescens (assembly GCA_001685075.1). Taxonomy (NCBI): domain Eukaryota; kingdom Metazoa; phylum Chordata; class Mammalia; order Rodentia; family Cricetidae; genus Bramus; species Bramus lutescens. The sequence continues at coordinate 786,951 of LOEQ01000025.1, read as the reverse complement.
CTTATGGATCAGTGCGGTAGGTTAGGCACTCCCCTGAGCGTGACTAGGTAGGTGTCTTTATGAGACCTGAAATGCCCACATAATCTATGGATTCCAGAGTGTAGTCCTTACAAACTGAAAGCAGAATGCTTGGCTGTATCCATTTTGCGTTTCTCTTTTAGGGTTTAGGTGGAGTTCGTAGCACCAGATGGACGGGTTGATCGGCTTCCACAAGGTGTTATCACTTTGACCCACATCAGCCCACACCCCACAGATTTACAGTCAGATTCCAAAGGGAGCCAGGGCTGTACACGCTCGTCATTCCAGCACTAGGGAGGCTGAGGTGGGGGGGTGGGGTGTTCAAGACCAGCTAGACTACGTAGTCAGGCCCTGTCTAAAGTCCTGCCAATCCAAGGAGCCAAGCCACACGTGCTGTCTTTGCCCTTTTAAAGTCTCTATGTCCTCTTTTGTTTCCATCTGGAATCTGAGCTGTGTTTAAGATTCCAGACGAGTGACTGCTCCCGGGATAGAGTGAGCGTAGTCTTTTCATTCTCCCTGGTTTGTGTTTAAATGGTTGTTTCCACAACAGTGCTCTGGTTTGCTTTTCAAACCATCAGTGGTTGGGTATAAAATGGGCTGCGTCTCCTTGCAGTGCGAGTGGTAGGTGCATGTCAGCCTGCAGGGCTGCAAAGTCACCACAGAAATGTCATCTTCGTTTCCCTGTAAGCCGACACTTGCTTTTCTCTAGACTCCAGTTGTTCTCTGCTGGGTTTTATTACTGTTTGGGGACTGTCTTTGTCTGGATGTCCTGATTGGCTTGGTACTCATTATGTAGGTAGCCAAGGCTGGCCTTAAATTTAGCAATCTCCTGCCTCAGCCCCCACCCCCCAAGTGTCAGAATTACAGGCTGAAACCACACCATCCAGTTTTTTTGTTTTTTGTTTTGGAAACCTGGTCTCACTATGTAGCCCTAGCTATTCAACTCTCTATGTAGAGCAGGATGGCTTCAAACTCAGAGATCCACCTGCCTCTGCCTTCCAAGTGCTGGGATTAAATGCATGAGACACCCAATGATACTTAGATTTTTTTTCTCTCTCTCTCTTTTTTAATCTCCCATTCAGGCACACGCAGAAGTCATATTTTGGGTGCCTTCCTATATTGCTCATCACCTTATTTTTGGATACAGCAACCCTCACTGACAGTTTGACTAGGCTGGCTGGCCAGTGCACGCCCCAGGGCTCCTCCTATCCCTGCCTCTCTGGTGCTAGGATTGCAGATGCACCCTGCCTTGCTCAGCTTTCCAAGAGTTGCTGGGGATCTGAACGCAGGTCCTCACGCTTGCCCAGCAAGCGCTTTACCCACTGAGCTAGCCCACTCTCGGAAGGATGTTTCTCCTGTACAGACTCAAAACGGAACTGAGGGCTGGGTGCAATAGCACACCCCTTTCATCTCAGCACTGGGCAGGCAGAGGCAGGTGGATCTCTGAGTTCAAGGCCAGCCTGGTCTACACAGTGAGTTCCAGTGTAGCCAGGGCTGCAGAGAGACCTTGTCTCAAAACAAAACAAAACAACCCCCCCAAAAAAAACCCCAACAACCAAAAAAGACAAACGAAAACCAAAATGAAAATAATACTTGTAGGTGACCTAGGATACCACTCGGCTCTTCTTTTTCTTTCTTTTCTTTTCTTTCTTCTTAGTTTGTTATTCTGTTTTTAAAAAGAGGCCCAAAGCATCTGATTATAGGGAGAGCAGCTAGCATTCCTCTGGGTCCCCAGAGATGGTATTTCCTGTCCCTTTTCTGACAGGAGGGAAGAGCGGTGGTGACTTCATCCCAGGCCCCAAAGCTGCCCTTGCGTCTTTGTCCTGGGAACAATCCCTCTTTCTTCAGAGACAAGCAGGCACGGTTCAGACACACTCTCTCACTGTCCAGAGGAGAAGCGCCCGGCCATTGTTTGTTCGTAAACAACAAACGCATCTGGCAGATCGCGTTTGTTTAACTTTCCTAGCTGTTCAAAGCGCTGTTTTACCCCCAGGGAGCCAGCTGGAGCTGGTGACCCCCGCTTAAGGTCAGGCAGGCACTGGGTGCTGAGGAGGGCGCAGGGCTCTCGGGAGTCTGGGGCACACCCTCCAGGAGAAAGACCAGAAGGAACGTCGCCTCCTGTGTGCCTACTGCCGTGTTCAGGTGTTTGGTTAATCATGGGAATGTGTGCGCCTTGGGAATTGAGGCATCTTTGAGGGAGACTGCCCCCCAACCACGGCACCAGCAAATGTGCAATTCCCACATGCTTATATAGAGGATGGCCGGGGAATTTCCTGTCTGGTTCTTAATCAGAATTACCCAATATAATTTTTTAAAAGATTTATTTATTTATTGAGGCAGGATCTCACTATGTAGTCCAGGCTGGCCTGAAACTTTAGAGACCCACCAGCCTCTGCCTCCCAATCCC
>LOEQ01000025.1:761971-772509 GCA_001685075.1 Bramus lutescens | reverse complement strand
CACTGGCTACATTGTCTAACAATCTGCAGTCACTGGCTACATTGTCTAACAATCCACAGTCACTGGCTACATTGTCTAACAATCTACAGTCACTGGCTACATTGTCTAACAATCTGCAGTCATTGGCTACATTGTCTAACAAGCTGCAGTCGCTACATTGTCTAACAATCCGCGGTCACTGGTTACATTGTCTAACAGTCCATAGTAGCTGGCTACAAACAGCAGCAGAAATGGAAAACAGCAATTGAGTTGCTTTTTGTTGTTTTTACAAACTTCAGTATCAATTTTCTTGTTTTTTCATGTGTGTGTGTGTACTCCACAGTGCTCGCGTGGACATCAGAAGACAGCTTCAGGAGTTGGTTCTGTCCTTCCACCATTGGATGCTAGGATAGAACTCAGATTGTCAGGCTTCATGGCTAGTGCCTTTCCCACCAAGCCATCTCCCCAGCCTTTACTTTTCTTGGAGATGTGGTTCTTTTATGGCTACAGTCTCAATTTATGGGCCCCTCTTAGCCACAAAAAAGCTTGTGTAGCTTCTTCTCTTCAGACTTCAAGAGAGGTGACTAGTCAGAACTCTCTAGATATGTGAGTTCATCTTCTCTCTGCTTTAATCATGAGGCTTTTTGTTACAATTTGAGGAAATACTTAGAAGTTAAATTATTGCTCACACCTTTAGTCCCAGTACTTGGGAGGCAGAGAAAGTGGGATCTCCATGAGTTTGAGATGGCCTAACAAGTTCCAGGCCAGCCAGGAAAAACAAAGAGCAGACCAGTTTCTGTAGGACTTTGCATATCATTTTTCTATGGCAATATGTCTTATAAAAGTTATCAGAGTGGGACATTACATCTGTAATCCCAGCACTCAGGATAGTTCGCATCCAGCATGGGCAACATAGCAAATTCCAGGCCAGCCTAGCATACAGAGAAAGTCTGTCTCAAATCACGAGACTTTGAATATAGTTCATTGAATATAGTAGGAAGTCCTGAGTCGTTATGTAGAAAGGGAGAATCCCAAGAGGTATGGATGCGAGAATGCAAACTGAGGTTTGGTTTGGTTTAGGATCTGGGTGTGGAATTAGTATCTCTCACATGCTTTTCCACTGTGCTTAATTCAGGGTATTAAATTCATCTGTTTCTTTATTTAGTTATTCATGATGGGGAGGTAAGGGGTGAGCACACCATGAAGAGCCAGTGGGGCAGTCAGAGGACACTTTCAGGAGTCAGTTCTCTCCTCCACCATGTGGGTCCTGGGGGTTGAATTCAGATTGTCAGGCAGCCAGCGTCTTTACCCTCTGGCCATCTTGCTTTCCCCTGATTTCAGTTTTTTGTTTTATTTTGATGTTTTGAGACTGGGTCTCACTAGGTAACCCAGCTGACCTGGACTGTGTAGACTGACCTAGTTGGCTTTTTATTGCCTTGGTAAACACCATCACCAAAAGCAACCTGGGGAGGGAAGGGGTTTGTTTTCTCATCTTGTTGCTTACAGTCCATCCTGAAGGAAAAGTCGGGACAAGAGCTGAAGCGGGATTGGAGGCAGGAACCTAAGAGAGGCCCTGGGAACACACTGTTTACAAGATTCTCGGGGCTTGCTAGTCTGCCTTTTTAGACATCCAGGATCACCTTCCCACGGGTGGCCCCACGCACAGTGAGCTAGGTCCTCATACATCAATCATCAATTAAGAAAAATGTTTCCTGCCAGGCGGTGGTGGTGCACGCCTTTAATCCCAGCACTCGGGAGGCAGAGGCAGGCGGATCTCTGTGAGTTCCAGGACAGCCTGGTCTACAGGGTGAGTGCCAAGACAGGCTCCAAAGCTTCACAGAGAAACCCTGTCTTCAAAAGAAAAAAAGAAAGAAAAATAAAAAGCTCCAGGGGCTGGAGATATGGCTCAGTAGTTAAGCACCAGCTGCTCTTCCTGAGGTCCTAAGTCCAGTTCTCAGCATTCATATGGTGATTCACAACCATCTATGAAATCCTATGCCTTCTGGTGTGTGGATGTACATACAGACAAAACACTCATCTACATAAAATACACAGAGAAAATGCAGCACAGGCTTGCTCACAGGCCAATCTGATGGCGACATTTTCTCAATTAAAATTCCCTCTTCCCTGATGACTCTGGTTTCAGGTTTGCAATAAATAAATAAATAGCCAACACATAGACCAGGCTGGTCTCAAACTTACAAAGATCCACCTGCCTCTGCGTCTTCCTCTTGAGTGATGGGATTAAAGGCAAGTGCCACCATGACCCTCTTTCAGGGTTTTGTTTGAAATGTATTTACTTCCTGTGCATGAGTATTTTTGCTGCATGTACATCTTTGTATCATGTGGGTGCTGGGAACACAAATATGAGTTTTCTGGAAGAGCAACCAGCGCTCTTTACCAATGAGCCATCTCTCCAGACACCTCTTTCAGGTTTTTAATTACCATTAAAGGGCACATGGGGCTGGAGAGGTGGCTCAGTGGTTAAATGTGCACTGCTTTTACTGAGAACCAGAGTTCGGTCCCCATGTGCACCTCAAGCAGCTCCAACTGCCTGTAACTCCAGCATTGCGGGCTCTCACACCCTATTCTGGCTTCCATGGGTGACTACAGCACACACACAGAAGTCCATATATTATATATATGTGTGTGTGTGTTCAACATTTATTTTATTATTTTTAATTATGTGTATGTGTTTTAATGTGCCTTAGATTATATGATAGAATGTTTCAAAGATTAAAAACAAGACTGAAGTCTGGAGCTTCTGCCATCATTAAGCAACAAGGCACTTTGTTCAAATGATTGTCTGATAATTTTCTCAAGATCAGTGAGGTGGGTATCCTGGGACATTTGCCTCTCTGAGAACACAGTCTCAGTGCCTGACGCAGGGCAGGAGGTCTACTGTGGCTGGAGCCAGATGAGCAGCGGAAGGTTAAATTTTCGCCATTTGGGGAAACTGCCCCCTGTGGTGCCTGGGCATAACTGTAATGACGTGGCTGTGTGCTTCCTTTGCTGTCACTGGGGCTACTGAGTTGACATTTTTATTGAATGTGTAAGCATCTTTCTTGCCGGCCCCCAGTTTTTGTTTTAGGAAAGTGACTGACTAGTGTCTGAAGAACCCCCTCAGGACTCAGGAAGGCCATGGAAAACAAGTTCCTTAAAGGCTCTACGGTGTGGTCCTGTTGGCACCGGGGACGCTCACACCCTGCCAGGAGTCTAGAGGACAATGTTAAAAACACAAAAAGATAAAAAGAGGAAGTGGTCAGCATGAATGTAGGAAATACATTTTGCAACTGCAGCTTCATCTTAGAACCTAAAAGGGTTTAAAAATACTTTTTTTTTTTTTTGGTTTTTCAAGATAAAGTTTCTCTGTGTAGCTCTGGCTGTTCTGAACCTCACTCTACAGACCAGGCTGGCCTCAAACTCCAAGATCTGCCTGCCTCTGCCTCCCTGAGTGCTGGCATCAAAGGCATGTGCCAAAACCAACCAGAAAAAAAAATTATTTTTCTGACGCAAGGGTTCCCTGACACTTTTTTGAGATAGGACCTCACTATGTAGACCGTGCTGCTCTCAAACTCATAGATCCTCCTGCCTCTGCCTCCCAAGTTACTCAAATGCTTTTTATTTAAAATGAGAAAGGTGTAGAAAATTGAAAGGGAAATCTAAGACATGGATGTTGTTCTTTTAGGAGTAGATCCATGTTCAAAGACGCTATAAAAGCTACTTTGTTATCCTTTGTTTATCCTGGCCTATAAACAGGGGTCAACGCTGTGACCCTGTATTCCCATCTAGAAGCAGACTCGCAGCTTGTTAGTTGTGCAAAAACATCCAGTAAGCCCAAAGCACCTTCTGAGGGGGTAGGAAGCGGTGCAGCCACGCTGCCTGTATCCCTGCCTTACTAAAGGGAAGACAGGAGGCAATTTACTCTATCTCTGAGGTTTCCTGTCCAAAGAATATGATTATGCACCCCAGAGGCTGGCTGAGGTCTCCGCGGCCTGTGCTGAATGGAAAGTGGTGGCCTAGCTCTGTCCCAGGTCCACACTGTAGTTATCTTAAGTGTGTCTTGCACTACAGAAGGATCCCACTCCTCAGCTCTTCTAGAGAGTATTGGTGTGTGTCTGTGTGTGCAAGTATGCACACTTTTGTGCACCATGATGTATGTGCCCTGGTTCTCATAGCGGTCAGAGGACAACTTTTGGGAGTCAATTCTTTCCACTATAAATTTTGCAGATCAAACTCAGGTCATCAAGCATCCAAGCACTCTTACCTACTGAACCATTTCACCAGCCCTATTTGTTTGGTTGGTTGATTGACTTTTCAAGACAGGTTTTCACTATACAGCCCTGACTATCCTGGAACTGGCTCTGTAGACCAGGCTGACCTTGAACTCAGAGATCCACTTGCCTCTGCCTCCCAAGAGCTGGGATTAAAAGTGTGTGCCACCACCACCACTCAACCTGTTTTTATTTTTTGAGAGCACATCTTGCTGAGTAGCCCAGGCTGCCCTCAAACTCACAATCCTCCTGCTTAGGCCATTTTTAAATTCCAGCATTTAACAAATGCTGGAATTGCAGGCATGTGGCTGGCATGCGTGACTTTAATGTACTATTAATCTAATGAATATATACGGCTTCAAAAAACATTCCAAGCCTCTGGACTTCCAACATAGTATGTGTTGGTAGAGGAATGTATAGCACTCATTGGATAACAATGGATGCTGTCATGAGGATTCCAGTTAACAGAGAGGAGATAGGGACTGAGAACAGGAGTTGGCCGGATATGGGATAGCAAACATTCCATGAGAATCAAATGGCCTGTTAGTTTCATCATCTCTGTGACCAAATGCCTGGAAGAATCAGCTAAAGGAGAGAAAGACATTGCTCATGGTTCTAGAAGTTTTGCTCTGTCCTAGCAGGAAAGCATTACATCACAGAAGCCAGCAAAAAAAAAGTGCAAGAAAAGATAGACTCTTCTGAGACACACCTCCAGTGATCTGCTTCCGCTAACCAGGCCTCACCCTACACAGCCCACTCTCTCCCAGGAGTCTGCTCAAACGCTGAGTCTATGGAAAGCTTAATCCACTGACTGTCAGAGCCCTCACCTCACCCAGGGGTGCTTGCCCGCCGTGGACAAGCCCTCACACACCACCCAGGGGCATTCCACTGACCTCATGGGTGTTTTTCAGTCGAATCAAGTTCATGCTCAAGACTGACCTTCAAACCCAGGCATGGGGTATGATATCTTGTGTCAATACTCCTAGCACTTGAGAGGCTGAGGCAGGAGGATTGTGAGTGTGAGGCCAATGTGTGCTCCATAATAAGTTGGAAGTCAGCAAGGGTTACATAGATTCTCAAAAACAATGCCAGATTAAAAACAAAAAAGACACAGCCAGGTGATGGAGGCGCACACCTTTAATCCCAGAACTTGGGAGGCAGAGGCAGGTGAATCTCTGTGAGTTTGAGGCCAGCCTGGTTTACAAAGTAAGTTTCAGGACAACCAGGGATACACAGAGAAACTCTTGGAAACAAACAAACAAACAAACAAAAAGGCTTCAAAATTTGCTTATCTTTGGGTCTCTGGAATTGATGGTTCAGGGACTCTGCTAGATGTGTGCACAACTCCTCATGGTATTGCATGGACCTGTGCCTATTCATACATTGGCTATCATTGTCTTGTTGCTATTATTGTGAGGAGGTGACACAGTGTCATGAAGAGTCACTTCTCTCCTTCCACCTTACTGTGGGTTCTGGGGAGTCAAACTCGGTTTACAGGTCATGCATGGAAGGAGCCTTGACTTGCTCAGCTCAGCCGTCTCTCTGGCCCCATTATTTCTCTTTGTCTCAGTATCTGAACTTTTGTGTAACTTTTAATTAATTAATTAATTAAGTATGCATTGGTGTTTTGCCTGCATGTGTGTCTGTATCAGAATCCCTGGGATTACAGACAGGTGTGAGCTGCCTTGTGTGTGCTGAGAATCAAACCCAGGTCCTCTGGAAGAGCTGTCAGCGGTCTTAACCATTGAGCCGTCTCTCCAACCTCATCCTCTTAATTGTTCTATTAGCTCATTTATTGAGTTTTTAAGCTTCTGCAACTACTTTTTTCATTTCTAGAAGTTTCACTGACACCTTCTTCAGACCTCCACTGATGACATCATATTGTTGTGACTTCTCTTTTTCTTTTTTTTTCTTTTTGCATTTTCTTGTTTTATATTTCTTTCAGACATTCTGATAGTCCAGGTTCTTGGGGTCACTGTTCTTCTCTGTGGTATTGAGTCTTGTGGTGGCCTGATCCCTGGTACCTTTATAAACTTTCTAGAATGAATGTCTTTGACAGTGATTGCTTCTCCTCTGGAGAAGTAGGACTGTGGAAATGCCACCTTAACAAGGGCATATGTATACAGAATTTTCTGTCCCTCCAGCCAGTTCTCAAATAACCACATAGAGACTTATTATTAATTATAAATGCTCAGGCAATAGCTTAGGCTTATTACTAACTAACTCTTACAACTTAAATTAACCATATATCTTATCTATCTATGTTCTACCATGTGACTCGGTACCTTTCCTCAACGTGGTATGTTCTTCCCTGAGTCTCCTGGAGAAGCTGCCCTTCTTCATCCCAGCTCTCTCCCTGTCCGCAAGACCCACCTAACCTCTTCCTGCCTAGCTATTGGCCATTTAGTTCTTTATTAAACCAACAAGAGTAACACATCTTTACAGTGTACAGAAAGATTATTCCACAACAGGTATATATTGCTTCTGCCAGGCAACTTTTTATGCTAAGTTGTGGACTTGGGCATTCTTCTTCAAACTTATTTTTTATTTATAATTTTAAGCATGTGTGTGTGAGCCTGAGTATACATATGTATATCAGTGACATGACTGGGGAAGCTAGAAATGTGTTTTGGATCCTCTTGGATCAAGCAGTTGTGGTCCACCATGTGGGTGCTGGGAGTCAAACCTGGGGCCTTTGGAAGAGCAGTAAGTGCTCCTAACCACTGAGCCACCTCAGGCTTGGCATTCTTACCTTCCATGGACAAGCTTAGGGATTTATTAGCAGACACTCTTCCCTATCTCCCCCATAGCCTGAGGTCTGTATGAGTTTCTTGGACATTTCTCTGGTCAGTAGGACTCTTGTGAGGTGCTGTGCAGCTTAGAGAAAGCAGGCAGACCTAAGCAGATCACAGTGGACGAACCTGTGGTCTCACACTGCGGCCTCATTGCTGGCTTGACTGATAACATATGTAAGGCTTTCAGCATTAAATTGTTGTCTTGAGAGTCTCACTTTGTGGCCCTTGTTGGCCTAGTACTCACTGTGTTGCCCAAAATGGCTTTAAACTTGGGATCCTCCAGTCTCAGCCTTCTGAGCACTCGGCCTACAGGGCTGTGCCACCACCAGCTGAGTATCAAGCTTTCTTCATTAGAGGTTTGCTGTGACTTGGACAGTAGAGGTCAATGGCTGCCCCAGGCAGTTCAGATTAACTTCAGAAACAAAGGAAAGGACAGGGGAGATGGCTCAGTTGGTAGCAAGTGGCAAGACCAGGGTTCAACCCCATAACCATGTTTGTTTGTTTGTTTGTTTAAAAAAAAAAGCTGAGTACAGTAGCATGTGTTTATAATCCCAGCCCTGGGGAGGCGAGGACGGGTGGGGTGGTCCCTAGGGCTTGCTGGTCAGGCAGGCTAGCCTAACTGGTCAGTTCTGGGTTAGTGGCAGGCCTTCGAAAAGAAAAAGAATAAGTGCCTAGTGCCCAGGGAACACTCTGTCCTCCACTCTCAAGTGCACACCATGCACCTGTATTCCCTCCCACGCGTGTGCATGCACACACACAGAAAACAATGGAAGCATGATGCTCTTGCTTCTGTGTGTAGCAGGACTGTGTTCCTCTTCTGAAGCTACATTCACAAGTGATTAAGTGTCTCTACAGTAACCATGAGGAACAATGCAGCATTGTGTTAACCCTGCTGGCAGAGACTGGCAATGCCCCAGACCTTCACCGTTAGCCAGGGTGTCTGTAGCCATGGGTGTCAGAACCTCTGTGAACCCTGGGTGGAGCTGCTTGTTGAGAGAAGGTAGAAGAATGCAGATGCATAAATTTCATCCCAGCACTCAGGAGGCAGAGGCTGGCACTGTCTGCATTCGAGGCCAGCTTGGTATCCAGGGAGAGTTCCAGGCCAGCCAGGGTACACAGTGAGACTTCAGCTTCAAGCATCCACAATGAAACCCTACAGTCCACTACAATAGCAATGTCTGAGGAATCAGGAGGCCCAGTCCCTCCTCGTCTCAGTGTGAGCTCAGACCAGGTTTATTTCTGCAGCCTCCTTTCTGGACACGGGATGGATTCGTCCACATGGCCTGCTGCCCACTCAACAGAAGTTGCTTTTCCCCTTGAGTTAACAGATATTTTAAATTCTACTTTGGGTAACTGGGGTGTAGGGCAACAGAAAGCCTTTTCTTAGCCCTGTTTAGCAAGTGAATGGCCGCCGGATGGAGAGCCTGCTCTCATTTGCTATCTTTCAGTTTAGGGCTTGTTTCTTCTTTTCTTTTCTTTTTTCTTTCTTTCTCCTTCTATTTCGATGACTGCACCAGAGTAACCCGCAACCCCAGGGCAGGAACACTGTAAGACTGGGGGAAGAAGAAAAAAAAAACTTCAGGAAATTGCTGGAATAGTTCAGACATATTTCTTTGGTTAACTTATTTTGAAGTTTTTCTGTTTTGTATTTTCGCTACCTTTATAATTTACCCCAGACAGGCTGAGTTGTTTTGGCAAGCCCTCGGCCTGGAAGTTTCCAGCAATGGCTGGCTCCCAGTGCTATGACTGAGTAGAAACTGTCAAATGTGCTCTTAGTTTTGAAGTTGAAAATGGATTCTAGATCGACCCTTTGTTGGAAAAGATCAACAATGCCAGTGACATCACAACACATCAGGACAAAGACTGACTTCATCTCTTTTGTCCCCATCTCCCCTTCCCTGTCCGCTTCACAGAGCCCACTCTCAGGCAAGCCAGGCCTCTCCGGTCTCCTGTTGTTCCAGCACTCAGTGTTAGAACCGGCATCGCTCACTCATGGAGACAAAAATAGACGTCCCTTAATAATGCAATTAGGCTATACATACTGGTCCATGCTGGTGGTACAGCTTTTAACCAACATACATGAGGTCCTAGGTTGAATCCCCAGTGAGGGTGCATAGACTATACTTTAGGGGCTGGAGAGATGGCTCAGTGGTTAAGGACACTTGCTGTTCTTGCAGAGAACCCAAGTTCATTTCCTGGCATCCACATCAGGAGGCTCACAACCAACTGTAACTCCAGCTCCAGGGGATCAGACACCCTCTTCTGTCTCCACAGACAGCTCTCTCTCATACACACACAAAAATAAATAAATAAATAAATCTTAAAAACATACAGTTTTGAAGCCTTTAAAACATATAAAACATTCATTTCTTTTAATTAAATATTAATTTTGTCTTTATTAGTATTGTTGTTATTATTTTGAGGCAGGGTTTCCCCATGCAACTGTGGTTGGCCTGAAACTCACTGTGTAGACTAGGCTGGCCTCAAACTCACAGAGATCCTTTTGCTTCTGCTTCCTGGGTGTTAGGATTAGAAGTGTGTGCCACCATACCTGACCTACATTATTATTTTTTAGCCAGTTTGTAATCTGTCCATCAAGGGTGAACAACCAAAACACTGGACATTGGGCTCCATTTATCTCTTTGTTGGTGTGAGGACTGAACCTAATGCCTGTGCGTGCTAGGCAGGTATTGAGTCACATCCCAGCCCCACATCCCAGTTGTCATTTCAAATTATTAGCTGGTGAACAGTGCCAATGCACTCGTTAGCTCTTTAATTTCCTTTTTGTCTGTTTGTATTTGTCGTTTGTTTGTTTGTTGAGACACAGTCTCACTCAGCCTTCCAAATGCTGGGATGACAGGTGTTCGTGACTTTATGTGTGGTTTGCAGGATACCTCTTATGAACCTTTAAAAAATTTCAGGGCTTGAAATTCCAGGTCATCCTCAACCACACAAGGAACTGAAGGCCAGCCTAGGCTTCCAGGGAGCTTACTTGAAAAATGAAAAATAAATAAATAAGCAAACACATCCAGCCCAGGCGGTGGTGGCGCACACCTTTAATCCCAGCACTTGGAGACAGAGACAGGCAGATCTCTGTGAGTTCGAGGCCAGCCTGGTCTACAGAGTGAGTGCAAGAGCAGACTCCAAAGCTAAACAGAGAAACCCTGTCTCAAAAAATCAAAATAAATAGGCAAATAAATAATAAATAAATAAAATGGCTTCACTAGGATGTAAAGTTGCTTGCGGGCTGGAAGCTGGGCTAGTCATTCTGGCCAGCCCCTACATGTCGGCAAGTCTGGAGAAGTCTCATGTTGGTTAGTTTCCTGGGTTCCTCTGTTGATTTGTATCTTCTGATGTAAAAGTGGCGAGAAAATAGGTAATACTATGTTATTTATTTATTAATTTTTTTGCTTATTTGTTTGGTTTTGGTTTTTGGTTTTTTTTGGTTTTTTGAGACAGGGTTTCTCTGTAGCTTTGGAGCCTGTCCTGG
>LOEQ01000025.1:737407-752322 GCA_001685075.1 Bramus lutescens | reverse complement strand
GTGTGTGTGTGTGTGTGTGTGTGTGTCCCTTCCACTCTTTTATTACCTCTGTAGAGAGTTCTGTCAGTCTGGTGTGTGCAGCTGCCTCAGAATGTTTTAAATGGCAGCTGTTTGCAGGAGAGTCCCGGGCAGTGGTGCTTTGTGGCGCTGTTTTTGTTGTGTGTAGAGTTATGATTGTAAGCTTCCTTGCCTCCCATTAGAGACATGTTAGCTTCCGGCGTCCTTCCTAGACCTCAGCCAAGTTTGTGAGAAACAATTATCCATGCTCCAAAGTGAACAGCATCCTCCCTGCCTCCAGCTACATCCTACAGGCAAGCTCCCTCCCTGAGAAGCTCAAGCTATCCTTACCTTGAGTTGGAAATATTTTTGTCATAGGTTTTAGATCTCTCAAAAAAAAATTTACAAGTCTCGATCAGGTTTTCTTTACTCACTCTGTTTAAAGGCAGAGCATCATGGGAGGTTGATAGGCGATGTGGAAAGCGCCTTTGACTCTCATCTGGAGGCACAGCTTTATGAATTTATCTAGTAACGGACACACTGCTAAGAGGGGAAAATCTCAGTATCAACAGGATTTTCTTGGATTGGCCTCTGCGCTATGGTGTTGATGGGTTGTCCACGGGTATGATTGCAGGACTCCCAGCTGGTCGTAGAAGCCTACAAGTCAGGTTTTGAGCCTCCTGGAGACATTGAATTCGAAGACTACACACAGCCGATGAAACGCACGGTGTCAGAAAACAGCCTTTCCAGCTCAAGAGAAGGCAAGCCAGAGCTGAAGTTTGGCGGCAAGTCCAGAGGCAAGCTGTGGCCATTCATCAAGAAAAACAAGGTACTAGCTGTTCGGACCCTGAGCGGGCTGAGGCAACAAGGAGCAGAGGCTCAGAGTTTATCTTTTGGTCTTAATCAAACTAAGCTCTCTACTTCCAGGAAGCAAGAGAGAACAGTTAGCGTACTGCGTTCATTTCACGATGCAAACGATCTCTTTCTGGTGGTGGTGTCTTTGCCATGGCCTCTGTCTTATTACAGATGTGTTATCACCTGGATGGGTCAGCCACACTAACATCACTGACCTCATAGCCCTTCACCCACCCCTTATCCTCCCAGACCGTGGGGCACCTCTGCCGGGAGTAAGGGGGGTGCCCCCATCTAATCAAGCTTGCCAGCCTGGGCTCGGTTTTGAATCCATGTTAACCTCTGTCTCCATGAACATTTTCCCATTTTCTTTCCGTAGCGTGGTATGTAGGTGCATGACAGCGCTAACCCGGTGACCTAAAACGGGATGGAGGTGGCATTACTGCATTAACCTTAGGTCAGACTGTGTCTGAGTTTCCCAGGACAGGACTGTCCCGTGGATGTTTTTCAAAACCTCAGTAATTCAGACCCTTTCCCCGCCCCCCCTCGCCCCCACCAAGCTGTGTTAGTTTAGGTGCAAAAATGTTTTACCCCTCTGGCTTAAACTGGTTTTGGAATGACTAGAGAGCCTTAGCTTGCATGTGGCCGTCTGCATGAGCTTTGGGTCACAAGGTTGTGCTGTCCTGTCGCATACTCACTGAGCCTCTCCTTCTTACCCCTCTTCGTGGAACACATCCTCCATGATTTCTTTTGTACCGTGGCATCAATATTAATGGTTTGTGTTTTACTTGCTTTGGATCTTGAATATGATTTGATGCTTATTTCTGTTTTGTCTTCTCGTTTCTGATTTTTTTTCTGTCACCGCTCATCTCTCACATGTAGCTTGTGTCCCTTTTAACATCCCCCCATCAGCCTCCTCCTCCCCCCCCTGCCNNCTCACCCTCTGCTGTTCCCAACGGCCCCCAGTCTCCCAAGCAGCAAAAGGAACCCCTCTCCCACCGCTTCAACGAGTTCATGACCTCCAAACCCAAAATCCACTGCTTCCGGAGCCTAAAGCGTGGGGTAAGTTCTGCTCTGGAGTCCTGCGTCTCTCGCACACTGTGTTGCATGTCTCATTCTGCATAACTTACTTTGTTTGTGAATGGCCCCAGTGTGTTTTCCTATAACATTTAGAGAGAGAGAAAGCTTGAGCCTAGGCTCCCAGAGACCACAGAGCAAAAGAATGACAGAAAGAAAGGAAGGAACAAAGCAGAGAGGAGGGGTGGGAGGACAAGAAGGTCAGCAGGCCTGAAATTTTGTGCTCTAGTCCATGCTGGAAGCGCCCCACACTTCCCCTTCAAGCCGTTCGTTTCCGCCTTGATCTCACCAACTTTGATCACTGAAACTGACAGTGGAGACGATGAGGAAGTGGAAATGACTGGACAGTCAGAAAATATGTGCTGACTAATTCCAGACGGAGTGCAGTGCAGGCTCCGCTGTCCTAAGGAAGCCTTGTGGCAAAGAGGAAGGCAGCCAGGCACACTGGTTCCCTTGTGAAGTTCAGGGATGGTGATAAAGTATCTCTCAACTGGATAGGGCTGAGCTCTGCACAGGTTGAGCAGTCCAAATCCAAACTCAAACATCCAAAGTGTTTTGAACGCCATCATGACACCGTGAGAGGAAAATTCCACACCTGACCTCACGTGGGGTTTCGTGGCCATAACACAGCACCAGGCTGTGGGCGTGGCCAGAGGTAGATGTTTCCCTGAGACCTGGACTCCATCTCTGAAACACAGATAGATACCAGAAGCATGTACAAATTACATGTTCAAAAAACACACATAAATCCAGGCAGAGGGAGTGCACACCTTTATCCCAGCCCTTGGGAGGCAGAGGCAGGTGGATCTCTGAGTTTGAGGCCAGCCTGGTCTACAGAGTGAGTTCCAGAACAGCCAGGACTGTTACACAGAGAAACCCTGTCTCAAAAAACCGAAACCAAGACCAAAAAGACCATATAAAACATGTGAGTTTCACATTTAAATTTGGATCTCATTCTGTCTACATAGATATCCCCATAAAGTCTGAAGCATTTGTGGCCCTGAACATTCCAGAGTCACTAAACCTGCATCTCTTTGCAAAGGGGCAGGCACAATAGCAGTGACATTTACCAAGGCCTCCTCCATTCTGTTGTGAGCTCTCTTTGCAGCAAAGCCAGTATGGGAAGAAAAGCCGTGGAGCCAGAGTCTGCTCACACGGTCTGAGCGTCTGTGGCACCAGTGGGAAAAATTCTTAGAACACACTTGATGTTAAGACTCAGGTTTGAAATCAGGTGTGATGTTGCACACCCGTCCTCCGAGCCTTCAGAGGATCAGAAGTTCAAAGCCATCCTTGGCTACATAACAGGTTCCAAGCTATCCTGGCCTACGTGAGATTATGCTCAAAACAAACAAATAACAAGCCACCCAGTTTGCAGGAGAAGATTGTATGAGTAAATCACACATAAGCCTCTACAGGAATCCCACACAGATAGCAGCTGAGCTCTCCCAAGTGAGACTAAAGGACAGGTCTCCTGAGCCTTCTCTAGTTGTTTTTGCCATAAGCATTTGGGCAGGGTGTGGTGGTTCACACTTGTAATCCCAGCGTGTGGGAGGCTGAGGCAGGAAAATGCTGGGTTTAATGCTAGCTTGGGATATATGTCTCATTCTAGTCTAGCCTGGGGTGAAAAGTGAGACCCTGCCTCAAACAAACAAAAGACCTGAAGCCTGGTGGTCAGTGCTTCACCTGCCTGCAATTCTGTTGTTTGGTCCACCTGTGGGGTTTCCCTGCAGATGTAGCAGGCTGCCTTACTCCTGGGGTCACTAGGCAGCTGAGAAGTGACACACTCTATTTTTCCTTCTCTCTCTCTCTCTCTCTCTCTCTCTCTTTCAAGATAGGATCTCTCTACACTACATAGCCCTAGCTGTTCTGAAACTCACTCTGTAGACCAGGCCGGCCTTGAACTCACAGACATCTGCCTGCCTCTGCTGGGATTAAAGGCATGAGCAACCACTCCCAATTTGTGACACTTGTTTCTATGTGATGCCCAGGAGCTAAGTTACCCCTAGAGCTGAAGTTGGGGTACCAGACCGTGGGCTGATAAACAGCGTGGTCTGGCAAAGACAGGTCCAGTGTTCCTCATGAATGGAAGGTGTTGTGTTTCCTGCTCCAACATCCACTGGCATAGGAAGAGATTCCAAACCTGAGCTAATCAGATGAGCATTCGTTTCAAGTCCATCTGCTGGTGGATTTCCTCATATGCAGAATTCCTGTGCTAAAAGACTCTTTATTTCATAGACTCAGCATCCTGGTCCATGGCTAACCTCAGCACTCCAGAGGCTGCAGCATGATTGCCACTAAACTAAGACCAGCCTGGGCTTCATAATGAGATCCCATTTCAAAAGAACAGAAATGCTGCTGGGGATATGGCTCTGCTGTAGAGTACTTGCCTAGCATGCAACCCCGGCACACCATAAAACGTGATATAGTGGTGACCGCCACTGAGATCGGAAGTTCAAAGGTCATCCTTGGCTGTGGAGTGAGTTTGAGGCCAGTCTAGGCTATGTGGGATCCTATCTCAAAAATAAAATAATAATGGGCAAGTGATATGGCTCAGCAGCTAAAAGTGCTTGGAGCTGAGCCCTGACAACCTGAGCTCAGTCCCTAGGACAGAAGCCGTGAAAGGAGAGAACCGAGTCCCCAAAGCTGCCCTCCACATGCACACAATAAACAAACAAACAAATAAAAAAAATAGATGAGTAGATAAAAAAAATAGTAGGGTCCAAACATCAAGATTGAAGGAAAGAAGGATGCATTTGAGAGAATTATTTTGCTTTAAGGCTACTTAGTATATCAAGTTAAAACTCAGAAGTTTGGGCTGGTGCAGTGGTTCAACCTCCATGGTGAAAGGAGAGAACCAGCGACCACAAGTTGTCCTCTGACCTCCACATCCACGCCTTGGTACTCGAATGCCCACATATATGCTGCATAAATAATTGTAATCATTTTTATTAAATCTAATTTCCTAAAACTGTCAGGAGAGCCACTGTCAGCAGGCAGAGTAGCTTCAGAAGTGGGCGGTGGATCGTGCTGAGCTCCGTTGTTGGGACTGGCTGAGCAATCGGCAGCTTCTTGGCTTGATTTTTGCGGGCTTTTAGAACTCCACTCTTCATCAGAGAATTTCCATGGATGTAACCAGGGTGAGCCAGGCTCAGAGTCAGTTGCATCGTGTTACCACAGAGTCACTCGTGTTTATAAACATTGGCATCTGTCTGTCAGACACTCACGGTGAAATGTGTCAGGTGTTCTCACAGTCACCATCCAGTTGCATCTCTGGTCCATGATGCTACATCACACGGTCTACTGGTCATCCATGGTTTCTGTATCTGTGTTCATGGTGTCCACTAAGTGTGTAGGCAGAGAACACCTGCGTTCAATTAGTACAAGAAAAGATGGTTTAAAAAACAAGTCTGATTTAAAGGAAGATTATTTAAAAAAATCAGCAAAATGAATTTCATTTCTTACTCCTCAAATCTATGTTTAGCCAATTCCTTTTATGGAAACGTTCCTGGTTGGTAAGTGCCTTCTCCCAATGACAAATGACCTGCTAGAAGCTTTGATACTGAGGGGCATGGAGAATAGTTGTGCCTCCATTGCTTGTGATGAGCCCTTAGGGTCAGAGCTGATGCTTCTTCTTATGGGGGAGGGGGGAAGGAAGGAAGAAGGAAGGAAGGAAGGAAGGAAGGAAGGAAGGAAGGAAGGAAGAAGGGGGAAACATTAAGCCTTTGAAAACATCATACACCAAAGTCTGAGGAATTAGACCAGGTTATTCAGCAGCCTCCGTGTGGGAGGCACTGGGTCCATGATGAGTGGAATGGAGTCCTTGCTTTCATTTTGCTTTCTCTTGCGCTGGAACTTGAGACTTGCCACTCCTGAGCAGAGGCTCTCAAGGGAGGATTCCGGGAGAATAGCTGTAACCGTGCTGTGTCTTTTTGTCTTGATCAGGTGTTTTCATTTTATTTTTTGTCTGTGTGTTTTCCTTGTGTGCATGTCTGTGCACCACTTGCGTGCCTAGCACCTTCAGAGTTCAGAAGAGGGCATTGATACCCTGGAACTGGAGTTAGCAATGACTGTGAGTCACCGTGTGGGTGCTGGGAATCGAACCCAGATCCTCCCCAAGAGCAGCAAGTGCTTCTAACCATTGGACCATCTGTCCTGTACCCTGTGGTATACCTTTTAATTTCATTTCACACTTCACAGCCTTCAGGTTTGAATTCTAAGTATCTGGTTTAATTACCAGAGTGTGGAAATTGTGTGAAACCATTTCTTTCTTTTTCTTTATTTTTTCTGAGACACGCCACCACACCTGGCTCAATGAGCAAATATTTCTTAGCATAGCTTAGTTTATTTCTGAATAATTAAATAAGATTAAGTATTTTGGATTTTTGTTGTTGTAAGCTATTTTCTGGAGTTATTTACAGAGAGTCTACACTGACAGACCTTAGTATTCCATCTTTACAAGAGTAAAAAAACAAATATTAAAGTAGAGAGAGTATCCTCAGAGCTGGGTGTGGATGCACACACCTGTGATCCCAGCCCCTAGGAGGTAGAAACTGGAGGGTCAAGAGTTCAAGGTCACCCTCCATTACACACAGAGTTTGAGGCCAGTGTAAGCTATATGATAGGAAAACCAAAGAGGAATGGTGGAGATAGAAATTAATGGATGGATGGATGGATGGATGGATGAATGGATGGATGGAAGGAAGGAAGATGATAGATAGACAGATGTTTGATTGGTGATAGACTGTTTGATTGAGATATATAGATGATAGATTGATAGATATGTGCCTAGATGGATAGATGGATGAATGATAGATGTATAGGTAGATAAGAACACGTCCTGAACTTGACTATACAAAGGGTAATTTTATTGTCTTAAACAAAGATTTCCTTTAGCCTACAAAAAGCAATTGTCTAGATAAAACTAGATGATCCCTCCTGTATTTTATCGTTAACCTTAGGAAATACCACCAAAGCAGAGCAAGACATTTTGGAAATCCGTTGTGTGTCACATTATGAATGTGTGGTTCCTATTTTAAAATCTTCCTTGTTTTCTTGCTGACTGTTGGCAGACTCAGTCTTTGTGTTATCACAGAGAGCTCATGAAGAGGACTCTAGGGAAACCCACGCATGCCTTCGAGGCTAGGGACTATGTTGTAAGTCTGCCTGTACTGCAAGAATGCAGTTACAGCCAAGCCACTAACCCCTGGGACAGCGCCAAGACCGGGGACACCAGTGCAGCTGTAACCCTTCCATCCCACTGAACAAAATTCCAAATTGAGACAACTGCACCCTGGGGCAAGGAGGGGGTCTTATGGTATAAATCCAAAAGCTATTTTATCCCCCAATTTGCATAGAGAAACCCAGGCTCCCTAATGGACATCCAATGCCCCTGTGACATCCACCGAGTGGGTTCACTGTCAGAATGCCCCTTTTTTTTGTCTTAGTTCTGGTAAAATCTTTAAAAAAGCCTGCAACTGCCACCTGAAATGTCCGTGGTGTCCCTGGATATGAGTTTATGGCAGAGATTTACCCATAAAACTCAGCTGCAGAATGTAGTCACCGGAAAGAGACAGTTTAGGGCATGACGATGTGACCATGCAGGGATCCACATCCATGTGTGCGGCCAACGGGTTCCTAGGGAGTCATGCCTTGAGCTTGGAGAACAAGAGCTCAGAGGCACAAGCAGTGTCCCAGTAGGTTACACCAAAGCGTATGTGATTAGGCACTTACTGTCCCCTTTCTTTGCGCTTGAGGTTAGTAGCTGTGTCCATCCAATGACACAGGGACGAGCTGGCTCTGTGTTATTGATGCTTGCTTCTCCCAGAGCCCCTAACTGTCGCCTGAAGCTGATGGTGTTTGGTCCTTGGTGTCTAGTCACACACTCCTTGAGGCCTTTGCCTTTATTCTCCTAGGAGAAACTTGCTTTCTAATCAGAAGTGACCTAATTGACTGGCTTATGACCTATAACCTGAAAATGCTTACTCGTGTTTAAAAAAGAATTCCACTCATTGTGGTGGCACCTCCGGCAGGTGGTCTGTCACCTCCCACTTCAGAAAAACAGAATTTGAGAGTTTTGGTGTTTTCAAAAGCTGAGTGCAGGATTTAGTATTTCCTGTTTCTATTGGAGCTGATGCCCAGTTTTAATCACTTGTTCTTTTTTTTTAAAAAAGATTTATTTATTTTATGGATATATGTTCTTGTCTACATGTACATCTGCACACCAGAAAGAGGGCATTGGATCTCATGACAGTTATGAGATGGCTGTGAGCCACAATGTGGGTGCTGGGAATTGAACTCAGGACCTCTGGAGAAGCAGCCCATCCTTTTAACCACTGAGCCGTCTCTCTAGCCCCTAATCACTTGTTCTTATTTTGAACTGGTAACCTTATTGCTTCACAAATTTGTTTCTAAGAGATTTCGGTTATAATCTCCAGTCACGAAAGGGAGCCCTGTAGAGAGCAAATACTGAGTCAGGTTCTTGGAGTTCTCAATAAGGCTGCGTGAGGAAATACTAGTGTGTGCTCACGTGCTTCGTGGGGGCCGTCTCCTGCTCTACACCATGAGTGTGGTCTGTCTGAAGGCGAGCTCGGCTTGTGATGGACAATCTGTGCTGGAGCTCCAGGAGGCTCAACAATTCATGGCCATGGCCTGTGCAGACTTTTGAAAAGCTGTTCAATCTTTTCCTTCCATGTGGGAATAGTGTCTTTAAAAGGCAATTGCCTATTTACAAAGAAGTGCTGACCTTGTTTGTTTGTTTGTTTGTTTGTTTGGGGGACAGGATTTGTGTAGGCCAGGCCTCTGCTTCCTAAGTGTAAGCCACCACCTGGCTAGAAGTATCAACTGTAAATAACCTGAAGAATTAAGAAGTACAAAAGTTGGCTGAGAAATTTTAACCCCTCTCTATGCAGCATAAAAATCCAAGTGTGCTTTCTTTGACATTTTGTCCTCTGGGTATGTCTGTACCCTACTATCAGTTACTATGGCCCTCTGCATTGCTAGAGACCAAGTCTGTGTCCTGTGCTGAACTCTCCCTAGTGGGTCTTACAGAATCTTGTTTCTGTTTCGTTGCCCTCTTTTGGCCTCTGCAGTTTTTTATTTGGTTGGTTTTGATTTTTCAAGACAGGGTTTCCCTGTGTAACAGTCCTGTCTGTCATTTTGTAGACCAGGCTGGTCTGGAACTCCCAGAGATCCACCTGCCTCTGCCTCCCAAGTGCTGGGATTAAAGATGTGCATCACCACGCCTGACAAAATAAAAAATCTACTATTAAAATACTATTAAAAAATTAAAAAGCACCCATGTGAGAGGGTGTGTAGGGGAGCGTGCCAGTGACCCCAGCACTCAGGAGCAGAGGAGAAGCCTTTCTGAAAATCTGAGGCCATCCCAGCCACTGCTGACCGTCGGGTAATCCTGTCTCAATACTAAAATTTTAAAAAGGATCTGCCTAGATGTCCTGGGGGAGATTCAGTGAATAAAGTGCCGTGTGGTTCTCTTCCTTTCAGGGTCCTGTGTGTCACCGCTGTGCCTAGCAGAGTTAGGGCCCTGGGTTCTGTTCCCAGCACCACCTCAGATCTCCCTCCCCAGCAATCTGGTTCTCATGGGCGACCAGTGGGGGCGGCAGTGCAGGGTCAGGAGGGCTCTTCTCTCCCACCTTGTCGTGGCTTTGGCTCCCAAGCCACCTAAGACGTTTCTGTTATGACCAACCCCTCCTGTGAACTTTTGCACAGATCTGCCCTGGCCATTTTCACAAGTTGGCAGGTGAGCTGTTGCAAGTTCTGTGGGACTGGCCAAGTGGCCCCTCTTCTGACCTGTGTTTTTTTTCTCTCTCTCTCTCCTTCTCTCTTCCCGTTTGTTACCTCTTCAATTTTTCCGTGAAGCTTTCTCTCAAGCTGGTAAGCATAAAGTCCCCCATGCATGTCTCTAGTCTAATCGGGTTTTGGTGTGTGTTATAGATGCTATGTCCTGGGCAACCTGCCTCCAACATTAACTTCTCACATTCTACTTTCCTTCGGGTGCTTTTGTTGGTGTTTATTTGACCTCTGGATCTGTGACTGTCTTATTCACTAAGAAAATTAATACTTAGGTTCTCCTTGCTGTGGAGGCCTTATGACTATGCCAAGTATTAATCAACTGTTGATATACATTGGAATGTAAATGTCAGAAATTGGGGAATGTTCCTACTGGGTCAATTTAAATAGATGGAAGGTACTTCTTCCTGGGAACCACTAAAGGAGATACTTGGGAGACAGAGGCAGGAGGATCTCTGTGAGTTCGGGGCCAGCCTGGTCTACATAATTAGTTCCAGGCCAGCCAGGGCTACAAGGAGAAACCCCATCTTAAAAACAAAACAACCAACCAAACTAATAACAACAATGAAAAAAAACCCACAAAACAGCAACAACAACAAAAAATAGGAGCCTGAAGGAGACACTTGGGTGTGTATCACGCTTGTAGTGACTACTCAGATTTTTGGTAGGAAAGACGGTGGGGAACTAAGACCTCCTGAGGACCTGCACAGGTCTCTAGAAGCCTTGGGTAAAGGTGAGTCCAGAGGCCACAGGTCCTCTGATGGACAAAGGGAAGCCCTTTGTCCACCCTTGCTTGAGCTGCCTACCTAATGTCTGTGTCTTGTTTTTCCTTCATGGTGTAGCTCTAGTGAACAACCAGAGTACTTGTTCTGTTTATTAAAGGAAAATCCTAACCAACATAACCCACTATGCTTTGAGAATGAATGAGGGCTGGGAACATGGATCCTTTGGGAATACAAACCCTTCACTAGCTCAGGAGTAAGCTGTGGCTTCCGTGCCGTTCTTTGCAGTCAGGGAAAAAACGAAACACTGGGAGCTAGAGGGAAGCTCAGTGGGTAAGAGCGCTTGCCCTTACAAGCATACGGACTCGAGTTTAGATTCCCAGGAAGGTTCCCCTTTAGTGGCACCATCTCAAAAGCCAGGTCATCCCAGCACTGAGGGGTAAAGAGAGGTGAGCTCCAGAGGTGCATTGGACAGCCAGCCTCACCGAAAAGCCAGGCTCAAGGCTGTAAGGTAGAGAGAGGGAAGACGCCCGACTTCCTGCTTGGGTGACACCCTAGTATATGCACGTCCACAAACACACACGGACATGAAATGTTGGGGAGGAAATGGGTTATCTGCAAAAGCAAATATCTCAAGAAACTATTTCACCCAGGACTTATGCCCAGAAGGAATGTAGCTGCCATCCTGAGATGAAGCAAGGCTGAATACAGAGCCATTTAACCTGGGTGTGTGTGACCACACCTTCCATGGCTGGTTCCACCGTTCTGCAAACTGGGCTATTCCAGTCACGTCAGAGACATCCTTGCTGACTCAGAGCTAGAAACAGGAGCCCCATCTCCACAAAATTAGTCACATGCCAGAGCTTTGAGAAAATGTAAACTTCAAAAGCCTATTTGAGTGAGACGCCCTTTCTACCGATCCTAAGTTTATATGAGAAGCTGCTGACTTGAATCGCCATAGCAACCAAGGTTTGAGGCTTTTCCAGTGACGTGTTTTCAAATAACAATGGTGTTTGAATAGCTAGGGTAGCTGTTGACAGGGACCTGGCCGGTCACTTGTTGCTTTATCAGTTGGAGATAACATGTAGATCAGCTAGGCTATTCTGTCGTGTTGTCGATAGTAACCAGTGCTGNCTCGTCACAGGCCACCAGCCCAGAATGTTCCTTGCAGGTGTCTCTGCCATTTAGATGTCATCCAAGCCTCACACCTGTTCTACATACACTCAAAAGATCCAGGACGCTGCGGAACTAGCCAGGTTCAAGCACATGCAGTCTCTGACGCTTCTGTCCCAGACACTGCAGCCTACCCTTTCCGTCACCACAGACAGGGCTAGAGGGCTCTCTGGCCACTGACAGATTGCCTCGCTTTCACAGGCCAGTGACTTGTATTGAATTTTGTTACATCCCAGATTTTAAAAACAAGCAAACAAACACCTCCAGAAATCTCAGCCGGGGAGATAGATCTGAAGGTGAAAGTGTTTGTAAGCCCAACAGGAGAGCTTGAGTCTAAATCTCCAGAACTGATGTAAAAGCCCCATGCCCAGCATGCGTGTCCGCAAGACCAGTGCCCTGTGGGGAGATAGAGCATGCAATGGAGAAACATACTCTGTCCAAACAAATGGAAGATAAGAACCCAGGGGGGAGGATGTTTGCGTGTATGTGTGCAATTTCAATCTAGAAAACAAGTATCAGGGTCGCCAAGATGGCTGGGGGCAGGGGTGCTTGGTGCTAAGCCCTGCTAAGCCCCCATGGCCTGAGTTCCATTCCAGAGACACACATGGTTGAAAGATGGAGCTGACTCCCACAAGTTGTATAATAAATAAAAATTGTGAAGATGGGTTTCCTCCCAGCCCAACACCTGAATAGAGTGACCAGAAAGATAGACGTGGAGATTTTCAAATAGTACACACGGGAGAAGGAAACTGCCTCAGCCTCCATCATACCGAGGGACCCGCTTGCTTGGCTTGGAGACAGGAATGTCACCCGCCCTCTCTCCCCCCCACCAGCACGCGCACTCGGGATGGGGCTCTGATCTCCATTTGGCCCAAGAGGCAAATATTTGCTGACTTGTGTTCTTCCCAGCCCATCCATCTTCCTCATAATCAGCCTACAAGCTTCTGTCACAAGCCCCCGAGTAAGCCACTTGGCAAGTCCCAGTGGATTCCAGAATCACATTCCCTGGGCCCCCTTTCTTCTCGCCCCCAAGTCAATCTCGCCCTTGTTTGAAAAGAATTAAGGTTTTCAAGTAAAATCTCTCTTGTAAAAATCTCTCCTGGCTTTCACTGGGCCTGTTGAATACATCTCATTCTTTATGGAAACGGCCTCACTTGAGGAAAAACTCTTGGCACTACAGTGAAGCCACGGCTCTCCAGCAAGGAGGCAGTCTTTGGAAGGAGACCGGCTCCTGGTGTCTTCCACTGAAAGCATGTGGACAAAGGCAAGAGAGCAGTGGGATTTTTCGGAGAGCCCAGCCAGGTGTGGCAGGTTCCTGTCTGCAGTCCTGGCGCTCAGGAGGCTGAGCCTGAAGGACTGCTTCAACTCAAAGGCCAAGCTGGTCTGCATAGCAAGTACCAGACCAAGCCAGATGATTTTTGACCTTCACACACCCCCATCCCCGACCTCTCTTCCCTCAGCAGTTAGGAGAATGTATTACTCTTGTGAAGGACCCAAGTTCCCAACCCCCACATCGTGTGGCTCACAACCACCTACCTGTACCTTGTTCCAGGGAAATCTGATGCCCTCTTTTGGTCTCTGCTGGCACCCATCCCACATGTGCACGCGCACAATTTTAAAATAAAGTCTTTTAAATTGGGGAAGGGGACTGGGACCCAGATGTGGTGGTTCACACCTATAATGCCAGTACCTGGTAAACCACGGCAGACAGGGAGATCACCACAAGTTTGAGACTGTAGCCTGGGGCAAAATGCTTGGGTAGTATGCATAGGCCCCAGGTTCAGCTTTGCAGGAAAGGGGGTGGTAAAACACTCCTGACCATAAAAGTAGAGGAGGTTGATTTTGTTCACTGGGAAGTAATTCGGAGGGACCAGAAACATCAGAAGGGGATGACATGGATTTGTTTGGTTGGTTGTTTTGGTTTTTTGAAACAGGATTCTTCTGTAGCTTTGGAGCCTGTCCTGGAACTAGCTCTGTAGACCAGGCTGGACTTGAACTCACAGAGATCTGCCTGCCTCTGCCTCCCGAGTGCTGGGATTAAAGGTGTGTGCCACCAATGCCCCACCCGCTCACATCCTTAAAGGAAAGTGACAGGCGCCTGTCATTTCCCAGGGCTGGGAATTCTGCCTCGGCCTTGAGAAGAGAGATGGGGAGGAATTACCTCAGCTAAGGAAGGAACAGAGGTTCAGACACAGTGTTCACAATGACCGGATTATATTACAGAAGCACCAGCTTCCTACTCTTCAGAAACGGGTGGGAATAGTCAGAAGATGCAAATAAAGAAGTCCCTACATTTGTTTCTGGGCTGCCCTCTGAGTCAAGCCTATTTCCTCCATCTCTCCTCCCTGGAGTGTGGTTGCTCCTGGCCTATTCTGTGGTGCTCTGGCCCTTGTAGATGACAGGCAGTGGTTGGCGGGACTTTTGAGTTTTGCATGTACTTGATTTTCATGGCTCAACTGGTGTGGCGGGAAAGCATAGCTGGTTGTGGGAAGCCTCTGCAGGTCTGCAGGCTTGGTTTGCCGCCTCCTGCCCAGGAGCACCTCAAGGCTTTCTGGCTTCTCACTTATGTTTGTGTCTGCAGGGTGCCACACCAGAAGACTTCAGCAACCTCCCGCCTGAGCAGAGAAGGAAAAAGCTGCATCAGAAAGTGGATGATCTCAATAAAGAGATTCAAAAGGAGACAGATCAGAGGTAGGATGGATCAGTGTGCCCTGTCAAACCACCCAAGCTTGTGGAAAGAGGAAATCTGAAAATAGATGTGTGTGTGCACACTCATTACTGAAAGAGGCCAGGAGAGGGTGTCAGAACTCTTGGAACTGGAGTTACAGGCAGTTGTGAGTCGCCAGATGTGGGTGCTAGGCACCAAACTTCAGTCCTCATGATGAAGCAGTACGTATTCTTGAATATTGTTGTCTCTCCGGCCCTAAAATGGATAGAAAGGCATTATTTTGGCAGGTGTTTTGTCTGATTTGTCATTGTGTGCTGGGTTTCTCTTTAGAGGTTGTATTTTGAGTCTGGGGAAAGAAATGCACTTGGCTAGCTTTCCTATTTCTCTTTTGTCCTGAGTGAATGGGTGCGTTTTTGTTTCCCGGGGTCATGGGTTGGATGGACCACCTGAGCTACACTCAGCCTTGAGGTACAGATGTTGGTACGGACGGCTGTCCTTCCTGCAGCAGTCGAGGCATAGTTAGCAGGCGTGTGTAGCTCTTGAAGCAGATCATCCTATCGCCTCTGTTGTGTTGCTGAGCAGGCTGGTGAAGGAATAGTTCACTTACAGATGGCGCAGGT
>LOEQ01000025.1:717459-729499 GCA_001685075.1 Bramus lutescens | reverse complement strand
GTCCTGAGAGGCGCAGAGACTCACCCGGGCTTGTGGGGAGGTGTGGCCGGCCCTCAGAGGACCTAAGGAAGGAAAACACAAGACAGTGTGGAGGACCAAGGGAACATACTCCATGCTGATCTCACCCTGCCTCTGCCTATGCCATTGCAAGGGCCCTTCCAGCCCCGCCCAAGAGACCTCACCTCTCCCGTTACTTCTTCAGGTCAGAATGAAGGCACCATTTCCGTGGTGGAAGGAGAAATGCTGAATGTGATTGAGGAGGACAAAGGCGATGGGTGGACTCGCATCCGCAGAAATGAAGATGAGGAGGGCTATGTCCCTACTTCCTACGTCGAAGTCTATTTAGACAAAAACGCCAAAGGTGCTAAGACTTATATTTAATCCACTTAAAGCAAAAACCCTTAAAAGCATTGGAGTTGTCTCTCCCAACCGCTTTGGCTGTCATAGGCCTTCAAGAGGCCAGCAGAGAGCAAGTGATACAGACACTTGGGGAACTGGGGGCATCTCGTGCCTGAGTTTGCTTGTCCAACTTGGCTGTGTGCAGAGCTACCCCGGCCTGCTTACAACTGTGTTGTTTGAAATCTCATCAGTGTTTCCATTCCTTTCAACAAAAATATGTAGATTTTTAAAATGTGGTTCATACCTATAATCCCAGCACTCAGGAGGCTGAGTCAGGAACATCCCACCGAGTTTCAGGCTAGCCTGGGCTACATAGTAAGACTCAGTAAAAATTAAATAAATGAAAGTTACATTTGTTATTTCATCAATGGAACCGAGTAACGTCTCCCAGCCCTTTAGTAAAGATATAACATTTTCTTGGTGCCCACGCTTAGTGTCCTTACAGTTGCTGCTCAGACCCTTTTATTGTCTGAGTGTCCCGAACAACCAAGATATGTCCAGAAAGGTGCGCTCCTTGAGTGATTTAACTTTGACATGACATGACAATCTTCTGGCTCCAGCCGGCGGCCTCGGTCGATGGTGGGGTGTCTTCAAGCTGGTGAGGCAGATGTACAGCAGCTAGCCCAACACCCTGGGGTCGTGATGTTTTCATACTCAGTTCTATTCTTGCCAAGAAGGTTTGCCATGAGCAGAACCTGGTGTACCACTGCACGCAACGACCCCTGCAAGTCCCTTTTTAAGAGGAAGATTTTTTTTTCAATCTTTGGCAACTATAAGACCCAAAGTTTGAACTTACTAGACATCATTTGGGGTTTCAGGCACATTTGATCTGGCTAACTACAGTCAGAATAAAATAAACCATCTCCGTGTTCTAAAGGAATCTGGGCCATGCAGGAATTTGCATTTTTAAGTCAGTACTGATACTGGAGGGGAGAGAGTGGCATTGGTGATATCCAGAAGTGGTCCAGGACTGAATTGTGC
Source organism: Bramus lutescens (assembly GCA_001685075.1). Lineage (NCBI taxonomy): Eukaryota > Metazoa > Chordata > Mammalia > Rodentia > Cricetidae > Bramus > Bramus lutescens. The sequence goes on along the minus strand of LOEQ01000025.1, from coordinate 728,119 downwards.
CCATCATGACCTCAAGGTCACCAAGGAGCTGCATCCACATCTGATCCTTTTGTTGTTGTTGTTGGAGACAGGGTTTCTCTGTGTGTTTCTGGCTATCCTGGAACTCGTTCTGTAGTCCAGCCTGGCCTTGAATTCAGAGACTCACCTGCCTCTAGTGCTGGGATAAAAGTGTGTACCACCACCGCCTGGCTCACAGTTGGTCCTTCCTGTTTGACTTTGGAAATTATTTACATCTTATTTTTAAGCACAAAATAGCTCTTTGCCTCTATATTAGGGGCTCATTTTAATAAGCTGTTTTGTTTGTTTGTTTTTAATGTGGTTGCGGATGGGATCGGACGCATGCTCGCTGGCAGATNAGATTCGCCGCCACTGAGTTGTAGCCCCTGCAATGACTCTAAAAGTGACAGCTATACATCTATCTGGGCTCAGGAACCTGAAACAGTTTTGAGATTCTGGCAGTGATTTCGCCTGAATTTCACAAGGGCCTGGGAAGTGTCATTGAGCAAGCTTTACTAACCAACAGCCTGGCTCTTAAAGACTTTTTTACTTTTTTTTTTTTTGAGGCAGTGTTTTGCTATAGAACCCAGGCTAGCCTTGAACTCTGTCTCCCTGTCTCAGTCTTGTGATTGCTGCACTAAAGACAATATTTTGAAATAGTGACGGGCTCTTGGTGCTTACAAAGGTGACACAAAGAGTCCCATGCCCTCTCCACGGCCCCAGCAGCCATACCTCACGGCCTAGTACAGTCTCAGAAATAGGAAGCTGGCCCAGCCCACCTGACATTCAGTGCCCATTAATTTTGTAATTTGTATTTCATGTGAGTAACTTTCGCTGTCACAGTGTATTCAAAGTCAATCATCCCAGAGCCCCTTCAGGTGAACAGCTTGCTGGGTGAAAGTTGCAAGTTGGGGTGAGGGAAACGCCAGTTTGGACACCATCTGTGGTCACAGTTTTAAGTGTGTGTTGCTAAACCAAACCTTAGCATCCTTACAGATGAATGAATGGGTCCAACACTGTCTGTGCTGAGTGATACTGTATAGCTCCCATCTCCTTAGTGGGAATGGTAGAAATTCCTCCTGTAGTCTGCTGTCAGAAAAGGGAGATGGGAGGTGTGATTAGGGGAAGATGGCTCAGCAGAGACAGGCATCTGTCCCCAAGCCTGGGTACATGTGGTTGAAGCAAAGGACCAACTCCCAAGAGTTGACCTCTGACTTTCCTATGCCATGACACATGTGCTCACCCACACAAAGCAAACACAACTCAGTGTAAGAAACTAGAAAGCAGGGTGGTGGTGGTGCACGCCTATAACCCCAGCACTCGGGAGCCAGAGGTGGCCGGATCTCTGTGAGGTTGAGGCTGGCCTGGAACGGCCAGCCAGGGCTACATAGTGAGACCTTGTCTCAAAACAACAGAAAATAAATAAATAAATGCATAGAGGGAAAGATGAGCTGTCTGTAGCTTTTTCCTGTTATTTGAAAGGTATATCTGAGATTTAACAGTCACCTGGGAGTTATCCCCAGCCGGGGGGGGGTATCATCCCACCTAGCCTCTCCCAAACCTGTCCCCCATGCCCCAAACCCCTACAGGTCCAGTTGCTGCTCCCCAACTCCCAACAATTCAAAGCAGCTCTTGGATTCTTTTGGGAGGGGGGTTCCAAACAGGTCCTGGAACTTGCTCTGTAAACCAGGCTGGCCTCGAACACAGAGACGTGCCTGCCTCTGCTTCTGGGATTAAAGGTGTGTGCCCACCACTGCCCAGCTGCACCTTTTGGACTTTTATAAAATAATGCCAGGGCACTTTCTGTGTATGTGTGTGGTATCTATGACATACTTAATCATTGCCAAAATACTAGAGTACTCTGAGTCTCATGGGGTAATGTTGCTTTTTACATCACCTTCTGTTGAACACGTCCATAATCCTGCCCTGCAGGGTATATTTGTATATATTGCAATTTGAAAACTAAACAGATTCTTTGAACAGTGTTGTTTTAATCTTTTACCTATCTGTTTTGTTATTCCTCTGCCTAACCACTTTTTGTTTTTATAACTATTGGGGAGGCCCGAGGACTCTTGCACTGTAGCTAGGTCCGGCTGGCTGCTGCGCACTTGAGTTTATTGTAAAACCCTGGGCTCTGAGTAAGTTGTTTGAATACAGCTGTCATGGTTGTTTCTTTCTATTCTCATCCTAAGAGAAAAGAATCTGCCTGTCATCCTCCAGTTGTGCCCTTGTATCTGCCTCTCTAATAAATGTTATTATTTTTCTTGGTGCTGTGTATTTTAAGTGATTTTTCTCTTTTTTCGAGAACATTACTCTCTGTGTTAAGTGTGTAACTCTCTCACCTCTGGTACTGAGGAATTTTCGAGCCAAATGCTTTTTTGTTTTTCCAAATAATTCTGCCTCCCTGTTCTTATCCCTCTTGTCCTCAGGGCTTGGAGCATCTGCTTTCCTTGTGTCTTCCCTCGCCTCTGGGGATGGAGAGCTTTCGCTGCTCAGTGAGGCAGGCAGCCTTAGGCTCCCCTCTCGCCCAGGGCTTCCATCCTTACTGCTGAGAGACCTCCTGTTGCAATGGGAGAGAGAATTTTGTGGTTCAGTTGAGCAAGTAGTCAACCTATCTACCTTTTGTTTGTTTTGGCCCAGAGATGGGGCCAGTTAAAGGTGGCGATAAAAAGCCAGGCCTGTCTTCCCAGAGTATGGAAAGTGTAAACATGACCTTGACTTCAAGGTCATCGTCAGCTATATAGAGAATCTGAGGTCACCCTAGGCTACGTGAGAGCCTGCCTCAAAACAAAAGATTAAAGCCTCGAAAGCTCTCCATGACAGAGCCAGCCACTCTGGCAACCAGTTACTGAAATCCCTGCCCTTCTCCCCAAGGCAAGCGGTTTGCCAGTGGCAAAATGCCTGCCTCTCACCTGTGGCTTTCTCTAACCCAGGGATTTTCTTCTTTCTTTTTGTGTTATAGGTTCCTAAAGGCAGTGCACATGGCCAGAGTTCCCCGTGAGCCTCCCCAGGAGCCACCATCATCCAGCCCACTTGTCCCCACAGGTCTCCAGCATCACCCAGGCTGGCGGGGCATCCTGCTTATCTGCAAGCTGGGTTCCCATGTCCTACCTCCCTTCTCTTCATAGCATTGCTCCCGTGGCTCTGCCCATTGTCCTGGCAGGGGCCACTTCTCTTCCTCAGCCCCACGCAGGGGTTGTCCACCTCACTCCAGTCCCCTCCCACACAGGCCACAAAGCCAACTGGACTTGTGCCCTTGTGCCCCTGCTCCTGCTGGGCTCCCAGTCCACCTGCAGATTGCCTGGCCTGGCCTTGCACATTTCACACTGTGCCTTTCATCAACCGTCACCAGTGGTTTCCTGGGTGACTACCAGAATCCAGACAAGGAGGGCCAGTCATGCACTGGGTGGACTGAGCGCCCACCTGTCACCCATGTGTCTCTTGGGACGTCAGCAAATGTGTCTTCTCCAGAGGCTTCTGCCTCAGCCCCTCTGGTCACCCATCCTCCAACATCTCGGCACTGACACCTTTCATCCTTCATCCCAGTGGCTCTATGGTGGGACTAGGGCATCCGGCCCCTCCCCACCTGCACTCTGGTTCTAAACATGGCCCAGGAAGATCCATACTGAAGTCCCAACCCCAGCTTGTGGGCCAGCCCTGTTGTCTTGCTTGTGTCTACCTTCTGTGAGCTGTCCGCCTGTTCATGGCACTCTGTGACGAAGGGCCTCTCACCCACTAGCTCGATACTGTAAGGCGGACCTGCTGAGCCCCATAAGTAGCATTTGAGGACTCTACTATATTCCTCACCAAAGACCTTATGCCTCTTGTGGTCCCTCTGGTGACTCTGCGGCCACCACTTCTGCATTTGATCCTGGAAGCCCTAAAGGAATGGATGGAGTGTGCTTTTGAGGCTGTGTTCCTCTCCCATGACGGATCTTCACTCGAGAACCAAGATGGTCATTCATGCCTTAGAGCCACACAGCTTCTCTCCCCTTCCCGGCACGGAAGCCCCAGTGAAGGCCGCCCTGTTAGCATGAGCTTGAAGAAGTTGGCATCCTCTTCTGGGAAGCTGGTAGCTTGGCATCATGTCAGAGGATCAAAGACATGGCAGTCTTACAAAGACAGGGACAGAAAGGGTATGTCCTCAGGGTCTGGCCTGGGTTTTGTCCAAAGTTTGCATAAATTCAGACATTCTCCACAAACTGGGGCTGTCACACCATGCTGCAGGACAGTACTGCTAACTTCATAGCAGAAGGGGGGTGTCAGGGTGGGGAGGGGTACCAGGGCCGGGTGCAGGGACAAGGGCCTGGCTCTGGATTTCAAGAGCAAGCAAAGATTAGCTTTCTCCAGCACCCCCCCCCACCTCCTCCCAAGCAAGGTCAAGCCCAGGGTCCTGCACACTGTCCTCTGGGCCCCCTGTAAGCTTCTGTTCCCTGTAGCAGGTGTGCCCTAGTCCCATGAGGAAGACTTAGTGAACAAAATGGAAGCCTGGTACCTAAGGGTGACATCAGGGCCTCCTCAGCTCTGACACAGTTAACCCGACTTCAGCAGTCATCAGAGCCTTGGGTTTGCACCAAGTTGGGCTGACCGCTGCCCCTCCCTGAGGAAGCTAAGTGGTTTTTACAGGTCTGCTTGCAGACCTCGGTAATGCATGAAGGCCGTGCCTCCCATCTCCTGCCTGGATTAAGAACGGCTCTTGCCACAAAGATAAAAGGGATAAGCGGCCGATCAGTGACTGTTGAAACCTCTGCCTGTCTCCCTTCTCTTCTAACTGCCTGTACTACCTATGTCCAGAGGATGGCAGATGAACGTCTTCTGGCTGGTTCTCTGAGATGCCCCATCCACTGTGGGAATCCTGTGGAATCGGATGGGTTGGAAGATGTGTGCAGGGTTTCCCAGGGAGCTCAGCATCCCCTCTTTCCAGGACCTGCTGCCTGTCATCCCTAGCTGCTAGAGCTGTTACGTTTAAAAGAACCTGTAAAAGAACCTGCCCTGCGAGTGACTTGGAGATGAAAATAAAAGGAACTTGACATTTGCTCAGTTTTTTTTTCCTTATTTGGGATATGAAGCTGTGATGGCTCCTCCCTCTAGGCTGAGTGGCTCAGCCAGTGAGAGCAGCCCCAATATTTCACAGGGGCTCTAATGCCTTTCTGGTGACACCTGTGGTGATAGCAGAAATGTTCACACAAAGTTAAACAACTGTTCCTGCCAGTAAGTTTCTAGAAACTGCAGCCTGGTGGTTCTTTTTGATTTTGTGTCCTGTATGTGTAACACACAGAATGTCTCTAATAATGGCCCCAAATTCTGTACATGACATCAAGCACCTTTTAAACGCGCGTGCGTGTGTGTACAAGCGAGCTACACTAATTCTCAGCTTGAGGGCACAGCACTGTCAGAAAGGCCTTCCCAGCTGACAGGTCCTGGGATGGCCTGTGTCTCTGGAGGTGGAATTAAACCAAAGTGCTTTCCTTAGAAGGCTACTCTCACCCTTGTAATGAAATGTTAGTCCTTTCAATGTTAAATAAAATATAATTTCTGGTGTCACCCGTTCTCTGGTTGCATGAAGAGATGCCTCGGTGGGTAAAGTCCCTGTTGAGCAAGCACAAGGACCTGAGTTCAATCTCTGGCACCCACATAAGAAGCTGGGCACATCAGTGAGAGCCGGCACCCCAAACACTAAAGGGAGGCAAAGGCAGGTGAGTCCCAGCCACCAACTGGATAGCTAATTATGAGACCCTATCTCAGAATTTACAGAGGCACGCACCATTAATCCCAGCACTCAGGAGGCAGAGGGTTTCTGAGTTCAAGGCTAGCTTGGTCTTACTTATTGAATTCCAGACCAACCAAGGTTATACAGGAACCTGTCTCAATGTAATTAAGATTGAGTGATAAAGGGTGATACCCAATGCTATTGATCTGATCTCTTGTACACATAAGTGGTGAGCACCCATACAAATTTGAACATGCCCTCAAGCGTAACATGCACACACATGGGAGGCAGGGGACTCCAGTCACAGAAGCTCCCAGGGCTGATGGCTGGCTCCTGCTCTTCTCTGTCAAAGTATAAACTCAAGAGGAATCATGTCTACTCAGGGAAGGCTAGAGACCTACTCAACAATAAACGTCACTTCCAATCCTAGAGGTTGACACATCGCAGAGACACATTCTACCTAAGAATGGCAGATGTGTATTTGTTTTGGGGGACAAGGTTTCTCTGTGTAGCCCTGGCTGTCCTGGAACTCGTTCTGTAGACCAGGTTGGCCTCGAACTCACAGAGATCTGCCTGCCTCTGCCTCCCAAGTGCTGGGATTAAAGATGTGCACCACCATCACCTTGCTCTTACTCCTCCACCGCCGAGTTGACCTCTGGCCTCAGGAATGCCGATGTATGTGGGAGTTTGAGCAGCGCCAGTACACATTTATGGTCCACAACGGTCCACTGTTCTCCCAATGGCCAGGCGAGAAGTGCTACATGCCAAGTCAGCAGCCCTGGATGGCTCTAAAGGACCACCTGCAGGCCCAGCATGGTGGCACACACCCTTAATCTCAGCACTTGGGAGGTAGAGAGGCAAGAGGATCTCCATGAGTTCCAGGTCAGTCTTGTCTATGTAGTGAGTTTAAGGCCAGCTAGAACTACAAGGGAAGACCCTGCCTCAAAAGGGGTGGGTGCTACATGCCTGGTTCTCACTGGCTTGCCTATTGTTGGAGGCCATGATTTCACAGCTGGTTTCGAACACTTCACCCTGTCTCTCAGGGAAGGTGTGAACACACCTCCATTCCCGAAGAGTGTTTAGGGGTGCTTTGGGGAGGGAGCTGTCCACATTGAGAGATATTAGTAGCCACACCAAGTATGGGCGGAGTGGCCCTGCTGACACGCCAGCACACTCCCCCACAGGTCATCAGGAAGAGCTGCAGAAGCTTCTTCCCATAGTGGATGGAAGCAGCTTCTAAGAAAGCTGCTACCTGCAGCATCAGGAGGCTAACATTCGGGAAAGAAATTTTAAACAAGTCAAGAAGTGGTGGCTGGATGTGGGGGTACACACCTGACATCCAAGCACTCAGAAGGTGCAGACAGGAGGACCAGTTCAAGTCTCGTCTGGGTTGCTAAACCATTATTCTCCATAGAGGTGGTATGTTGGAGGGAACCAGAGGTGGTGTGTTGGAGGTGACTGTCGTTAGCAAAAGATTAATTTTGAAAAGCCATTTCCAGAATGTTCTTTGAAGACTTGGTTGTTCCATCAGAGAGGAATCTGTGGGATTCCAGCAGAGCCTGGCATCTCCTTGGCTCCTCAGACCCTTTCATGGCTGGGGAGCTCTCTGAGCCTCAGGGTTAGACAACCTTACAAAGCAGGCAACATGGCTACAAACCGGGAGGCTGTTTCCTACCCTGGTACTAGGGTTACAAAGAAAGAAGTTCCTGATTCACAGAATCAGGACACTCACACACCCTTGGGTTGGGTTTCTCCAGTATTCTGGAAATACCGGCTGGCCCAGGCACCCCAGCAACCAGCTTGCCCTGGCCCCACCCTGGCCTCAGGCGCCTTGTTGGTGAGGGAAATGGCGACCCCTAGTGGAAAAGGGCAGAATTGGCGTAGCATCCCTAACTTGTGACTATGGAGGAAGCCTAAGAGCCTGGGGGTGAGTGAGGGGAGCATCCCTCATCTACCCCACCCCCCAACTACCTCCAGTATCAGAGCCTCATGCTTGCTCAGAGTAAAATTCTAGAACTGTGAGAGCCCCAGGGAATCCCCCAAGTCACACTCTTAACTGCTGCTGGCAGCAGGCTGACATCAGCTGATGGAGGCAGCAGAGTAGAAGCCCTGAGCTGCTGTGCCTGGTGACATGGGCCTGGGTTCTATCCCTCGCTGCTGTGCCTGGTGACCTGGACCTCGGCTCTGTCTCTGGGCTCCCACGTGGTGGAGGGTGAGAACTAACTCTGGAGGGTCATCTCCTGACCTTCACATGTATACAGTAGCATCCAGCCCTGCCACTCCCAAAATAAGTGAATTAAACAAATTTGCTGTTATCAAAGGCAAGCCCTATGGGTCCTGAGAAAGCAGGAAGTGGATGGACAGTGAATATGGCAGCTGGGCATGGTGGAGCATAGCTGTAACCCCAGCACTCAGGAGTTCCAGGCCAGCTTGAGCTACATAGTGGAGCCCTGTTTCAGCAAACAATTAAAAGGTTTCCTAAGCTTGAAGGGGTTCAACGTCTTCTGGCTCTGCCATCACTCAGGGTGAGCCTTTACCTCCCTAGTACCTGTGGTGCTTTCCTCTGGTGTCCAAATATGGGACGGTAGTCAACCAGCACCCAGCAGCCCCTTTGTGTCTTGAGTTGCATCAAGTATCCATTAGGCCCTGACTGAAACACTTGTGGCTCTGTCCAGTAGGTTTTTAGTGACATCAACTGGGGACATCTCAGGGTTACAAGAAAATAATATACGCAAAGGCTCGTATGTGCCTTTGTCCTTAGACCTGGGCCGGCAGGAGGATATTTCCAGTCTTGCAGTGCTCTGCTGGACACAATGCCCCAGAAAGGGACAGCACCCAACAGGCGGTGCAGCCTGCAATGGTCTGGGTGAGTCCTGAAGAACCTCCAGCCCCAGCTCTCCACATGGCCCTGGCACACTTACTCAAGGTTGCCAGCTCTTTTTCAGGCTCTCTGCAGGTATCTGTGCATCTGTGCCTGCTCCCCTTGATCCATCAAGCAAGGTCCTGGAGACAGGAAGCCTGATGCTAAAATTCTACTTTATTTCTAGTTCAAAATTAGGCCATGCAAGAGTCAGGGTAGTTTCATGTTTGCCCTGGGTTTAAAATAGAATGGGTGTAAGGTACATCCTTTCTGCTGCAGCTCGTGCACGTTCATGGGCAGAACCACAGACAATAAGTGCATGTGCCCTCAGGTGCCAGACACCTGCTCTGCAGGGACAGCTACCTGCTCCCACAGAGAGGCACAGTCCTTTCCTGCCTCCTCCTTGGAGACTCAGCCCTAGGGCCAGAAGTTGGCCCCACCTCACCAGCCCCTGGGAACTTCCTGCGCTGCTTAGCTAGGATGCCTTGCCTTGTCAGATCTAGGTTCACTGGAGCCTCTGAAGAGCTAGGCGTTTATTTCAAGGGGAACTACCCAAGTGTTTTGAGGCAAACCAGGGTCTATTTCTAGCTCAGCTTCCCACAGTACAACCAATGAATGTTGCCAAGCCCCTGAATTAACTCCAGACAGAACTCCTCCTCCATAGGAAGCCGCCCACATGTGCACTATGGGTTCAAACGTATATAACTCTCGGAAGTGAGCGTGTCTGAAACATCTCTAGAAACACTCCACACACACAGTAACTTGTAAACAGAGGCTTGAAGAGGCATGGTGCAGGGAGTCGCGGAGTCCAGGCTGGCTTGCAACTCGAGATGCGGCCAAGGATGATCCTCTTGCCTCTACCTGCTATAGGCTGGCTGCTTCTATTACAAGCAGGTTCCACCATGCCTGATTTAAGTGGTGGGAATGCAATCCAGGGTTTCATGTGTGTTAGATAAAACACTCTTCCAACTGTGAGGTACATTCCCAGTCCTATATGCATTTTCTTGTTTGGTGGATTTGTTCTGAGATGGAGTCCTGTAGCCCAGGTTAGCCTCCAATTCATTACATGGCTGAGGACGACCTTGAACTCCAGATCCTCCGACCTCTACCTTCCAAATGCTGGACTAGAAGAGTACATCACTACCCCTGGCTTTGGGAAGGTTTTAGCCCTTGTTTCTACTCCGTGCACTCCTAAATCTTCAGTTATCATGGGATGTCAGTGGCCAGTTTGCTCTTCCACACAGGACAGAATAAATCTGGGCCCCATAACACACTCAACCACTGGGCCACCTCCCAAGTCCACAGCTCACTGCTTCCAAAGAAATACTCTCAAATCCGCCCCCAGAAAACAAAAGCAAATGGGACCAGAGCTGCAGGGATGACAACCATGCTGCTTAAGGTCCAGAGGCCTGAGGTCCTGGGGAAGGCTCTGTGCCTCTGTAGCTACTTTGCAGGCTACTGCTGAGGTTTGCAGGGATGGCAACACATGGGATATGCTGGCCACTAGAAATATCTCTGCTGGGCCCCCTGTGGTTTGGCAGGTTCCGGGAAAGGAAAGACACAGTTGGTATTTCAAATGATCAGGCCTCCTCCCCAGAGCTTCCACGGGGCCTCTGGCTCATGTTAGTCACCACTGGGGGCCAATGGCTCAGTTTGACAGGACAAGCTAGGGGTAGGGGAGGAATGCATATTTATTGGGACATTCTGAACACAAACCATCACAGTAGTGCAATGAGCCAACGGCTTGACAGCAGACTTCCAAAGATGGCTGCCAATGGGGCAAGTCCCAGCAGCAGCTGTCCACAGGTCCACATGCCACCTCAGTGGGAAGAAGCAGGTCTAGGGGACACCAAATGCCCAGGCCTGAGCTGCAGGCACCCACTTCTGCAGAGAGTGGAGGCCACTGCACTTTGGAGTCCTCTTGGTCCCAGGATCCCTCACCACCCCATACCAGACTTCTCAAGGACCCCAGCAACAGGACAGCCTCTCAAGGCTCAGGGGGTCCCAGTACCTCTGCAGTGGCCTTGCAGGACCCTCTGGGCAAGTGTCTGTGTGAGTGGCCACAGATCACATCTCCCCAGAGGTGGCCCTAG
>LOEQ01000025.1:701157-712522 GCA_001685075.1 Bramus lutescens | reverse complement strand
TCCCAGACGCTCTGCGGCAGGATCACCACCAGGTCATCGATGTAGTGGTATTTGTTGGGTGGGATGCCTGTGAGGGGAGGCACAGAAGCGAGACCTGGGGCTTGGGCCCAGCAACCACCACCGCAACACCTCCCCCAGGGGCATCCTGCTCACCTCCATGTGAGCACAGGAAGGTGTGGTTGGTGATGGGCCCCGGCTCTGCAAAGGTGTTGAACTTGTTTAGCCATTCTCGGGACACGTAGAACCGGAGCAGGCTGGGCTCCCTCATGGCAGCCAGAGACACCACCTGCTGCCGCTCACGCATGGCCTCCTCACTGCTCTTCCTGGGATAGACAGGGGTACAGTATGAGCCAAGAGACCCGGACTCAGGTTATGCATGGACACCAAGTCAGACCAGACCATGCTATGTATGCAGAGGCACCCCCTTGACAGGCTGGGGGAGTGGCCTGACCCTCTCACAGGAAAGCTGGCTTGCAGAAACTGCAGACACAGACAGACACAGTAGTTGGGGTTCCCCACCAGGCCCACCTGTAGAAGAGTACGTAGGCCTCCACATTCTGCACCACCGTCTCATGGACCTCAGTGACATACTGGTCATCGAATTCATACCACTGCCCATTGATCACATTCTGACAGTAGGCAATGTAGTGTCCACCTGGTAGACAAGCAACAGGTTATGTAGACCACAGGGGCTAGGCAGTGGAGGAGGGGCCGGGCTGGAGTGCAGGGCATACTCACTGCCTGCTGTGCCATGGTGACAAATGACAGAGAGAAGGTCATAGGTGGTGACCTGAGAAGTGCACTCCTTGGCCAGGAAAGGGCGGAGGTCGAGTCCCTCAAGGGGGAAGGAGACATGGCTGCTGACTTTGAAGGAGTACATTACCTCATGCCGGAAGCGCTTCAGGTGGACACACAGAATCTGAGGGGAGAGGGCAGGGGTCAGTCACCCTGGCCAACTGGAGAAGACGACAGGGAAGCTCACAGATAGGACTCCCACACAGGTCTAGGCCTGTTGGATTTGCGTGGGGTCCATCACACATGTCAGAGACCCCCATGTGGGAGTCAACAGCCCACTTCTCTCACAAGGACTGACAGCCTATGGTGTAGCTGCCAGAGGGGCCAACAAAGAGCTGGGCTGGGCCCTCAGGAAGCTGACTCTGCCCCAGCTTGCCATACTTACAAGAACTCTGACACTGGTTTGGGGACTCTGAGGAACCTCTCCAGGACATCAGCCAACCTGCAGCCTGAGCCTTGACTCTGTTCCCGCTACAGAGACTAGAACAGCCACACTGCTCACCTGGTACCTCAGCAAACCCCCAAACGGAAGAGGGAACTGAAGTTCAGAGGACACCTCTCACCCAAAGCACCTGCCCAAGTTTCATGGCCTTCTGTGTTTGTACAGGACAGGTCAGTCTCTACACGGCTCCACAGGCCACTCATGCAACCTACCCACGTGGACCCCAGCCTAACAGGGCCGAGGTGGCTCACTCACCTCGGGCAGGCATAGGACTTTACAGTACTTCACACCATTCCGCAGCCTGCAGAGGGGGACAGAGGAGCCATGGTCAGTGTCCTGCGGGGAAGGGGGTCAGCAGAGAGACCGAGGTACAGTCCCCTCCAGACGCTTGTCATCTGGGAGGTTAGCACAGGGCTAGCTGAGGGAAACCCTGGGGAGGATGAGGACTCAGGGAACAGGGAGATGTAACAGACCCTGGAGCACAACTTACTTCTTACACCGCTCACAGCTGTACATGTTGTCACCTGACACAGAGAAGCAAAGGCCAGAGGTCAGCAGGCATAGAAAATGGGGACAGAAAGGGCAAATATGAATTATGTTTAAGGTGAAAAATACTGGCAGGAAGTGACAGGATTCCAGAGACAGAACCAGAAAGAGGTTCATTTGACCCTAGAAGCACTCAGCTTCTCACATGGGCAGAACTGAAAACAAATGAAAGGCAGGAGGCAAGGAGGAGGGAGCCCAGCACTGAAGGGAGGCAGGTGGCGGACTCGAGCCTTCAACAGGCAGAGTTCCCATGCCACCCTGCTACCAAAGGGACTTGGGGCCAGAGAGATGGCTCAGCTGAGCTTGATGACCTGAGTTCATCCCTGAGACTTACATGTGAAACAGAGAGCCAACTTCAAGTCGTCCTTTGACCTCCACATGTGCAATGTGACATGTGACGACACACACAGAGCAATAAAAATATTTCTAAAAATTTAAAACGTCACTGGGTGGTAGTAGCACACACTTTTAATCCCAGCACTGGGGAGGCAGCGACAGGCAGAGCTCTAGGAGTGTGAGGCCAGCCTGGTCTACAGAGTGAGTTCCAGGGCTGAGAGAGCTATACAGAGAAACCTTGCCTCAATTAATTAGTTAATTAATTAATTTCAAAAATTTTTAAAGATAATAAGAATAGTTATTGTGGCAAAATTGGTGTTATTTGCATTTTTCAATCAGAAAAGAAAGCAAAAACAAACAAACAAACAAACAAACAAAAACCAAAGAATTTTTTTAAAAATCATGAGGTTAGTGACATGGCTCAGCAGGCAAAAGTGCTTGTCACCAAGCCTGATAACCTGAGTCTGATCCCAAGACCCACATGCCGCAAGGACAAAAATCAATTCCCTAGCTGTCTTATTGCTTCATACTAGGGCAGTATGTGTACACACAGTAAGTAAAGGGGTAAATATTTTAAATTACATTTTAGCTTTCAAGCTGGTCACAGTGGTGACAACCTACAAGCTTAACTGGAGAAGAGGAGGCTAGAAAGAGGATCAGTAGTTTAAGGCCAACCTGGGCTACACAATGAATCCGAGGCCAGCATGGGCTATACAAGACCCTGTCTCAAAACAAAAACAAAGACAAAAAGAAAAATCCACCTCGTTAATAACCAAGGAAACATAAAGCTAAAGTGGAGCACCCCCTCCGCCCACCCAACTGGTAGAAAGTAACAACAGGCCAATGGCCAAGAGTGACAAGCAACAGATGTCTAAGCCTGCCCTGGTGGGGGTAGCAGGTAAACGTCTATCTCATGTGTTTGTTTGGAACAGCCTCATGTAGCCCAGGCTGGTACTGAACTCACTATGTAGCTCAGAATGACCCTAAACCCTGATCTCTTCTTGCCTCCACCCCCGAAGTGCTGGGGTCACAGGGGTACACCTCCCATAGGCTGGCAGTGGAATCTAACAGGGTCAGTCTGTAAAGCACAGTGGCCATGGGTCCATTAGCCTTGGGCTCTATGCAGTCCCTTCTCCCTATAGCTCCCATTCTGGCAGCCAGGCCACTCACCCTTCAGCTCATCGGCAGCAAAGAAAGCAGCCAGGCAGTCTTCCAGTGTGACGACGGGCCCCCAAAACCAGCTGGGGGTACAGGACACCACGAACCTAGACAGACAGGTGAGGGGTGATAGGCGCTATGAGTCCTGGGTATGGGGGTGTGGCTGAGGGCTGTCTGACACTAGCAGCTGACTTGCAGCTGGAGGCTAGAGGCCTAGGGCTAGACATTTTGTGTCCACAGGCTCTGCAGGGCCAGCTTATGTGCCCTTCCTCTAGGCCAGTTGGCTTGGGGGTTAAGGAAGCTGCCTGTAACTCTTCAGGTCACACCTGGATCCAGATGCTGCCTCACTTCGACTTGCTGCTCGGCCACTCTTTGGGTTGTCACTTACCCTCCACCTTAAAGGAGCATTAGTCAAGGCTATCCCAAAATGACCAAGACCCTGAACCCATTTAACTCATCTGCCTCTTTGGCCTCCAGCTCCCCTGATCCATGGACTCTCCCTGGCCCCATGGATGCTTGTTCCTGCATTGCTGGTAGACCCAGGAAAGTTAGGCCGGGCTGGAAGTCCCAGCATACCGTCGGATGTACTCCACGATGAAGGCCAGCCAGCCCTGGGAGGAGTAGCTGTCCCCACAGGCACCTGGCTTGGCTGGTACATTCTGGTAGATAGCAGAGTGGAGTTTGGCTAGGTCTTCCTTGCCAGGGATGGGCAACGACAGGTCCTGGAATGTCTCCACTGTGGTAGATACCTACGGGATGAAGACCCACCTGGTGCCCACCTTTGCCAGGATCAACTGCCCCAGCAGGTGAAGCAGAAAGTTTGCTCCTGGGGTAGGAATGCCAAGGGAGAGTCCACCCTGCAAATGGAGACACCACCCTGCCCCAGGTGGTAAACAATGCCAGCTTCCCTGGGCACCCACCCGGTCACAGGTGAGGCACTGCACCAGACTGAGGACAGAGCCATTGAAGACATCTGAGATTACACTGCGGTAGCTTTGCTCCTTCCGCCTCCGGCCACCAGTACTCGGCACCTGGGCTGGGAACACAGCACAGGGCTAGGCCAGACTCCCTGGCATGGCAGGCACAGGCACAGACAAGAGGCTTCCTCAGCCACACTGTGCAGCCCTCACCGTGGATCACGACTGATTATACACGTCACCCATTGACACCTTAGCACCACTGTTTATCATAGAAAATGGGGCTCCCTCTCACATCCCAAGACCGCTACTGGGTTTAGAGGCTCAGGTGAGCAGCACACAGCCTGGACCAGGGTTGTAAGTGCCCCACACGGGCCACCATGACATCCCCAGCTGAGCTCATCACTGCCCCCGAACCTTTCTTGAGCACGTACGATGGCCCCATCCTCACAGGGCTTGCACGAGGAGGGCTGCTGGACAGCTTGGTGTGGCCCTCTTGGTGGTGCACAGGGCTGCAAGGGCGAGAGGAGCTGCATATGTGGGCTTCGTTGTCTGGCTCTGGGGACAGCAAGGAGGAAGTACTGGGCCAGGGCAGCAAAGCTAGTGCCCTCCATGCCAGCTCTGGGGCCAGAGCAAGAGAACCTGGCAGCATCTCCCCCCAGGAATAATGCCTGCATCCCCATTCCGCCCCATGTCCAGCTCCAACCCATCAAACACACTGGGACAAAGCTATCCAGCCTATTTCCAGCTGAGGCTCCAGACAAGGCAGGGCTGTGGCTCTGAAAGCCCAGTGAGCTTGGCACTGTGAGGAGGGTTCAGAGGCAGAGTCTCCCCCACACTACAGCTAGGCAGGCAACAGACACAGGGCTTACAAGCTATGACTTCCCAGTGGCCCAACCAGTGACCTGGTTGACTGATACCTGGGGTCCGGCAGGGGCTGGTGGACCTTGGTGATGGTGGCTGAGCCTCGCTGGATTGGTTGTCGAGGGAGGCCATGGCCGTGTCCACATCAGCATCCTCATCCACTTGCTCCGAGTTGGTGCGCTGCTGGCCCCAGGAGAACTTACGGTCCTTCATTCGTTCCTTCTCAGAGATGGCTCGGCCAGCCTCATCTGGGATCAGCAGCTCCATCTCACCCTTCGAGCTTCCTCCACCACGCCCTTGCCCATCGCCCTCACCCCTGTCACTGCTTGAATCACAGGATAGAAACTCATCCTCTGATGGGCTCCGGTCGCCGTCGTGCCTCTCATCTGTGTCACTGGAATCTGAGTCCCGAGCATCAGTGAGTGCTGTCACAGCAGCTACCATGGGCTCCTTGAGCTCTTCATGAAGCTGGTCCATCAAGCAGCGAAGGAACTCCTGGGTGTCCTGCAATCAGGACCATGTCACTAGGGTTTTACAGGGATACAAGAGCCACCATGGGCACTGCTGCTTCTGCCCACAAGGTCGCCAGCCACCTCTAGCAGGTCCTGGCAAGCACCTATGCAGACAAGAGGCTTAGTCCCACCTCCATGGCAGTCCCCACCATTCAAGGCTCAGAGAGACTATGGGACTCCTCCCAGGTCACACAGTATACAAAGAGCCAGGTTCCTGTGAGTAAACCACAGAACCAACTTCGCCTCTGCTCCTGCACAGTTTGGGAAGAGAGATGAGCAGCACATCAGCCACTGAGGTCTCCTTGCTCCCTGAGCAGAGGTCAGCAGTATGTCAGGGACCCGGGAAGGGTCAAAGGATAGAAAATGGCCAGCCAGACGTTAAGAATACTTCATTGAACAGTGCTACCCAACAGGCCAGGCATCCAAGCTGATCCCTTCTCTAGCAGTGCATCTTCCTACTTCCCCACATGTCGCCACCATGTGTGTGACACAGCAGAAGGAGGAGAGGCCCTAAAAGCAGAGTTCCACTCTCCTGGCTCACACGGGCAGGACACAGATCAGGTTGCTTCTCCCAGAAGGATTGTGTCATTTTTAGGGCCTAGTACCTAATCTAGCCCTGTAGGAAGTTGGGAGGTAGCCTACTTGCAGAGACACCCTACTGAGGTGGTGGTGACAGTAGCTGACCTCAAGGGCTGAGGGCACTGGAAGACATGTGCTCCAAGCCCAGTAGCAATCTGATGATCCCTGAGCTACTCCTGGACCACATGAGGGAAATGGGCTCATAGGCATCCAGAGCCAGCTGAGGTGCTATCTTGGATGGAAGTCCCCAGGAAAGGTCAGTGGGACACACAAGTGGCTTCTGTCCATCAGGAGGGCAGGCGAATGAATGAAAACAAGTCTTCAGCTATTACCCACTACTTCTTCCTCTTGCAAGACCAGGGGAATGGCTCACTCGACACAGTGCTTGACACACCAAGCATAAGACCTGAGTTCAAGAACCAGAATCCACATTGAAAACAAGAACAAATGTGGTGGCATTCACTTGGAGCCTCGGCACTGCGGAGGGAGAGACAGACCCACCCCAGGTGCTCACTGGTCAGCCAGGCTCAACCACATCATCAGTGAGCTCCACACCAGTAAAAGTCACTGTGTCAAAGGAGGTGGGCGGTGTTCACAAAGACGGTCCCTGAGGTCATCTTCCAACCTCTCTGCGAGTACGAGTGCTTGCACATGCACACACAACACACACACACACACACACACCTTTTAAAAAAGTAAAAGTTCTACCCAGGCCGTGATGGTGCACACCTTTAATCCCAGCACTTGAGAGACAGAGGGAGGTGAATCGCTGTGAGTTTTAGGCCAGCTTGGTCTATAGGATACAGAGAAAGCCTGTCTCAAAAAAAAAAAAAAAAGAAAGAAAAAAGAAAAGAAAAAAAGTTTTCTGCCCCTTGCCAAGCTTTCAACCCACATGAAAGCACAAAATCTCCTATGTCCACATAGAGAGGCTACAGCTGTGCCTGGCTTCAGACCAGAATTATCTGTGGGAGTACAAGGACCAGGGAAAGCAGTCTCTGCGGGGGCCCAGCTGGATGAGATGTCACACAGCAGACAAGCAGCACACCAGATGGTGTCCACCCTGGCTGAGGGCAGCACAGCTCTGTCCAGAATAAAGGTCACTCTGCAGTAAGGGACAGGCTCAGTTTGTCCCTTACTCCTCTCCTGCCCTGTGTGCTGTGTATCCTGGATGTGTAGCTTCTCTGAGCCTTGCTCACCTGTGACATGGGAGCAACGTGTCCCCTTTGTGGTAGACAGTGAGCCCAGGCCACTGAAGTCACCACTTCCCAGAACAGGTGGTACAGAGGCAGTGTGGACTTTCTCAGGCAGACAGCCTGGCACCCACTCCAAAGATCTGAGCACATACCCCGCGCCCCAGCCTGAGCTGGGTGGCAGTCAAGAGAGTGAGAGTGCAGGCATCTCTAGTGCCCACCACTGCATCTGAGGGACCAACATACAGGCAGCAGAAGAGGTGGCTCTGATAGGCCCAACTCTGACTGCAGGTTATCCAGGAGTCCCTGCCACACCACAGGTCATGTGGGTTCGGCATGAGTTGAGGACTCACATAGCACATCCCCGGTTCCATGATTTCCTTTCTTTCTTGGCTGCCCTGGAACTTACTCTGCAGACCAGGTTGGCCTCAGACTCACAGAGATCCGCCTGCCTCTCCCTTCCTGAGTGCTGGGACCAAGGGTATGTGTCACCATGCCTACTTGTGATTTTCTGGACAGAATGCTCTGAGCTAAAAGTTTTTCTTGTCAGGCATGGTAGAGCATACCTGTGATCTCTGATCCCAACACTAAGCACTCAAGAGGTAGGGGCAGGTGATACTCTGTGAATTCAAGACCAGCCTGGTCTACATAGTGAGTTCCAGGATAGCCAGACTTACATAGCAGGAACCTTAAAAAAAAAAAAAAGGCAACAAAACAAACAAGTCCCCCACCTCCGCCCGGAAAAGAAAAAGCAGGGCTCTATGTGTAGAGTGCTTGCAGGGTAAGCCCGTGGGCCCCGTACCCACATAAACATTGGGGGCACAGTGGCACCTATGATCCCAGAGCTAGGGAGGCAAAGGTAGGAGGGCCTGGGGTTTGTCAGCCCAGTAAGTCTAGCCTAACTGTGAGTTCCAGGCTGGTAAGTGACCCTGTCTCCAAATAGTAAGGTGAGGAGTGATTTACAAAATACATTCAACATCAGCCTCTGTCTTCCACACATGTGCACACACTCACGTGCATGCACACACACACACTAAATAAGTAGTAAACAATAAAAATGAAAATTAAAAAAAAAATCCAAGGAGGCTGAGGGGCAGAAATACTGCAGGCAGGTGCCTGGGTGCCCTCCCCACTGCGTATCTGCTGTGTAGCTGGCATGGGTGACTTGGTCCCTTAAACCTCAGTTTCCTTGTCTGTAAATTGGAGCTAAAGGACAGCAGGTTACTGGGAGATACCAAGTTCCTGTGAGTAAGAAAAGCTCTGACAATAGATGCCTGCCCTTTCTGCCTGCTGTGAGGTCTGCTCTGGCTGGGCCATTGTCCCAAGCAGCTAGACAGCTTACCTGCTGGGCATAGCCTCGGAACATCGGGTTGACCAACTTGATCCCATGGGACAGGCTGGTGGGGACCACATAGCTTGGCCTGTGGGGAGACCAAACCTGCTAGCACAGGTGGCCAGCCTTGAGCTATGCCATGTGTGGCAACAGAGCAAGGCAGATCAGACTTCACAAGGGCAGTTCCCACCACCCTCGCTGGCCCCACTGGCCAGGAGACAAGCCCACAATGTCCATTGCTGAAAAACCTAAAATTTCACCAAAGTACAATGAAATACTATCACCAATACGTCCCTGCTAAAGAGGACACATCAGGAACCTGGTGGTGTCCAGAGAAGAAAGGGCAAAAGTGCACCCAGGGACACCAAGAGAAGCTCTGACCTCTGACCTGTGGAAGAGTGCAGTTTCTTTTTTTTTAACTCTGCATTGAGTTTTAAAGGAGTGAAGTTTCTTTTCTCTCTCTTTTTTTCTTTTTTTTCCAAGACCCTTTCTCTGTGTAGCCCTGGTTGTCCTGGAACTCTCTCTGTAGACCAGGCTGGCCTTGAACTCACAGAGATCCACCTGCCTCTGTCTCCCAAGTACTGGGATTAAAGGCGTGCATACCACCACTGCCTGGCTGCCCTGCCAGTTTCTTACCCATTTCCACGCCGAGTGTGTGTCTGTGAGCATGTTCAAACACCACCCCCTCCCCCGCTTCACTTTTCTTTCTTTACTTTTATTGGTCCCTTTCGTTTGCTTGCTTTTGGAAGCTTGAGGATTATTTTGGTGCAGTTTGAGAGAAAAGGAACAGGGCAGGCATGCTGTAAACCTCTGCAGTTGCCGGGAGGAGGGGCAGAAGAAGAGGGAGAGTCAGCCATGCCTTGTGTGTTAAGCTCGGTAAGGGAGGCTGGCAAGCAGCTGACAGGAGGGCCTTCAGGAAAGGGTGAGAAAGTCGAGAGGCCCAGAACAAGCCAAATGAGGTTTGGGTCAGGATGTGAAGCAGCAGTAAAGAGGACTTAGCGAGGGTCTGTAAGCAACTGCCACACCTTCTGCTTGCCCGGAGACCATGCTTCTCATCTTTAAATTCACTTCACCCTGCCACAACCATGGCCTGGCCAACACCCAACACTCTGTGTGCAAGTACCCCATCCCCAACTACAGCCTGAACTGACACCTGACACTAGGCAAGATGGTCTGCGGGTCTCCACACAGACATCTGTCAAAACAGCTGTCACCCAGGCTCCATGGTCACCAGCTCTGTGGCTGGGAACAATAATGCCTGCAGCTCTGTACTTCCATCTCCCCATTCTTCAACAGCACTGGGTAAGTTTAGCGATGCAGTGCAGGCTGGCTGTGAGCACTCATGTGCCATGGAACCATCCAGAGGAAGCACTCCATCAAGAGAGCACAGCAGTCCTGCCCCACATATATAGCCAAGGTCAGAATCGAACACTCACCGTTTCTTATGCCAGACCTCAGAGATCAACTTCTGGTAACTCTTGCACAAGGCTGGCTTCTTGTCTGTGCGTACCAGGCCACCACACTCCAGGAAGAACTGAGTGAGTGGGGGGCTGGGTTGGGGTGGAGAGTCAGGACAGAAGGGAAATGGGAGGAACACTGTTGTTTAGAAAGAACTAGGTGAGGGCTGGAGAGATGGCTCAGCAAGTAAAGCTGCCTGTCACTGAGCCTGATGACCTGAGCTCCATCCCTGAAACCCATATCCACCCACACTCACATATACACACTCCCAATAAATAAAAAAAAAAAACACTCTATTTTTTTGGTTTTTTGAGATAGTGTTTCTCTGGGTAGCTTGGACAGTTTCTTGGCTGTCCTGTAACTCACTCTGTAGAGCAGGCTGGCCTCAAACTCACAGAGATCTACCTGCCTCTGCCTCCCAAGTGCTGGAATTAAAGGCGTGTGCCATCACCACCGAGCAATATCTTTTTTTTTAAAGGAGCAAAGTGAGCGACAAAAGGCCAAACTGACCATATAAGATGAGGCCACTGCACCCAGAACCTCCTGCAGATGACTAGAAGGGTTTCCCTAGATCAAAGTCCCCCAAAGTCATGCTAAAGTCCTAGCCCTCACATCTCAGTATGCGACTCTATGAGACACAGGGCTTTAAGCAGGTAGTCAGATCATTATGGGGGCTGGGACAGGCCCCAGACCAGTTTCACTGGTGTCTGTACAGAGGAATTTTGGACATAGAGAACACCAGAGATGTGCACAGAGATGTGCACCTCGTGAGAGTACAACTACCTACAGGAGGAGAAGGGTCTGGGTAGAAACTGCTGACAGTGGGCCCCTAGGACTGAGAGCCAGGAAGGCCTTGTCTATTACAGGAAACAAACACCCAAACAAACACCCGTCTCTCCTGAGTCAGATCCCGGCTCCCTGTCGCAGGTCCTGAGGCTGGGACTCTGAATGAACAGGGGTAGAGCTGCCCCTGCTCTCCTGATCCTGCACTGTAGGACTTGTCAGGTGGGAGGGCACCTCCTCAATTCTACTTTCTACATGTTACAGAAACTATCATACATATATTCACATGCATGAGCACACACACACATACATGCATGTAAAAACAATGTCTATTGACCATATTGTCACTGTGAACCTTTGGGGGCTATCCTTCCAAACCTTTTTTTTTTGTGGAGGGGGTTGGTTTTTTGAGACAGGGTTTCTCTGTGTAACAGCCCTGGCTGTCCTGGAAC
>LOEQ01000025.1:672917-686228 GCA_001685075.1 Bramus lutescens | reverse complement strand
CGGAGTCGGAGGAAGATGAGCAGGAATCAGAGGAGGTTCGGTACGTGTGTGGCAGGGCACGGAAGAGGGAGACAGTCTTGGGACTAGATGCCAGCCGCGCTGACACTATTGACCGGGAGCCAGAGTTGTTGTCTTTCAGAGGCTTCTGGGGGTAAGGCCACTTTTCCTCCACCGCGAAGCTGGGAGAGGTGCTCCGGGTTCGCATAGATCTGAGTGCCGGTGATCCACCATGCTAGGGACTCGGCTTAGGAACACGGATGTTCTCATAGTCCGCATAGGATCTCTCAGCCTGTGCATTACTGTTTTCATTCATTTCTCCCCAGGTTGAAACTTGAAGAAACCCGAGAGGTACAGAACTTAAGGAAGAGACCAAACGGGGTGAGGTGGGTACCACGAGGGTGGGGGCGACGACATTGATGACACAGACACTTTCCAGCTAGTGTCTCAGTTACATATCTCTCATTCGACCTAGTTCTTTCTCTAGACATATACCTTCCACTGGTCAAAGACGGGACCAACGTTCTTTACAAATGTTTAATGGCCACATGCCCTGAGCCTGGCGGTCTCAGAGTCTGCTCCAGGTCACTGACTCGAGTTTTTAATTGCACCGATGAATTGTGACTCACAGTGTATTGACAGATAAGAGTCTGGAAAACTTAGACTATATTCAAGGAATAAACAATAGATTGTTGGTGCATGGCTCTGATCCTGTATAGCAAGACCCTGTATTTAAAAACCTGATGGGCTAAAGAGATGGCTCATTGGTTAAAAGGACTGACTGCTCATCCAGAGGTCCTGAGTTCAATTTCCAGCAACCACATGGTGGCTCCCAACCATCTATAATGGAATCTGATGCCCTCTTCTGGCATGCAGGCACACATGCAGACAAAACACTCATACCAAAAACAAACAAAATAAAAACCTTAGGTAGATAGACAACATTCATAATCTTTCCATGCAGTGGTAACCATTGTTAGCATCTAATGTTGTTTCCCATCTGTTGCTTTTTGTTTTTGAAGATTTTAATCAATTTTATATCTACTGCTTTTTAAAATTCAATTTATTATGATATTGAGCTTCTGCCCATATTGTGTGTTCCAGAAAATCTTTTTGTTTGTTTGTCTTTCAAGACAGGGTTTTTCTGTAGTTTTGGAGCCTGTCCTGGAACTAGCACTTGTAGCCCAGGCTGGCCTCGAACTCACAGAGATTCACCTGCCTCTGCCTCCCAAGTGCTGGGATTAAAGGCATGTGCCACCACCACCCAGCTACAGAAACTCTTTGTAGAAGGCTGCATAACACTGCACTCAGGGTATGTACTATAATTTGTTAATGGATTGCTTAGGTGGGTGTGGTGACTCACACCTGTAATTCCAGACTTGAGAGACTGAAATAGTGGGAGTACCATGAGTTTAATGCCAGCCCAGGCTACAGAGTGAAACCTTGTCTCCACAACAACAAAGCCAGTCCTAGTGGCACAAGCCTGTAATCCTAGCTACTTGGGAGGCTGAAGTGGGACAATCACAAATTTAAGGCCTGCTTAGAGACCATATCTTAGAAATCAAATAATAAAAGTATTGGGGCTAGCTCAGTGATAGTGTGCTTTCCAGGTCACATTTGTAAATCTTCACCATCAGCTACAGCTGCCGTGCTTATTCTCTGGCATTTGTCGTCTCTCCCAGTTTTCTTGACCGGCAGACTTTTTTTTATTATTATTGTTATTTGTTTATTTATTTATTATGTATACAGTGTTATGCCTGCATATATGACTGCAGGCCAGAAGAGGACACTAGAACTCATTACAGATGGCTGTGAGCCACCATGTGGCTGCTGGGAATTGAACTCAGGACCTCTGGAAGAGCGACCAGTGCTCTTAACCCCTGAGCCGTCTCTCCAGCCCGACCGGCAGACTTTTATACCGGGATTTCCAGACCAAATGCTATCAGATGACTGTGCGGGAACGTGCACTAGCTGCTTCACTTGCTCTCCCCTCCCACTCCCAATGCTGAGCACTGTGTCCTTCCAGCAGTGTTCCAGCCTGCAAACCTGACTGCCCCAGTTTGCTTCCTATTGCCGTGACCATGACCAAAAGCAACTTTGGTGTCTATGTTTTGATCACCTTCAGTTACTGGGGGAAGTCATGGCCGGAACCTGGAGACCATGGAGGAGCACTACTTCCTGGCTTGCTTCCCAGGTTGACATTCAGCGGCTGATGCAGCACAGGACCACATACCCAGGGAAGGGAGATCTGCACTCAGTGGCTCTCCCACATCAGTCAATAGGAAAGGGCTGCACGGGCTTGTCTACAGGCCAGCATGATGGAGGCATTTTCTCAATTGAATTTTCCTCTTCCCAGATGACTCTAGCTTATGTCAGGTGACAAACTAGCCAGCACACTGACTTCCTGCTTGTGTCTGTGTCATTTCTCTTTGTGTGTTTTGTTTTCATTTGCTCAGTGCTGCCGCCCTTCTGGTGGGAGAGAAGGTTCAAGAGGAGACAACTCTAGTGGTGAGTGTGGCCTCTTTTCTTCTGTGTGTCTTCCCAAGGTATAACCATGGTGCCAGGGAGATGGCTCAGCCAGAGTGCCTGCTGTGCAAGCACAAGGGTCCAGGTTTGGATCCCTGGCGCCTACATGGAAAGCTGAGAGTGGTGGCACATAAATAAATCCGAGCACTGGAGAAGCAGAGACTGGGGGATGGCTCTGTGGGGAAAGTATTGACATTCTTGCTGCTTAAGTATGGGGACTTGAGTCAGGCCCCTGGTACCTGTACCAAAGCTGTATGTGATGGCATATGTCTATAATCCTAGCAGGGGTGGAGTGGAGACAGTTGGCGCTCTAGAGCTGACTGGCCAGCCAGTCTACCCAAATCAGTAAGTTCTCTATCTGAGATATTTAAGGTGGAAAGAGGTTGAGGCAGATGCCTAACTTGGGGCTCTTGCCTCAACAACCACGCATTGGTACACACAAACATGTATATACACTGGCCACACACAAAACTAACACACATGGTCACATACACATACAAAGTAAGAAAAGCTGGTGGTGGTGGCACATACCTTTAATCTTAACACTCAGAGCTCTGAGTTCGAGGCCAGCCTGTTCTACAGAGTTAATTCCAGAACAGGCTCCAAAGCTACACAGAGAAAAATTTTTTTTTGATTTGTTGAAAATCAAAAAGAAAAAAAATAAGATGGAGCATGATTGAGAACATACAACATTGACCTCTGATCTTCTCAGGTATGCAAACATGTGTACATGTGCCTGCATACTCATAGATGATCGCACTAACTCAGCTGCTGCAATTCTAGATGCTTCCTCTAAGTGGTTTGCTTTCTGCAGGATGACCCTTTCCAAATGACGACAGGTGGCATGGTGGACATGAAGAAGCTGAAGGAGAGGGGCAAAGATAAGTAAGTGGAGGGAACTGGGCGCAAACACACTGTCACCTTCCTGAGCAGGCAGGGAGGGCAAGGGCTGCTGGGACACCCTGCACAGAGGTTGCAGCTTCTGTGCTGTGCCTGGGGTACACTAATTAAAAACAACTCCGGTGGAGGGCTTAGAGCCAAGAGAGAAAAATCCTTTTGCAAAAGGACCTTGTTTATTATTTCAACATGGGGACGCTTTGTTTGAAACCTAGTTACAAAAATTGCCCGAGTCCAGGGTTCTGGGCCATAGGACTGAGGTATGAAGTTCATGAAAAGTGAAGAGACTGACCACTGGTTGTCTTTCAAACACATGAACCAGAATAGCTCAAGCCGTTCTTATTTATACAAGCTCTAATGCATTCAAGCATGAGCAGTTTCATTATATTTCTGCTTAATCATTTCCCAAGAATCATTAACATTTACCCATTTTAGTTTCTTTTCCTCTTCCCCACTCCCTTGACATCACTGACCTGTACTCCATATCATTAATTTTTATATTGCAAGCCAAATGACCATATCTAGCCAGGCACATCTTATTAATATTGTGCCCTAGACAGCAGCAAACATGCAGTTACAAAAAAGATTCAAGCCCTATGATTAATCCGTAACATTGTGATACTTATATTTTTATAATCAGCTGAGTGTATGATATCATATCTAGGATATTATTTTCAAGTGTAAGTCAATTTCTAAATAATCTGTATATCACTTTTATGTGATATACAGATTTTTATGTGGATAACAATTGTAATACTAGTCTTTATAAATTATCAAAATGGTAATTAGCTAACTCTTTAACTGTTGGGATCAAGTTTATACTCTTTCCGGCAGTTTCTACGAGTACTTTTACTTCCAAGGGGACTGGGAGTTTTAACTGAAAAATTATTTAACTGTTTATGTCCTGGCCCCAGAGAGATGCCTCCTGACCTTTCATGTCCTTTCTCTTTTCCTTATATGTTCCTATAAGTTTTTAATATCATTTTTTTAAGAAACCGTCTCCCAAGTTCTTAAGTTCTTTGGAACATTGTTATCTCTTTTTTAGGATAGTTAAGTAAGCAAGAATCATTAACCTTAGTGCGTTCCTTCTGCTTACTCAGAATGACTGCCAAGGCGGCAGGGGCAACAGGAGGAACTGGTTTCTGTGAATGACTGCAGAGAGAAGCTTAATTTCCTTGTAGAGACTTTTAGAAAAATTATCAGCTTTTGGTCCCAGAAAACTCAGCTACAGTCACACAACTGATAAAGCAAAACTAAGAGTTGACATAGGAATAAGCCTTGGGAGAGTGAGAGAGGCCTACAGCCCATGAGCTCCCTGGGACCAGCACAGGGTCTGCATCATCTCCAGAGGGCCATGCTATAAGGAACTCCATCTGCAAAACGTTTATGCACCATTCCCAGGGGTGACAGCATGGCTCCCACCAAAAAAATAGTTCACGGAAAATCCCAGCACTCAGTAAATGGAAGCGGGAGGATCGGGAGTTCAAGGACATCCTGGGCGGGATGAGACCCTCTCTGAAAAAAAAGAGAAAAGTAAACGTGTTTCAGGAACTGGGGAGATGGCATAGTTAGTAAAGTGGAGGGCCCGAGTTGAGATCCCTGTGACATGTAAAACCCAAGTTTGGCAGCATGTGTCTGTAACCCCTGCATTAGGGAGTACAGGCAGTGAATCCTGGGGACTTGGTGGCCAACCTGTCTAGTAAGAGCCCATCTCAAAAGACAAAGGGGGCATCCTGACAGAATCTCTGACCTCCACATGTGCACACAAGGTCACACATGCATACACAGGAACTACCTATTATAAAAGTTTTCAGAAGAAAGCGTGCACTCATTCCCCAAAGTCTAATCGCTGCCACCTCCTGTTTGTTTGCATATGTGTGTAAGTTTTTTTCTCGTTATATAACATACCATGTCGTATGTTTTCATGTATTTTATGTTGTATTTGAGTTATCTGGTATAACTTGATTTCAATGAATGTGATCTTCTCCCTGCTCTCAGGGTCAGTGAAGAGGAGGACCTGCACCTGGGGACATCCTTTTCTGCAGAAACTAACCGGAGGGATGAGGATGCAGACATGTAGGTACCAGTGTGTCTCCATGTCTGTAAGCACTGGAGTTGGGCCCCAGCCAGATGGTCAAAATGTCTAGTCACAGATAGAGTTTCTCATGTTTTCCTAGATATGCTCTCCCAACTTCTCAGGCTTAGAGCTTTGCAAGCCTCTTAAAAGTTCTTTTAAAGCCGGTGGGTGGGTAGTGGTGTATGCCTTTAATCCGAGCATGTGGGAGGAAGAGGTAAGTGGATCTTTGTGAGTTTGAGGCCAGCATGGTCTAGAGAGCAAGTTCCAGGACAGGGTCCAAAGCTACACAGAGAAACCCTGTCAAAAAAAAGGGGGGTGCAGTCTTTGCATTTATATTTCTATCCCCCCTCTTCCTCCTATTCTCCTTTCTTCCTTCCTCTTATGGGAGAGATGCTAGCTACAGTACATCCTCAGCCCTTGGATTTTTTTTCTAGTGCTGTTTCCTCAAAACACACAAGGACTGTCATGGACTTGACACTTCTTTCCACCAAGGCCTTGGAAACGGTTACAGAGTCTCCCTCCCTTGAGCCCTACCCACTCAGGCATTCCCTCTTTTCCTTTATCTTGATAAATCTGCCTTAACTCTGCTGGGGGCAGAAACATAATGCCACCTTCTGTCTTAAAAGAGCCTTGGATGTGGTCATAGCCAGAGATTGTTGTAGTTGATGGTTTGGGTTGGAATTTTCAACACCCGAATGAACTCAAACCAAATATGGCGGCACACACCTATAATTCTAACACCAAGGAGGCTCAGGCAGGAGGATCTCAAATTTGAGACCATCTAAGTCACACAGTGTAAAACTATGTCAAAAACAACCTCCAGGTATTTTTATTTTTCTTAATTTCTCCATGAACTGATAATTTCTTCATTGGAGACAGGCATGTTGACACATGAATTTAATCCCAACACTTGAGAAATGGAGGCCGGCAGATCTCTGAATTCAAGGCCAACCTGCTCTACATAAAGAGTTTGAGGCTAGCCAGGGCCTCCTATTGAGAACCTGTCTTCAAAAACATTTTCTCCATATTGATAGATGAGATCGGTTGATGGGTAAAGTCATCTGCCACCAGCCTTATTGCTGTGTTCAGTCTCCAGGGTCCACATGGTGGGAGGAGAGACTCAACTCCCACACATTGTCCTCTGACCTCCACATGTGTTCTGATACACATGCTCTCACACATACATAGACACATAAAATAGAATGTAAAAAGTTCTTCTTTAAAAAATGCGAATTAGCAGATGCCTGTTGTGGCCTTTCCGGCCCCCTGAGCCTGTGGTCCTCTCTTAGGATGAAGTACATTGAGACAGAGCTGAAGAAGAGGAAGGGGATTGTGGAGCAAGAGGAACAGAAGGCCAAGCCCAAGAATGCTGAGGACTGCCTCTATGAACTGCCAGAGAACATCCGCGTCTCATCTGCCAAGAAGACCGAGGAGATGCTGTCCAACCAGATGCTGAGCGGCATCCCCGAGGTGGACCTGGGCATAGAGTACGTCTCCCAACCCTGGCTTTGCCCCTGCCCAACTTCCCAGTGAGCAGTTACACAGACAAGCCACACAGCACTTGCCTAGCATTCCTAGGAGTTACAGGAAGCTGGGAAGTTAGTAAAGGACTTGTTATTGTAAGCATGAGGACTTCGGTTTGATCCCCAGAACGCATGCCAGAAAAGCCAGGTATAGTGGGGCACACTATGCAGGTAGAGATCGGCGCGTTATTGCCCAGACAGCCTAGCCTTCTTAGTGAACTCCAGGTCAGTGAGAGGCCCTATTTCCAATGAGGTGCGTGGCTCCTGATGGACTGTATCTGAGGTTGTCCTCTGGCCTTCCCATGCACGCTCATATCATGCACACATGTGCTCACTAAAGTTATGAAGATCCTTCTCAATCTCCTTGGAGACCTACAGACAAGTTCTCTCAGGCAAGTTGTTCCTGGAGGTTTCTTACATCTGGTCCCAGTGGCTGAAGAGACTGAGGGGCCCCTGACCTCTGGAAGCAAAAGTGTCTCCTCAGCCACTCCTTTCTGTTTATTTCCGTCAAGGGCTGTGTAAAAGGCTGGTCCACACCTCCTCCATGAGCCTTCACCTGCAGAGAAACGAATACTGTGGTCAGCAGCTTCATTGCTTAGAGTGAAATGTTAGGAGGCTTGTGGGCTCTGGTATCTCTGGCCTGGCAAGCATTGAACCTTAGGGAGCCCATTTCAGTTTTGTGGAACATGAATTCTAGTGTGTGGTGTGTGCATGTGCACTCCTGGGGACTTGAACTAGGACCTCCCAGTGCTAGGTAAGTGCTCTGCCACTGAGCTGCATGCCCAGCCTGAGATTTACTTTTTGTTTTTTTGTTTGTTTGTTTGATACAGGGTTTCCCTGTATACCTCTGGCTGTCCTGGAACTCACTGTAGACCAGGCTGGCCTCGCAATCAGAGACCCCCTGCCTCTGAGTGCTATGGTTAAAGGTATGCAGCACCACTGCCAGGCTCCAAGGTTTTCTCCTTATCCAAGAGAGAACACATCTGTTCTCCCATGGCCCTGAGTTTTCATACCAGTGTGATCACAGGGTCAGGCCAGAAAGGGTGGCACACACTGGTGTCTGAACCCTGGGGAGGCTGAGACAAGAGGGCTTGGATCTTGAGTTCCAGGGCAACTGGGGCTTTGTAGGAACCTTGTCTTTAAAACGAAAGGGAGCCATGTGGCACACACCTTTAATACCAGCACTCGAGGGACAGAAGCAAGTGGATCTCTGTGAGTTCAAGGCCAGCCTGGTCAACAGAGCGAGTTCTAGGGCTACACAGGGAACCCTGTCTCGAAAAACTCAAAGGAAAAAAGGAAAGGCCTGAAGCAGCCTGGTACACTGTAGAGCTCTGTGCTCTGGGAGAGATGCTTCTCCTTGTGCAGAGGAGTGACCAGCCTCATCAGTCAGTTCAAAGGTGTAATGACCTCATATGAGGTATGGCTCCTTCTCTTTCCATAGTGCTAAGATAAAAAATATCATTTCCACGGAGGACGCCAAGGCCCGGCTACTGGCTGAGCAGCAGAACAAGAAGAAGGATAGTGAGACATCGTTCGTGCCCACCAACATGGCCGTGAACTATGTCCAGCACAATCGCTGTGAGTGCCCTGCCTGCCCCCACACCCCGTGAGTCTCCTAAGAGCGCAACCCCTGCCTCATAGTCCCTTGTTCTTTCTCTGTTCAGTTTATCACGAGGAGCTCAATGCACCCATTCGAAGAAACAAAGAAGAGCCCAAAGCCCGGCCCTTGCGAGTGGGTGACACCGAGAAGCCAGAGCCTGAACGTGAGTACAGCCCTGGGTGGCACTGAAGTGGCCTATGAAGACAGAGTCGTGCAGACAGGGCAGTGCTCGAGCCCTGCCAAGGACCATGGCCATGTACCTTCCCCTTTCCAAGCTGTGGTTCCTCCTTGGTAAAATGAAGAGGGGGTAGAGGCAGCGCATTGCTTGCTCTGGGAGAGACTGAGTTTGAAGGTTTCAGTAAGGGAAAAGCAGAAATAGCAGTAAATAAGAGGCATGTAGCAAGGGTCACCTGAGCGCTTTCCTGGCCTCGGTGCTGGGGCTGCTGTCATGGTTGACTCCAACCAGGTCCTCACCTTGGAACAGTAGTCTCTGCTGCGTCCACCATGACAGGCAGCCTTTGTTCTCCTCAGGGTCCCCTCCCAACCGCAAGCGTCCTGCTAATGAGAAGGCCACAGATGACTACCACTACGAGAAGTTCAAGAAGATGAACAGGCGCTACTGAGGCAGCGGCGCTAGGGAGTGGACAGCACATACAGTGAGAAGTTCGAGATGAGCCAGGATGGAGGGGGCGGATAGCACGCATGCACGCACACTCGCTCTTGTCCCAGTGCAAACAGTGCACTGCATAGAACCGCTTGCTACTTATTGGGGTTCCCCATCAGATGGCACTTCTGCTTACCCGCTGAATTTCTGTTCTGGCTTTGGGTTGAAGACTGTGCCTCCCTGTGTATCCCAGGCTGACCTTGAATTCCCTCTTCCTCCCTCCTGGGATTTTAGAGGCCCCACCACACCTGGCTGGCATTTTCGAACATTAGCTTTGTAACTTTCAAAAGAAAACAATGTATCTATGTCTATGTTGTTTCTTACCTGGGACAAACTATTCTCAAGAGTGTTATTAAATTGTTTGTAAATATGTTGCCTTTCTCTTCATTTTTTCCTGTCTCAGGAAGAACTATCTGTGTTCACTGTGGGTTTGTTTGTTTTGTTTAAGATTTATTTATATATTTGAGTGTTGATCTTCACGTATGTCTGTGTGCCGTGTGTGTATCTAGCGCCTCTGGAGGCCAGAGGAAGGTGTTAGCTATTTTGGAATTGTAGTTA
The DNA here is from genome assembly GCA_001685075.1 of Bramus lutescens. Lineage (NCBI taxonomy): Eukaryota > Metazoa > Chordata > Mammalia > Rodentia > Cricetidae > Bramus > Bramus lutescens. The sequence continues at coordinate 676,386 of LOEQ01000025.1, read as the reverse complement.
TCCATGGTTGTGAGCCACCATATCCAAGCTAAGAATCTAACCCAGGCTGAATTCTTATTTTGTGTTCTTAAGTAAAGAGCCATTTTCTCCAGTCTATTTCTCCAGTGTTTTGAGGTTATATAAACAGCCATGGTTTCCTTCACTATTTGAAATGAGGTTGAAAAGTACATCTGTCTTTGCTGGGTGTGGTGGCACATTCTTTTAATCCTAGCACTCAGGAGGCAGAGGCAAGGGGATCTCCGTGAATTCGAAATCTGCCTAGTCTACATAGTGAGTTTCAGGACAACTGGGAGAGACTATATCTCAGGAAAGAGAGAGAGGGAGAGATGAGAAGAAAAAGAAAAGAAAACCACATCTGACCTGGTTTAGAGTGTCCAGTTCCCAGCAGAAAAATGGAGGATGGTTAAGATATGCTGGCATTCCCTGACTCTTACAGAGCCACAAAGTTCTTTTGATTAAGGAGAAAAATCAAAGTCAGGCAGATCTCTAAATTCTGGGCCAACCTGATCTACAGAGTGGGTTCCAGGACAGTCAGGGCTACACGGAGAAACCCTGTCTCATAAAACAAAAAAGCAAAACAAACAAAAACAAAAAAGAAAAGAAAAAAAAAAGGAAAGCCTGGCATAGCAAAGCCTTTTAACCCCAGCACTCAGGAAGCAGAGACAGATGCTCTGAGTTGTGGACCATCTAGGCCTCATAGTGAGATAGGCAAATAAAGAAACAAACATGAGGGGGCTGGAGAGATGGCTCAGTGGTTAAGAGCACTGACTGCTTTTCCAGAGGACCTGGGTTCAATTCCCAGCACCCACATGGCTGCTCACAGCTGTGTGAAGATCCAGTTGCAAGGGATCTGACACCTTCACACCAATGCACATAAAATAAAAGTTAAATAAACCATAAAAATATTTAAAAAAAAAAAAAGAAAGAAGAAAGGAAACAAATATGAAAAGTTGCATGTCTTATCTTTTAGAACTTAATCATTAAGTACAAACTGGGCCCAACTTTCGTGTTTGCCATGCGTCTTCTGTTATGGGGTATCCACCATAGAAGACTGCTCAGATGCAGATTTAAGCCAAAAGACAGTCTTTATTACCTGGCTGGCGACTATACTAGGTGTTCGGGATCCCAGTATAGCCCTGAGCCTTTCTCAGGGGAGCTTTTAAGCACCAAAACCATGTCCCAGGTTCACACATTTAAGTTAACAAGAACGAAAGAGAACTACAGAAGCCAAAAAGCAAGGTTGATTTCCCAGAACTATGGACTTTGACCATAAGGTCTTACTTTTCATTTTGGCAGGTGGGGCTGTCTATGTGCTGAGTTTTATGGCCTGAATGGTATTTGTATTGTGGAGTCAGTTGTGCTAAGATCTGGGGACCTGTTACACTTCCACCAACAGGCAGGATTTTCAGATCTCAGGAGTTGGGTATATGTCAGAGGAGCCTAAGGAACCAGCTGGGACATCCAGTAACCAAAATAAAAAAGGGCCTGGAGGTGTGGTTCTCTTGGCAGAGTGTTTACCTGTTAGTCCTGGGTCCGTCTGTCACTGTGAGGACCTCACTTTGCAAACTCCATTTTAAAGAAGGGCTTCATCTTAAGCCGTATAATGAGCTGGGGGTGGGCGATCTCAGCTCCACAAATGTGCTGCGATAGCAGAAATTTGAACAGATACTCGAAAAATGGCCAATTTAGAAGGTAGGGACCAGGGCCATAAAATTTAACAAGGTTCAGATGTTCTTGGATAACATCCTGTCTTTGAAGATACCTTGTCAGTTATTAATGGCTCTTTGTTAGATTTTTGCACCCAAAAACTGACCAATGGGTTCAGAAACTACCTTATCTTATGTACTCCTCACCCAATCCCAAAATGACAGGACTCAAACTCCCTGATTACGGCATTTCCCCTTTAAAAGTTCTCCCCTTCCCCAGGTTTGGGACTGCACTTTCCTCACCCACTGTGTTGATGTGCTGGAGGTATGGTTCAAACTTGAGTTTGAATTAAAGTTCTTCATGTAATTTGCATCAGAAATCCATCGGGCTCTGTGAATTCATTTGGGGCCCAGAAACTTGGGCATAACATTACCACAGAAAATGGCTTGGTATTATTCATTCTCCATTCATAAAGAAGACAGCCTGGGTTTAAAAAAAAAATGGGGGGCAGGGCATGGTGTCACATACCTTTAATCTCAGCTCCTAGGAAGCAGATAGGCGGATCTCTCAGTTCAAGGCTAGCCTGGTATACAGAGAGAGTTCCAGGACAGCCAGGGCTACACAGAAAAAAACTCTGTCATTGTCCCCCCACACACACTTTGGGCCTAGATTGGTCTTGACCTTAATATATAGCTGAGAATGGCCTTGAATCTCCTACCTTTACCTCCTGGAATTATAGTCAAGCACCGTGATTCTTGGCACAGGTGATTTCTGTAGACACTTTGCCCTCAAGAAATTTGAGCTTAACTCTCTGCTGCCTAAGTGTGGGCCTTCACACTGACTTCCTTCCAAAGAGGAGGGAGATCCAGATGGAACCTCGCAGTTGGAAAACACATAGATACTGCCTCGGACTGATTTGTTTTTGTCAGTGACACACCTAGACATACCTGGGAAGAGGAAACCTCAACTGAGAAATCGCTCCCGTGTGTGTGTGTGGGGGGGTCTTAATTACTAATTAATGTGGGAGGGCCCAGTCGGCTGTGGGTGGTGGCATCTCTAGGCATGTGGACCTGGGCTGTGTAAGAAAGATAGCTGAGGGGCTGGAGAGATGGCTCAAGTGGTTACTACTCTTCCAAAGGACCCAGGTTCAATTTCCAACACCCACATGGCAGATAACAATGGCAGCTTCCCTTAATGATGATACCTGTAAGATGAAATAACCCCTTTCTCCTGTAAGAGACTTTGGTCATGAAGTTTATCGTAGTAATTGAAAGCAAATTAGGACTGTCTCAGCAATCAAACCATGCTGACAATATGCCCCTGGGTAGGCTGTGGTAGAAATGCACTTCATGTTGGCAGTCCCTCTTCCTAACCCTAGTCTAATGATGAGAAAAACCCTCAGATTCCAGGAGAGGAACAATCTACAAAGGTGTTTCAGGATGAGGTATAACTCAGTGGTATAGTCTACAAGCAAAGGTTCAATCCCCAGTAACGACAACAACAAAAAGCCAGGCCTATATCCCGGACCTAAGGAGGTGAGGCAGGATGATCACAAGTTCAAAACCAGCTGCACGATATAGCAAGCTGAACGATAGTCTGGAGTAGTTATGAAGATCTCACCTCAGAACAAAGTCAGAGGCTAACAAGAGTGCCGTTCTTGTACAGACATGAGTTCAAGTCCTAGCACCCACTCTATTCCCCAACTCCAAAGAAATTTTTTTAAAATATGTATTTATTTATTTGTTATGTATACAATATTCTGTCTGTATGTATGTCTGCAGGTCAGAAGAGGGCACCAGACCTCATTACAGATGGTTGTGAG
>LOEQ01000025.1:657318-668486 GCA_001685075.1 Bramus lutescens | reverse complement strand
TGTGTGTGTGTGTGTGTGTGTGTGAGTGTAATGCTCATAGTACAAAGCTTGAGAGGTGCAGCCATTGTCCTCGGGGTAAAGTTGTTCTGAGGGCCTGGGTGCGGTTCCCGTAGAGGGCTTGCTTAGTACTATTGAGGTGCTGGGTAGAGCTGCACAAAAAAAACGAACCTAAAGCTGATAGAATTGTACCCACTAGAACTCTAAATGGGCCCTCTTGTCCTTCAGGACCAACTACAGATGTGGATTCGAGGCAACGTGAGCGCCTGTGCTCGGTCCATCTTCATCTTTGACGAGATGGACAAGATGCACGCAGGCCTCATTGACGCCATTAAGCCTTTCCTAGACTACTATGATGTGGTAGATGATGTCTCCTATCAGAAGGCCATCTTCATCTTCCTCAGGTGAGGCTGTGGCTGGGATATGGTGGGAGACCCTTGTACCTGGATCTGGGGGCTTGAGGAGAAGTGCAGCCCCTCCTTGCTGCAATTATTTCTGCAGCAATGCGGGGGCAGAAAGGATCACAGATGTGGCTTTGGATTTCTGGAAAAGCGGGAAGCAGAGGGAAGAAATCAAGCTCAGAGACATGGAGCATGCCCTGGCCGTTTCAGTCTTCAATAACAAGAACAGTAAGTATAGCCATCCTTCAAGAATCTGACTCCTAGCCCTACACCCTTATGTCTTTCCAGCCTAGGAGCCAAACTTAATGTAGCCTCAGTATTCCCCCGGGCCAGCCGACTCTCTGGGTGAAATCCGCTAACAAGCTGCAGATCTTATAAACTCTGAAGTTGGGCTACACCACTGATAACTGGTTGAGACAGGGTTTGCGCTCCATTCCTTGTAGAGGAAAAGCAGGCAGTTGAACCAGGAGAAGGCCACTGTATGACTGCAGGGAGGCTGGGAACTGGGTAAGGCCTTTCCGTTTGCAGTGCCCTAGGACTCTGCCCAGGCATGGCTGGGCCTTGCCGCTGTACCAGACACTCAGACACTTGGCCTGCTCGTTTGCTTCAGTCTACCCTGTTGCCCTGTGGAGCAGATGGATGCCTGCTGGCCCGTTCTTTACAAAGGACACCGAGGCTCAGTGCAGCTCCTTACAGCCAGTGTCGCACTTCCATCCTGCACTCAGAGCCTTTAAAGTTCAGCTCAGCTGCTTCTCCAGCTACTGCCATGCAGCCTTTGGCCTTGAACCTCAGGAGGCAGACAGCCATGAGGGTGACTCACTGGCTGTCTCACCTGGTCTTTGCTGGTCTCAGGTTGTTGAGCTTTCCTCCTTGGAAACATGTTCACCGAGAAATCTGAATCGAAGTTAGCCGACTGGAACAATGTGCTCTCCTATCCCTGACAAATGGAAGACGACTGAGGAAAGACGAACATTTTGTTAAATGTTGAAAAGTCTTTCTTCATGCTCAAAAGGATGAGTACACACAACAGGAAATACAGATCGATGTGGCAGCAATACATCAGAGCACTGTGTTGAAGGTAGAGAGGACCTCCCGCAGGGCTGTAGCCAGATAGACAGTCAAGACATCTGGCCTGGGTGGTAGGACATTGACAGCAATGCTAGGGTGGACAGTGAGAAGAGCAGTCTTAGGGGGTACATGAGTTTGAGGTGTCCTGACTGAGAGGAGACATTTCACTCAGGACACACATCTGAGTTGGCAGTATATGGATGTTTTTACTTTTATGATGTACAAATTCGAACCCAGGACCTCATACATGCCACATAAGTGCCTACCACTAAGCGACACCCCAGCCCACCTGGTGTTTTTTAAGGCTGTGTAACCATCTGAAGTCTACTGGTTCTGCTGAGCACTTGGTGGGTCAGGTGGTTGGGTCCTGGTCATTCAGGCTGTGCTCGGGGTCTCCTCCCTAGCCAGGCCAGTTGCCCCCAGCTACAATCCCCAGGGCTCCGTTTGCACCTGGTACAGAGTAGCTCTTCAAGACAGCTGCTCACAGTCAGGTTTGCTCTTTTTCTTTTTCTTGGGGGGAGGGGGGTTGAGACAGAGTTTCTCTGTGGCTTTGGGACCTGTCCAGGAACTCGCTCCATAGACCGGGCTGGCATCAAACTCACAGAGATCCACCTGCTTCTGCCTCCCAAGTGCTGGGATTAAAGGCATGCGCTACCACCGCCTGGCCAGTTTTGTTCTTTGCTGTGGCCACAGACAGGGTCCTCACTGAGTACAGTCAGAGTGCAGGGCTCCTTTGGGAACTGAGTACATATACCTTGGGCTCTCTACACAGCTTGCATTGGGAGCCAGGACACAAAGACATGTCATGAGCTTTTGGGGCATCCAGCAGGTGCTGAGTCAAGTGTTCTCAGCACTAGGAGGCTGAGCCATGCAGAGCTAGATTTTTGCAGGGAAGCATTTGTCAAGAGTCCAGATCTTTGAGGTACACAGCCTTGTCTGCACACTTTAGCACCCAGGGGAGTCTAGGTATGGCTTTCAGAATGCTCTCCGTGGTGTGGGCACTGGCAGCAGCAGTGAACTCCTTAATTGCTGGTCCAGCTGCTGAAGCTGAGGCCAGACTGTAGTTTTCTAGACGGGTTGACTGGTGCCGTCTGTCTCTGGGGATACCCCTCCCTTATCTTTTTCGAGCCTCTTCCAACCTGTCCATCCGCTTCTCACCACTGCCTGGATCCCAGCACACAGTATGGCACATGTAGCCCTCTAGCCCACCTTCCATCTCTAAGGTGACCGGAAGAGGCCTTTCCAAGCCCACAGCACTAGTATCCCTTTAAAGCTTGTGTTTTTCATTTTTGTTTGTGTGTCTTTGTTGTATGTGTGTGCATGTGGGTGTCCAGAAAGGGAGTTGCATCTACTGGACCCAGAGTTACATGTGGTTATGAGCACTCTGGTGAGCATTGGGACCCAACTTAGGTCCTCTGCAAGGAGCAGCAAGCCTTAACTGCTAAGCCATCTCTCTAGCCCAGAGGTGTCCCTTTATGTCACCCTGCCCTTGCTGTCAGAGCAGCCTCACAGGGCAGTGTTTGTAGACAGGTCCCAGCGTCTGGGTCTCTCCCTCACTGTGTGGAGACGGGGTGGTCTCCTGGCTCTACCTCAAAGGCTGGTCCCCACTGGACACTAGTAGTTATGCCGGATGGACAGATGAATATCGAGTGGCACCTTTTTGTCTGTTTCCCAGGTGGCTTCTGGCACAGCAGCCTCATTGACCGGAACCTCATTGATTATTTTGTCCCCTTCCTGCCCCTGGAGTATAAGCACCTGAAAATGTGCATCAGAGTTGAGATGCAGTCCCGTGGCTATGAAGTAGATGAGGACATTATAAGCAAAGTGGCTGAAGAGATGACGTTCTTCCCCAAGGAGGAGAGAGTCTTCTCCGACAAGGGCTGCAAGACTGTGTTCACCAAGCTGGACTACTACCTGGATGACTGAGCCCTGCTGCAGACGCTCTTGCCCGCACTGTCAGGCCACTCCTCTCCCAGGAGGATGCTCAGGACACTTCCTGCTGAGGTTACCAGGTATCGCCTTGGGGACTGTTTCTGCTCCTCAGAGTCCGCAGTTGGTCATGCTGTAGAGACTGCAGACACAGCATGGACCCAAAGCTTCTTGGAGCCTCCAGAGGATGAAACCTCCTGGCCTGCCCATTCCCAGGCTCATGGTATTTTTTTAAAAATTATGTTTTAATTTCAGGTGTTTCTGTTTTGAGGCAGAACAATTAAGTTTTATTGCAAATGTGATAACTTTATTTTAAATGGTTTTTAATATTATGAGAAACCTTTCCACTGTTGGCTTTGTGTGTCTTTTGAAGTTCTCAGGCTGACACCACCAGTGTTTCTACTGCAGAAGTCCAAGCATGGGCACCTGCTGCATGAATGGCATCTTGGGGACTGACATCACCCTGTCAGGGGCTGTACAGTGATTAGATAAGAGGACCAGATCACTATCACAAATACACCGTGTGCTCTTCCCTGAACTCAGAAGTGAAGTGGGAACAAGCTGAGTGGCACTGTGGGTGTCAGGTCTACTCCAGATGGGCTAGTTATTTTGTTTTTAAAGATTCATTTATTATGTATACAGTGTTCTACAGGTCAGAAGAGGGTATCAGATCTCATTACAGATGGTTGTGAGCCACCATGTGGTTGCTGGGAATTGAACTCAGGACCTCTGGAAGAACAGTCAGTGCTCTTATCCTCTGAGCCATCTCTCCAGCCCCAGATGGGCTTTTTTTATGTACACATGGTGCCTGCCAAGGGGTAGGGCTCCTGCGGGTGTGGCTGCCATTCAGGGCACTCACAGGACTGGGTTTAGCAAGGCCTAAAGGGCCTGACGATTCAACAAGTCAAAAACTAGGTCAACTGCTGGCAGAACCACCCTCTACCTCTGCTACCAGCCTGTTCAGGGCTTCGGATAATGGCTCCAAGTGTCCGGGAGTCACATCAGGTCTGACTACTCATCTAAAGATAGAGGAGCACAGTCCTCTCTTCTGCTGAGTCCTGTAGATATGACAGAGTGGGTGCCATGTTGGGCTCCTGGATGGTCAACTGAGAAACAAAGGGAGCAACAGGGTGGCAGTGAAGAGGGCTTACCTTTCCAGACTGTTCTGTGAAGCAATGCTATCAGTGCTGCTGAGAAGCCTGCTTAGCAGTTGCCTGAGACCTGGTCAACAAACAGAACTAGAATCAGGCTCTTTACCAGTTCTGGGCAGGAAAGGCAGCAGTCAGATCTCTCGAGCTAGAATGAAGACAGCTATGGCCAGGTAGATATCACCATTAGGAGGATGTTTTATCTCTGGCAGCTCCCTGCCTCTCAACTCCAGAGCTTCTCAGGAAGGTAGAGAATTTAGGAGGCGCCCAACTTTGGCCTCTACATGTATGTGATTGCCTACCCCTCACAAGTGTAAACATACCAAAAGCCCAAAAGCAAACATTGATTTTTGTGTGATTCGGTCAACCTGTGCATCCAGGTGTGGAAAGGTAAGGATACATGGGCAGCTCTAGAGCCTTCATTCGGAGCTCAGTTTGCTGCCATACAAACGAGGGGGAACTTAAGTGAAAGTGACATCACACTGGCTTTATTAGTCCACATCCAGCTCTCTTCATGCCTTCTCACAGGCAGGGTGGGGAGGCTGAGGCAGGCCTGGGCCTTTCCAGGTTACAGATCAGTAACAGCAGCAGTCCAAAGGTGGCCAACACGTGTCCACATATTGCATCATTGTAAACAGAAAAGCTTGTTTCTTCTTGACCAGGCACTCAACAGGTTAAATGGTGACTTGGCTCCAACTCAAGAACATGACATGGAAGTCAGCCTCACTTTGGCAGGCTTTGTTTCCTCTTTGCTTTGACACAGGGTCTTTGTATGTAGCTCGGCTGGTTTTAAACTCATCTTCCTAAATGCTAAGATTACAGGCATGTACACCACGGGCCTGCTATTCCCTTGTGTAGTGGTATAGACTGGCCTCCCAGGTCCTGGGACTAAAGGTGTGCACCACCACACCCAGTTCACCTTGGCATTTTTAGAAGACTAAATGTGATTCTCTATAAGGCGTTTCTGTGTTAGAAAAACAGTCATTCTCCCACATTCTGTAAATACAGGGCAGAGTTCTCATGTCTAGCTGCATGGAGACTGTGTGACAGAGCAGAGCAGCTCTCAAGACCAGAACTGCAGGCTGGCTTTCCTACCATCAGCCCAGTGCTGCCTAAGGACATCACCCTGAGAGGACACCCGGGACCCACCACAAACTGAGGGACCATGGAGTCTAAAATTGTGTCCATATCATTCCATGCTGCACATTTGACCCTAAAACCTTTCCCCCCTTTAAAGAGTTTCATGTAGCTCAAGCTGGCCTCAAATTCACAACATAGCAGAGGAACCCTGAATCCTGATCTTCCTGCTAGGATGGTGGGCATTGTGCCCCCACACCCAGCAACAGTAAAAGCCTGGGAATACTGAGAATACTTATTCTATTTTATGTCCTTCCTAAGTTTTTGAGACAGGGTTTCTCTGTGTAACAGCCCTGGCTGTTCTGAAACTCACTTTGTAGATCAGGCTGCCCTCAAATTCAGAGAACCACCTGCCTCACCTCCCAAGTGCTGGACTAAAGACATGCGTGTACCACCACCGACTGGGCACTTCTTAGGTTTTAAAATACACGGCACCTTATACTTTATTACCTAAGGTTTAGAAGTAAAAACATGTTTTAAAAATATTCATGTCCCTTAAAAAAAAACCCTACATCTCTGGTATGTGTGGCCACTCTTTTGCATGGAGTCTGAGCATACTGTGTGGCCAGGCGGGCCCTGGCCCAGAGTTCACTCTTCCTATGCATGCTGTACCTTCAGAGTAAGTTTAACAGGCAAACAGGAACCAAAGACCTCCAAAGCTTCAGTCCGTTCTGACAGGACCAAGATGAGGCTAGGACGAGGTCGAAGGCAGGCTGTAACCCACACACAATAGGAGAGAGGCGAGAGAATTCCACAGGCCCCCGACGGTCTCGTCGTCGATTCCATTCCTAGAGCCTCAAAAGGCTGTGTCCCAGTGTGCCACAGGAGCCTCAGAGGGAGCCCCCACTACTCACGCTAACAGTTCGGCCAAGATCAAGTCCACATACATGGCTCCCCTCAGAGATCAAGCATCTGTCAATGCCACCAGCTTCTGAAAACTGTCATAGAGTGCCAGCTCAGGGCAAGGAAAAAACAACACAAAAGCACAGGTGGGTGCTCCTGGAAGGAAAAATCTGGTTCCTCAAGGCTGCAGCCCATTAGTGGCACCTGAGGCACAGGTACCTTGGCCACACAGGATCTGTGTTCAGAGGCCTCCTGTGTTCATGTTTCTAGGCACTTGGTTCACAGTAGCAGTGTCAGGGTTCTAAAAGTTCATCTTGAGCTGCTGCCGTGCAGAACTGACAGCATCCCCAGAGTCCACAGGTGCAAATGTGCAAAGCCCCAAGGAGGTCTTCAAAGTGTTTCCACAAGGCAAGGCCCTGGAGGGAGTGGGAGGCTCCCCTGAATCATCCCACCCCCTGGGGTGAAGAGCTCAATAGAAATCTAGCCGTGACTGTACAGTCTTGCAGCCCTTGTCCGAGTAGATCTTCTCGTCCTTGGGGAAAAATGTCATTTCATCTGCCACCCTGGTGACGATGTCTTCATTGACAGCATGCCCTCGGGCCCGCATCTCTGCCCGCACACACATCTTCACGTGTTTGTACTCCAAGGGCAAGAAGGGGATAAAGTAGTCGATGAGGTTCTTGTCTATCAGTCCACTGTGCCACAGACCACCTGCAGAACAAGACAGGGTCTCCTGTCATTGCCACCTGGACACACCCATCTCTGATCCTGGTTCATAGTCCATCCTTCATGTCTTTTCAAGACAGGGTTTCTATGTAGCTTTGGGGCCTGTCCCGGAACTCACTCTGTAGACTAGGCTGGCCTTGAACTCACAGAGATCCTCTGCCTCCCGAGTGATGGCATTAAAGGCGTGTGCCACAACCACCCGGCCATCCTTCATATCTTTACCCTTCCAGAGACTCTGTCAAGTGACATACACCCTCATAATACCCTAAGAAAACTCCCTATGGCAGCAAAGCCGCAAGCAAGAGTGACACTGGCTTCTTAAGACACTACTGAGAAGCAGTTCAATGCCACAGAGCACTGNGCCGCTCCATAGTGGACTCAGCAGAACACTGGGTGCCCCCCACCCCGCTCCCTAGTGGACTCACTGTATTAGCAGAGCACTGGGTGCCCCCACTCCATAGTGGACTCACTGTGTTAGCAGAGCACTGGGTGCCCCCCCCATGGTCCCTAATGGACTCACTGTGTTTGTTGTTGAAGACACCCACGGACAGCACAGACTCCAGGTCCTTCAGCTGAATCTCTTCCCTCTTCCTTCCTGCCCGCCAGAAGTCCAGGGCTGTCTGAGTTATCAGGTCCCCGCCTGCATTACTGAGTTGGCCAGAGATGCAAAGACCAGTATCACGCTTCAGTTATCCCCACCTCTCTGCCAAATGAACTCAGCCAAAGCTCATAAGGTATCACCACAGCACCGCATGACACCCCCACTTCCAGTGCTCCAGAGATTTGTTTCTTTGAGATAGGTTTCTCTACTCTGTAGACCAGGCTGGCCTTGAATAATCCCAAGTGCTGGGATTAAAAGTGTGTGCCACCACCACCGCCCAGCTAGTGCTCCAAAGCTTTAATTCAGGACTATCTGCAACATGCTACCAGACAAGGGCAAAAGCATGTCTGCCTGCAAGAAATGTAAATGCTTCTTTATAGGGCCTGGCAGGGGTACCAAGTGCCTCACTGAGGGATTACTCTGGCTGATCCCTGACCCAGTTCTTTGCCAGACTGACACTGGGAAGTGAAAATTGACAAATGAGCCTATGGCTTTGCCAAGCTGGCAATTCTGTCCTGGATGGCCAAGAGAACCTCATTCTAAGACTTACAGTCCCTGAGAAGCCTCCTTGGCTGACCTGAGGAAGATGAAGACGGCTTTGCGGTAGGAAATCCCATCCACCTGCTCATAGTAGTCCAGGAAGGGCTTGATTGCATCAATGATCCCAGGATGCAACTTATCCATCTCATCAAAGATGAAGACGGAGCTGCCACACGCACTCACATTGCCTCGGATCCACTTCTGGAGCTGGTCCTAGACCAACCATAAAGAGAGGCACAGCTCAGAGGATGAGGGCGAAGGGCTCCCTGGGCTTTGAGAAGCTATCAGCCGCATTTGTCTCCACACAGCAGGTAGACACTTTCCAAACTACCACAGGTGGAAAGGCCATCTAAGCCTGGCCACCTGAGTTCAATCCCCGGGACCCACATGGTGGAAGGAGAGCCGACTTCTGCAAGCCATCTATTGACCTCCACATACATGCCTACGGCATGCTGGTACATGCACCTGTAACCTCAGCCTTCCGCAACAAAATGGGAAGTAGAAAATCAGGCAGAAGCTGGCTGGCCAACTCACCCAACAGCAGCCTCAAACAAAGGAGGTAAGAGCCCTGGAGTTGCTTCTGTTGGGGCATTTCATTACAGCAATAGCAAAGAGACCAAGACGCCAGCCAGGCACAGAGCAATGACAACTGGACTCAGACCTTCACAATGCAATGGCCACAGCTTTGGATTGACATGGTGAGTACAGGAGCAGTCCTGGCCGACAGGAAACGCACTGGGCTACATTGCTAGCCCCTTTGCTTTCTTGCAACACTCAAGCAACAGCCTCTCATCCCCTATATTGGGGGAGGCCACAACCATGAGCCATGCCTTGCAAATACTGTAGTCCGAGAGATCTATAATAAAATGTGGAAAACGTGACCATTATGTTTGTGGTGGGGGCTGTAACCTGGTGGCAACAGCATGAACAAACCTTGCTTTCTAAAAAACAACTGTCCCTTCCTCTCTTTGGCACTCCTCCCTGCCTTCAAAGATTCACTTTCATTTCCTTCTTCCCTTAGTTTCTGTTTGCTAGCCAGTTCCTGGAAGGACCAACAAGCCAGTCAGTTAACTCAGAAACAGCCAGTGCACTGTGCAGAGATCACACAAGGAGAAACAGTCTGGAGGTGTGGTTCTTTGAGACCCGAGGATGGAAGGAGCCAAGGGAATCAAAACTGTACCCTGCAAAACGCAGGGCCAAGCCCAGGCTGCAGCACAGGTGAGAGCTTTCAATGAGGCCATTAGACTGCCCCACCTAACATCCTTTGCTCTGCTGGGAAGGCGAGTCACTTTCAGGGTGCCTAGGATCCAGAAGGGAGGCGCTGAGTGCAGGCCGTACAAATCAGTCACCTTGCCCCTCATCTTTTCTCATTCTAGCTCCTTCTCCGGCCCCCAAATTCCAGGGACTGAACCTATGGCTCCCAAACACAAGCTGGCTCCATCCTCCCCTTTTTCAGACAAGGTTTCTCTCATAGCCCTGGTTGTCCTGAAACTTCCTCATATAGACCAGGCTGGCCTTGAACTCAGATCCACCTGCTGGAATGAAAAGCATGTGCCACCATGCCCAGCTGCTGGCTCCTTCTTCTAACGTTCATAGCATCCCCTACCTCACTGGATTATTCTGGAATAGCATTTTAAGAGAAGGTGCTGTGCAGTGGTGGCACACACCTTTAGTCCCAGCGCTTAGGAGGCAGAGGCAGGTGGATCTTTGTGAGTTCGAGGCCAGTAAGATTTACAGAGTTCCAGGACAGCCAAGGCTACACAGAGAAACCCTGTCTCAAAAAAACAAACAAATAAATAGAAGGCCGGGCGTAGTGAGGCACACCTATAATCCCAGCACTAAGGTGGGGGTAGAAGAATCAGAAGTTCAAGGCCAGCCTCAGCTACCTGGGCTACATGGACCCCACCCCCCACCCATACACACACATGCTTTAAGATGGGCAAAAGTGGTGGATGCCTGTTAATCTCAGTCCTCAGAAAGCTGGAGCAGTTGGATCCAGCCTGGGCTACACAATGAGACCTTAACTCAGAAAGCATAAATAAATACAGGCTAAGTATGGAAGCCCACAGCTTTGGTCCCAGCACTTGGGAGACAGAGGCAGGAGGAGCTCCGTGAGTTCCAAGCCTGCCAGAGTTACATAGTGAAACTGTGAACAAATAACAGAAAGGAACAAGTGAGGCATAGAAGCCAGATAGAGCTATTCCAAGGCAGAGAGAAGCAGAGCAGGTGGCCCAGACATGTGAGTAGGTAAGCAAAGGTTTTCTTGCCTGGTACAGTTTTGTCTTCTGCTCATGAGGGAAGTGCAGAGTAGAGACGAACAGGTGGACAAAGTTACTCTTCAGGCCTTTTGGGTGAAGGTTTTCAGCCACAATCTGGCTGACAAAATTCTTGCCCGTGCCAGCCCAGCCGTGCATGGACAGAGTCAGTGCTTTCTTGGGATTTTTATTGTTCTTGAAGCCGGTCAGTGCCTTGAGAATCACTTCGGTGGCGAGGTGCTGTCCAAACAGCTTCGCCTCCAAGTTCAGCTTGAGGGCTGCGGAGGCCAGCCCGAAACAGAAAGAAAAATATACGTTAAAAAAGCACCTGAAACTGGCCGGAGAGAGGCGCAGCTTAGCGGCTGATCCAAGTTTCAGAGCCCGGACCTTAAGGATCTAGAATCAGACCCTTTAAGCGGCAGTTCTCCTTAACCCTTAAGTGTCTGGCAATGAAGCTACGCGGATTCTTTCATCCAGGAAAGAGCCATTTCGCCGCTGAGCTCCGCGCTAGTTTTCCCGCCAC
>LOEQ01000025.1:616210-628845 GCA_001685075.1 Bramus lutescens | reverse complement strand
GAGAGAGAGAGAGAGAGAGAGAGAGAAGAGAGAAGAGAGAAGAGGAGAGAGACAGGGAGGGGCCCCAAGAGAGAGAGACATGTGCGCTAAGAGAAAACAGAGAGATCCAAGATGGCGGGGGAGGAGGGCAGGGTCGCTGGGAGTGGGCGTGGCTTGCCTCTTAAACAGACAAAAACCATAATACACACACCAAATCCTAAATTCTGTTTTAGTTCCAGAAATGAAAGCTAACCAAGTACTGGAGAGGCAGAGGCAGGAGAATCAAGGGGATCATTCTTGGCTGCACAGTGCCTTTGACACCAGCCTGTGCTGCATGAGACCCTGCCACACACACAAAGCAAAATAAAAATAGATTTAAAAAATTTTTTAAAGGCCTTGGTAAATCTGATTACTGGCACTGTATATTGCCATTGGGATGGCAGAGACACAGGCTCATTGCTTAGTGGGCCTTGCCTAATTGATGTGCTCTGGGCCAATGAGACATTATTTCAAAAGACGCCCAAGGCTGTCTGCTCACCACATTCATATAAACACACGCGCGCGCGCGCGGTGTGTGTGTGTGTGTGTGTGTGTGTGTGTGTGTGTTTAAAAAGGGCTGGGGATGTGGCTCAGTTGGCAGATATGGGAGCCAGTCATTATAAGCTAAGTATGGGCAGGTCACCCCAAGGAAGTTCTTTACTTCCAACCATTATCACCTGCCAGAGGAGAACTCGGCCATCGATAAACTTAATAAGAAGCCTGAATCTCAGTAGTTTACCCTGAAGCAATGCCTGTTTGCAGGAAGAACCATAAGCCGAGATTACCCCACCTCCAACCAACAACAGACCATTCAAAAGAAATGCCTAGCATTCCAATCTCTGTAGATAGGACCACCTGCCAGCACACACTCCCCAGGACACCCCCAGACAAATGTCAGTCAATCAGGGGTCCTAAGACCTCAGGGACCCCTCACCCCCACCTTTACTTCTATAAAAACCCAATTCTAACTGAGCTCGGGCCTCTCCATTTATTCCAATACGTTGGACATGCGGAGAGGCCGAGTTTGCAAACTTGTAAAGGCTCTTCGGTTTTACATACGGGACTTGGTCTCCTTGTTGGCTTTTCGTGGATTCGGGCATTACCTAGTGTGCATGAAGCCCAGGACTCCTGCACCATGTTAAAGTGGACATTGCGGTGCATGCCCACAAGCAATTGGAAGGTGGAGGCAGGAGGATCAGAAATTCAAGGTCATCCTTGGGCCTACAGTGAATTTGAAGCCAGTCTGGCCTACAAGAGACTCTGTAACAAAATAAAACAAAATTCTGCCTTAGCTTCCACTCTCCGGGGAACTCAGGCCTCTTGCTGGCTGTGCCCTTCTTGCTGATCACGCTCTCCTTGCTGGCCATGTTCACCTGCCCTTTGTTACAGAGATCTGGCCCTTCGTTCATGCTCTTGGCTCTCCAGGAGTGCAGCCCCTGCCACCAGGCACTGTTAGCACTGACTCTCCTTGTGTTTTTCTCTACCTGTTTAAGAAAAGTCACAAAAAGCTGCCTGTGGGTCAGAATCCTTTTTAGTCTTTGTCTCTCAACACTGGGAAGATCTCTTCCAGCATCAGCCTCTCCTCCTCACCCTCTCTCCCATTCTGGCTCCCCTGGTCCTGATCATCTCCCTCCCTACCACCAGCCAGACACCTGATCTGTCACTGTCCCAGGCTGAAGTTCTCCAAGAGCTCCCTGGAGAGTGAAGTTCACTCCCTTGGAGTTCTGTATCCCCTCCCCACTCTCCCCACCCTACTTCCAGCCCCCATCCCCATGCCTGGGCTGGGTTCTGACAGCTGAGCTCCTGAGTGTGGTTTCACACTGGCTCTCAGTGGAGGTGTGAGGGAATGGAGGCACATCGGTGGGATTTCACTGGTTCACAGTGGCAAAGGCAACTTGTTATAGAGCTGGGACGCACACCAGTTGTTCTACTCCTGAAGTCATGATTTTGTCATAGTTAGAGTCTCACTATGTAGTCTGCTTGTCCTCAAACTCTGCTTGGTGCAGCTTAGGCTATGCTTAATGGACCATACTGGCCTTCAACTCACAATGACCTGCCTGTCTCTCCCTCCCAGGCTGGGATTAAAGACATGCGCCACCATGCCCAGCTTTCAAACTCTTTAAAAAAATGTATAAAAATATGTATTTATTTTCATGTGTTTGTGCGTGTACTTGAGTAAATTCATATGCACTACATATGTGCAACAGCCCAAGGAGGCCAGAAGAGGGCACTGGATTCCCTTGGAACTGGAGTTACAGGCAGTTGTAAGTGGCCGTGTGGGGGTTCTAACAGTGAAACCCCGATCCTCTGCAAGAGCAGCATGTGTTCCTAACTACTGCAGTATCTCTCCAGCCCTTTAGCCTTAAACGCTTGATCCTCCTGCTTCCACCTCTCAAGTGCTAGGGTTATGGAACTGTGCTCCCGTGCTTGTCTGAATCCATGCTTTGAAACTGCTCTACCACCTCTGGATGGATGCATGGGTTGGTGGATGGATGTGTGGGTGGGTAGGTGTGTGGGTGGATGGATGTGTGGGTGGGTAGATGTGTGGGTGGATGGATGTGTGGGTGGGTGGTGGGTAGGTGGTGGATGGATGGATGGACGGATGAGTGAGTGAGTAGGTAGATGGATGTGTGGGTGGATGGATGTGTGGGTGGGTGGATGTGTGGGTGGGTGGATGGGTAGGTGGTGGATGGATGGATGCTATATGAAAATCCTTCAGCCAGTAGCCTTTAAGTTACCTGCCCACTTGGGTGTGGTCTCTTATGCTATAAATGATGATGTAAAGCTCATACTCCCTCTCCCTTTCGGCTGCTGGATTCTCTGTTCAAGCAGAGGACTGTGATCTGTGAGTCTACCCATAAATAAATAACCCTTTATTATATTCAGCTCTGAGCTGTGTGGGATTTCTTTTTAGCATCCCTCTTCATCTGAAGTCCCACGAGGATCCCAACTCCACACCTACCAGGTGGACCAGTCCAAAATGCCCAAATGGTCTGCGGCACAGAAGGTCTCCCACCACTGCCCGCCTGGCTTGCTTTCACCTACTCCCCTGCCACAGTAGAGCTAAGTGCCTGGCAACTTGGAAATTTTCCAAGCTCGTGCACATTTTCTCCCACCATTGCCGCATTCCCTACCATGCGGCGACTTGTGAAGTTTTGGGTTTGAGTTCCCTGCTTGTGAGTTCTGGGCTCCTTGCTGCATGTATGGAGTTGATTTGACCAGCACCAAGGCAGAAGGCCGAAGCTGCGCAGGACTGTTTGTGTCACCAGTTGCGACTCTGCAACTGCGACACCTGCTGGATGACACCTAACACAGTTTATCAGATCTCATAACACAGGTAACTATTTGATTAATTAATACATCAAAAAACTCGAAAGTTATACAATTGTGGACAAAATTAATATTCACATTTTTTAATAACCTCTTTGCTAATACTATGGATTGTATTCTACAAGGCTTATATGGTTATTGTGATACATCCATTTATTGGGTATTGGGACTCATTTTTTTTCTTTGTATTGTATCCTTAAAAAATGGTTTGATAACAGAGCCAAGAATGAGACACTTTTAGGAATGAGGCACTTTACAGACTAATAATGAACAGCTAGCTGACAGGATTAATACCATCAAAAATCAAAAGTTACCAGAAAATTAATATTATTGAAAAGGATAACATTAATTTGACAGGCAAAATTCAATTCATGTCAAAGGGTACTGAGAAATTGTCTGAAAGAATTCATACTGTTGAATTTGACAATCAAAATCTGTTACAAAGTTATGATAGGTTGTCCTGGCCAGCAGGACACGAATGAGAGTCCCTGATAAACCTGGAGGAGGAAGAGAAATGGAGAGGCAGGAGACACGAGAAATGACAGCAAGTCTGGCTTTCTGATCAAGCTGCCACTTTATTATTCCTCAGGAGCTGTTCTATAGCAAACATGCAGGAGGGGAGGGGAGGGCGTTAGGTCTGCTGGAGTTCAGGTCTGGACACTTCTCTGGCTGAGAGAAAGAGATAATAACTAACAAAGGAAATGCCAATTGCTTCTAAAGCCTGGGGCCTGCAGGTCTTGAAGGGAGACAAGATACTGGGTTAATTTCCTAGGTCCAGAACTTGCTGTGCAAAGGAGAATATCTTACTTAACTTGTGAAATTAAGATGGCTATAAACAAAATGCAGGTCTCAAAATACAGGTCTTTGCTTCCGGCAAAAGGTTAGCAGATAGAGTATCTCTCCAGGATGGCAATCTGCATGCTATCCAAATAATGTCCAAGGATGAGATTTTATCTTTAAAGGAAAAACTTCAGACCTTGGAGGACCAGAGGCTAGGTGCCTCAAAGAAATCACTAGAAATATATACAGGCCAGGAGATTCAGGGTTTACAAAAGACAGTAGTAAAAATATTTGAAATGATTAAGGAAATTATTGGAGCTGGTGAGCAGGGAAAGAAGATACAAGGACAGGATTTAATATCGCCAGTACCTGTGAGAGATGACTTACCCAGAGTTTTAGCTTCCTACCCTGTAATCTACTCTGACAAAGCATCAAGTTCTAAATGCGCAATAGGATCCAAAGAAGATAGGTGGATACCTATAGGAATCAATGATTTAAAAGAAATTAAGCAAGGTGTCGTATGTTATGGCTTGCATTCAGCATTTTTTAGGGAGATGGTAAAGACATGGGCTTCTAGCAATAAGGCTACTCCACACAACAAGCTTCAATTAGTTTCAGCAGTCCTGGATGATGGGCCCCAACTGCTGCGGAAATGTTATTTGTGAGAAGAGGCAAAAATTTTAGAACAACAGGGGAAAGCAAAAGGACTTGAGGTTTACTAAGATCAAATTCTTGATGAGGACACTTATGCTGACCCATAGGCTCAAGCTCTTTAAAATGAACAAATCTTGTCCCTATACCACAAAGCAGCTTTGAATGCTTGGGACAGGATTCAAGAACTAGGAAAATAAATTGAGTCGTATACCAGTGTTAAACAGGGACAGAGAGAACCCTTTAGTGACTTTTTTTTTTTTTTACAAAGATTAACTAAGGCTTTACTGATGTGGGAGTCCCCTCTGTATGTTGCTTGTACTGGTTAATGAATAAAAAAACTGCTTTGGCCTGATAGGGCAAAGCTTAGGTAGGCAGAGAAGACAGAACTGAATCTTGGAAGGAAGAAAGCAGGGTCAGAGAGAGAAGTGCCAGAGACAGACACTGGTTAGAATTTTACCCGATAAGCCACTGCCATGTGGTGATACACAGATTAATAGAAATGGGTTAAATCAAGAAATGAGGGTTAACCAACAAGAGGCTAGAGCAAATGGGCCAAGCAGTGTTTTAATCAATACAATTTCTGTGTAGTTATTTCAGGGATAAGCTAGCAGAGAGGCCGGGATGAACAAGCAGCCTCTCCCTGCAACAGCTTTACAAATAAGAGTAACAGGCCCAGATGCTAGACGAGTACTTACTGAATCTCTGGCATTTGAAAATGCCAACGTAGAATGCAAGAAGATGCTTGGTTAAATGGATCCTGCATACAATGAACATTGAGACATTTGACTATAATACTGAATCTTGAGTAGGAGAAGCAATTTCCAAAGGAATGAGGAGACCTCAAAATGTCAAATGTTTTAATTATGGTAGAATAGGACATCTGAAAAGAGATTGTAGACAAGGAATTCCTAGAATTCCTCTGGAAATGGAAAAAATAAATGTATCAACCTTCTGTATGATGTAGAAGGTGTGGTAAAGGCCGACATTGGACCAATGAATGCAGATCAACAAAATACAGACAAGGCAACCTGATACCATTAAAAACTCCTTGGAGGGGCCTCTCACAGGCCCCCAAGTCAAAAGTGGTCCAGTCATTCCCAGTCACTATGGAGGACATTTCTCACCAGGAAAATTAAAAAATCCAGAGCCTTCTGTAAAACACTATACTGTTCTGGATGATGGAATAAACATGGAGGATGAATCAAAAATTCCAATAGGAAATAGGAAATGTATAGTCTGGCAGACTTCTATAAATGATCAAAGATCAAAGCTAAGAGTGTGTATAAATGGCATTATAATTGTGGGTTTGATAGACATGGATGCAGACATGAGTATTACTCCAGAATCTTGGTAGTATACAAATTGGTCTCTTCAAGAGGCAGATGTTCAATTCCTAGGAATTGGAACTCTATCTCAAGTGAAAAAAAAGTACAAGATGGGTTGAATGCATAGGGCCAGAAGGACAGAGAGGAAGGCTGAGGCCGTATGTGGCTAATATTGCACTGAATTTATGGGATCATGACCAGCTGCAACAATGGAATACCCAAATTGACATTCCTGCAGTCCCAGAAACTCATAATTCTGGGAAGGATATTATAAGGTACTATACACAATGGTCACCAGCCATTCAGGCTGTATAAGAACACAAAGAAACTAGCAAACCTTTAGAGGTACCAATGGCCCTAAAATGGTTAACTGAGAAATCAATATGGGTTAGACAGTGGCCTTTAACAGAAGACAAACTGCAGGCTTTAGAGCAGCTGGTACAGGAGCAACTACATGCTCACCACATTGAAGAATCAACCAGCCCTTGGAATTCTCCTGTATTTATTGTTAAAAAGAAANGTATCTCTCCAGGATGGCAATCTGCATGCTATCCAAATAATGTCCAAGGATGAGATTTTATCTTTAAAGGAAAAACTTCAGACCTTGGAGGACCAGAGGCTAGGTGCCTCAAAGAAATCACTAGAAATATATACAGGCCAGGAGATTCAGGGTTTACAAAAGACAGTAGTAAAAATATTTGAAATGATTAAGGAAATTATTGGAGCTGGTGAGCAGGGAAAGAAGATACAAGGACAGGATTTAATATCGCCAGTACCTGTGAGAGATGACTTACCCAGAGTTTTAGCTTCCTACCCTGTAATCTACTCTGACAAAGCATCAAGTTCTAAATGCGCAATAGGATCCAAAGAAGATAGGTGGATACCTATAGGAATCAATGATTTAAAAGAAATTAAGCAAGGTGTCGTATGTTATGGCTTGCATTCAGCATTTTTTAGGGAGATGGTAAAGACATGGGCTTCTAGCAATAAGGCTACTCCACACAACAAGCTTCAATTAGTTTCAGCAGTCCTGGATGATGGGCCCCAACTGCTGCGGAAATGTTATTTGTGAGAAGAGGCAAAAATTTTAGAACAACAGGGGAAAGCAAAAGGACTTGAGGTTTACTAAGATCAAATTCTTGATGAGGACACTTATGCTGACCCATAGGCTCAAGCTCTTTAAAATGAACAAATCTTGTCCCTATACCACAAAGCAGCTTTGAATGCTTGGGACAGGATTCAAGAACTAGGAAAATAAATTGAGTCGTATACCAGTGTTAAACAGGGACAGAGAGAACCCTTTAGTGACTTTTTTTTTTTTTTACAAAGATTAACTAAGGCTTTACTGATGTGGGAGTCCCCTCTGTATGTTGCTTGTACTGGTTAATGAATAAAAAAACTGCTTTGGCCTGATAGGGCAAAGCTTAGGTAGGCAGAGAAGACAGAACTGAATCTTGGAAGGAAGAAAGCAGGGTCAGAGAGAGAAGTGCCAGAGACAGACACTGGTTAGAATTTTACCCGATAAGCCACTGCCATGTGGTGATACACAGATTAATAGAAATGGGTTAAATCAAGAAATGAGGGTTAACCAACAAGAGGCTAGAGCAAATGGGCCAAGCAGTGTTTTAATCAATACAATTTCTGTGTAGTTATTTCAGGGATAAGCTAGCAGAGAGGCCGGGATGAACAAGCAGCCTCTCCCTGCAACAGCTTTACAAATAAGAGTAACAGGCCCAGATGCTAGACGAGTACTTACTGAATCTCTGGCATTTGAAAATGCCAACGTAGAATGCAAGAAGATGCTTGGTTAAATGGATCCTGCATACAATGAACATTGAGACATTTGACTATAATACTGAATCTTGAGTAGGAGAAGCAATTTCCAAAGGAATGAGGAGACCTCAAAATGTCAAATGTTTTAATTATGGTAGAATAGGACATCTGAAAAGAGATTGTAGACAAGGAATTCCTAGAATTCCTCTGGAAATGGAAAAAATAAATGTATCAACCTTCTGTATGATGTAGAAGGTGTGGTAAAGGCCGACATTGGACCAATGAATGCAGATCAACAAAATACAGACAAGGCAACCTGATACCATTAAAAACTCCTTGGAGGGGCCTCTCACAGGCCCCCAAGTCAAAAGTGGTCCAGTCATTCCCAGTCACTATGGAGGACATTTCTCACCAGGAAAATTAAAAAATCCAGAGCCTTCTGTAAAACACTATACTGTTCTGGATGATGGAATAAACATGGAGGATGAATCAAAAATTCCAATAGGAAATAGGAAATGTATAGTCTGGCAGACTTCTATAAATGATCAAAGATCAAAGCTAAGAGTGTGTATAAATGGCATTATAATTGTGGGTTTGATAGACATGGATGCAGACATGAGTATTACTCCAGAATCTTGGTAGTATACAAATTGGTCTCTTCAAGAGGCAGATGTTCAATTCCTAGGAATTGGAACTCTATCTCAAGTGAAAAAAAAGTACAAGATGGGTTGAATGCATAGGGCCAGAAGGACAGAGAGGAAGGCTGAGGCCGTATGTGGCTAATATTGCACTGAATTTATGGGATCATGACCAGCTGCAACAATGGAATACCCAAATTGACATTCCTGCAGTCCCAGAAACTCATAATTCTGGGAAGGATATTATAAGGTACTATACACAATGGTCACCAGCCATTCAGGCTGTATAAGAACACAAAGAAACTAGCAAACCTTTAGAGGTACCAATGGCCCTAAAATGGTTAACTGAGAAATCAATATGGGTTAGACAGTGGCCTTTAACAGAAGACAAACTGCAGGCTTTAGAGCAGCTGGTACAGGAGCAACTACATGCTCACCACATTGAAGAATCAACCAGCCCTTGGAATTCTCCTGTATTTATTGTTAAAAAGAAATCTGTTAATGGAGAGTGGTGACAGATCTAAGAGCTGTCAACAAGATAATTCAACTTATGGACCATCTACAATCTGGAATTCCTCTGCCTTCTCTATTACCAAAAGGATAGCATCTTGTAGTTATTGATTTAAAAGATTGTTTCTTTACAAGAAAAGGACGGAGAAAAATTTGCCTTCACAGTGTCTACTTATAATTATTCTCAGCCTACTAGGAGATAACAGTGGACCATCCTTCCACAGAAAATGATCAATAGCCCTACCCTGTGCCAATACTTTGTAAGTCAGCCATTTGAAGTAACACATTAAAAATTTCCTAAATCTATAATTTATCATTACATGGATGACATTTTGCTATCTGAGTCAAATGTAGATACTTTAGAAAGAATGTTTAAAGAAGTAAAGAAAGTTTTGCCAAAATGGGGATTACAAATTGCTCCTGAAAAAATACAGAGAGGAAATTCTGTCAATTACCCAGGTTATAGAATAGGTTTACAGAAAATTAGAACACAAAAGACACAAATTAGGAGAGAGCAATTGCTGATTCTTAATGACTTTCAAGGATTGTTAGGAGACATTTCTAGTCTATAACCAACTGTTGGGATAACACCTGATATAGTTCGTTTAAACAAAACCTTAGATGGTGACAAAGACTTAAATAGTCCCAGAGAATTAACAGCTGAAACAGAAAAGGAATTGATTGTTGTTGAAGAAAAATTACATGAGGCACATGCAGATAGGGTGAATCCAAATATTAATTGTATTCTAGTCATATTACCTTCCAGAATTTCCCCTATAGGAATTTTAAAGCAAGGGGAAGATATTATCCTAGAATGGATCTTTTTATCAATAAACCAAGTAAAAAAATTAAAAACTTATGTGGAAAAAGTCTCTGAATTAATTATAAAAGGAAAATTAAGACTTTGTCAACTAGCAGGTATAAACCCAGCAGAAATTATAGTGACTTTTACTATGATGAAATTTAAAAATTATGGGAAGACAATGAACCTTGGCAAAGAGCTTGTGCTAATTTTTTAGGAGAGATTCATAGCAATTATCTCAAAAGTAATAGAATTAATCTTATAAAGAGAACTACTTGGATTCTTCCCCGCATTGTATGGGATACACCAAAAACTGGAGCCCATGTATTTTATACTGATGCAAATAAATCAGGAAAGGCAGATTACAAATCAGAAGATTTAAGTAATGTGGAACAAAGCCCTTATAATTCTGTCCAAAAGGCAGAATTATATGCTATTCTCATGGTACTAAGGGATTTTAAAGAACTTCTCCATCTAGTTACTGATTCACAATGTGCAAAAAAGAGTTGTCTTACATATTGAAACTGCCAAATTAATATAAGATGATACAAAACTGACTTCATTATCCTTACAGTTTCAAAATATAATCTGGAATAGTCTTTGTCCCATAAACATAACACACATCCGATCCCATATAGGCCTTTCAGATCCTCTGGCAAAAGGTAATGTAGAAATTGATCAATTATTGATTGGAAATGTGTTGAAGGCCTCAGAATTTTATCAGAAATATTATGTCAATAGCAAAGGTTTAAAGAAAGAGTCTCCTACTACAGGGCAACAAGCTAAGGAGATTATAAAGAGATGTCTAACTTGTTCTTTCTATAACCAAACACTGCTACCTGCAGGGAGTAACCCAAAGGGTACTCAAAGGAATAAAATCTGGAATATGGATGTGTTTCACTTTGCAGATTTTGGAAAAATTAAAATATGTATACCACACCATTGACACTTTTTCAGGCTTTCAATGGGCAAGTGTTTTGAGCTCAGAAAAGGCTGATTCAGTAGTCATGCATTATTAGAAGTTATGGCCATCATGGGTATACTTGCACAAATAAAGACAAATAATGGTCCAGCATATGGCTCTAAGAAAATTCAACAGTTTTTTATTATAATATAAAGTATATTACAGGTATACCAAACAATCCTACAGGCCAGACAGTTATAGAAAGATCAAATTGAACTATAAAGGATATGTTAAACAAACATAAAGGGATGGAAAATACTCCAGAAATAGATTACATAATACTCTATTAACCTTGAATTTTCTAAACGCTAATGAGAAAGGAACAACAGCAGCAGAGAGACATTGGATAACAGAAAAGTCTTCTGAATTAAATCAGCCGGTGTATTTCAAGGGTGTGTTGACCTCACAATGGAAACCAGGAGATGTGCTACATTGGGGAAGGAGTTTCACTCTTGTTTTCATAGGAGAAGAAAAATTATGGATACCATCAAAATTAATAAAGATTTGGTTTGAAAAAGAGAAATCTCTTGAGAAAGAGAAATGACAGCCCATCCACAGAGGTGACAACCATACAGGTGGTAAGGAAACCTCCGAAGGGTTGGTGCAGAGTTCTGTTCTTGTCTTTGCAGGAAAATACTCATCTTCAAAAAATCAAGAGACCCTGGACATCTATATGCCTAAAGAGGAAAAGAAAATTATCCAGAAAGGATCACAAAGCAAAGAGAATTATGACTTCTGAGTACAGGTCCTCTGAAGGTAAGAATCTCTGAACGCAAACTACAATAATAGTCATGACTCACTTAAAAATCAAAGCTGGCTTTGGAGTTGAACAATGGCTTTGCCCTTCTCTAAATCCAAGCATGCTGTTAAAATAAAAATTTAGAGTTTCTGTCTCATGTCAGGAGCATGTATGAGACAGAAAGACGATTGAATTTAGAAAAAAAAATTACTTTTCTTCATACCTATTTTTGACTCAATCATACCTTTCAATGAATATATATCTGTATAAGTAATGTCTAAGTTTTCCACAATGAATAATGAATTTTCCTGCAGTAATCTTTGAAGTTTCCAGGAAGTAAATGGGATCCCCACAACAACTCCACCTGGTTGATATGATGTCATGATGCTTATAGCGCTACTATAAAACTTGTTTTGGGTACCAGCTGCTCAAGATGGCTCCAACTTGGTTAGCTGAAATGGTACACCTTTTTATAGCATTCTGGCCAGAACTCCAAATAGGAAGCTCAGAAAAACCATACCAAATACTCAGAGACTATTTGTAATTATACCAGACAGTAATCTTGAAACTTGACCATCATTTTACTTTCATAGGATCCCATAGAAAGATCATTGCCCCCATGATAGCTGGAAGTAATTCTAAAAGATAATGTCCCCTCTCCCAAAAAAGCTTGTCCTCAGGGTTAGGGACATCAATTAGGGGTTGATTTTAATTGGTATAGGGTTGGGGGTTGGGGGGAAATTATGTAGGCTCAGGGATCTCTTTAGACAAAAAAAAAGGGAAATTGGATGGGATAATAGATTAGTATGAGCTTACTCACACTAATAATAATAATAATGAATAATAGAGTGAATACTGTGAGCTATTATTTATAGACAATTTACATTGGTATAGATTCTTGTATATTGATACAAACTTAAACTATATTGAATATCTTCCTATTTTTGTCTATAATATTCATATACCTAGGCAAAGTTATTTTGCCATATTGTATGCATGTGTGCTTCTACTTCTGCTTAAGACATTTTGTATATCAACACAATTTTAGGATATATTTATCATATTGCAATATACATTTATACCTCTGATCAAGATACTTATA
>LOEQ01000025.1:588876-604895 GCA_001685075.1 Bramus lutescens | reverse complement strand
TTTATACAGGGTCTCACATAGCTCAGGCTGGCTTGGAGCTGGATATGTGCCCAGTCTCGAACTTCTGTTCCTCCTACCTCCATCTCTTGATTTCTGAGATTACAAGTGTGTATCAGCAGCTGGGCAGAGATATCTCAAGACTTTAACCCCAGCCCTTGGGAGGCAGAGGCAGGCAGATCTCTGAGTCAAAGGCCAGCCTAGTCTACAGAGTTCCAGGACAGCCAGGACTACACAGTAAGACCTACCTCAAAAGGCAAAAATAAATAAATAAATAGATGATAAAAACAGGGTTTCACAATGTAGCCCTGGATGGCTTGGAACTTGCTATGCAGACCAGGCTGGCCTTTAACTTGGAAATCTGCCTGTCTCTGCCTCCAGAGTGCTAGGACTTTGTCACGATACATACCTTGTCTGTGTTGTTTTTGAGACAGGATTTCATGTAGCTCAAGACGACCCTGGATCTTCAGGAGGCAAAGGATGAACTCCTGATCCCCCTGGCTCTGTCTCAAGAGCTGAGATTATAGGCATGTGCCACCATGCCTGACCCTACTGTGCCTGCCTTGAAATTCATGCACACACTCAAAGCACTGGGGCTTGAACACGGGGCCTTAAACATGCCCTGTGCATGTTCTACCACTGAACTACGCCCAACCCCTTTAACATTCTTAACTTTTGAATAAAGAACTTTGCATTTTCATTTTGCTTCTGACTGCATAAAGGACATGACTAGACCTGCTTGGAGTCTCAATTCTTCCTATGCCCTTGGCAGTGATAGGTCTCTTGGAAACAGATTTCCTGAGCTGGGTTATGGAATGTGGGGCATGGCCCTGAATGCAGTCCATGGCCCTCTCTGTAGGACGTGTGCATGCACATGCCGGACAGATCTGGTATGCAGGCTAGGGAACCCACAAGGGCCAGTGTTTGATTTGGAGGCCTGATTTAGCTCTGAAGGGCAGTGGGGGAGGGGTGTGTTTCCTACAGAGCCCTAAGGTGCCAATCTGATCAGGCTCAGCTCTCAGAAGGAACAGGGAGTGTGGAAAAGCTGTACAGGGAGTGAAGTGCCTTCCTGATTGCAGCAGCAGAGCTTCTCTGGGATGCGCTTACTGACCTCTGGCTGGAGCTGACTCTGCTTCCATCCACCCCAGAGGCTTCGGGTGAGACCACATGCAGCCTGGGGTTTGTGTCCTCTTCTGCTTCAAGGATGCTGAAGATGAAGCGGTCGAATTTCTGCAAAGCATCCAGAGGGCTCCAGGCTCTCGGGGCGGGGCTGGTGAAGGATGTCTGCCTTTGCTGTTGTTACTACAGTGTAAGGCTGAGGCTGAGGCAGG
The DNA here is from genome assembly GCA_001685075.1 of Bramus lutescens. NCBI lineage: Eukaryota > Metazoa > Chordata > Mammalia > Rodentia > Cricetidae > Bramus > Bramus lutescens. Next base: position 603,567 of record LOEQ01000025.1, on the reverse strand, counting down.
AATTCAGCAGGGTGCAGAGATGAGTTTGACGTCAAGAGGAAAGGAGGAAGCAGGCACTTGGCTGCCTGGAGGATGTCAGCATCTGACATCCTCCATGAATGTCACAAAGCAGACATAAAGGACGATTGAGTGACTACGCCTGGAGGGAAAGGGGGTGTTGCGATGTGCAGAGAATAGGGGGTGGTGAAGGTTCTGTGCAGTGAGGCTGCTGTGTGAGTCAGAGGACTGGGAAGGATTCTTATCACCCAGCCTTTGAAAGCACAGCCATCACTGGCCAAATCCTTGAAGCATGCTAAGTGTCCCCACGAAGTCCCTGAAGTGGCCAACAGATGACTGAACAACCAAATAGCCCATCTGCACTGTAGCCTCAGAGAAAGCAGCATCTGTGGGTGGGTGTAGTGCATGTGAGCTGCCTGGGTGCCTGCCTGCCATGAGAGCTGCCTGGGTGACCACCAGGCCTGGAAGATCTTGGATTCCTATCTCTGAAGACTCTCCAGTAGTTGCACTCAGAAAACAGCAGATTCCCTGGGTCTATCTTGGCAGTGGTGGCTCCGGTCTATCAGCCTCTCTCTCCATCAGCTAGATCTAGGAAATGCTTCCTCCCACCCAAGAGCTCTGTGCAGCAGTGAGGGGATTCAAGTCCCCAAGCCCTGAGTCAGCAAATTCCGAAGCTCTGCTTTGCTAACACAGCACAGTAACCATTGCAAAGGTAGCGGCCCCTTAGACAGAAGGCTGAGTGCCTTCCCACCCTCTGCCTCTCCACACCCTCTCTCCTGTCTGTATATATGTTCATGTGGATGTGAGCGTGCGTGTGTATGTGTATAGATCAGAGGTCACCTTCAGATCTACTTTTCGGGGCGGGATTAGGGTTTTGATGTGACTCAGTGGGTAAAGGCACTTTCCATGCAAACATGCATAATAGAGTGTGCAAATGCACACTCAATCCCACATATATATTGTTAAGTCTCAAACCCGGGACAAGCAGCTGAGGTGCCTAGTAACATGTCATAGCAGACACTGGCCAACAGGTTCTCCTTGCATGCCTTGTCATTCATTACAGGGCTCTCCTGGCTGGCATCCCCAATGGGAGAGCCAAAACAACATTTTAAGTTTGAATGACTATGCCTGAGAGACCCAGGAAACAAAATGCCTCTGATCTGCAAGCCCCTTGCCGGAGGACAGAAAGTTCCTGAAATGCTGGAGGCTGCTGTTTCTGGGAGATAACAAGCCACATGTTTTCACTCCCCTACACAAGTTTGTTTGACACATCTCCACCAGATGTGCGTGATCACTTGTGAGCAGGAGGAATGTGCATAGGAAAGATGTCAGGTTGTACCCTTGCCCCTATTTAGGTGTAGGGATGAGGTAGGCAGGCAGGAAGTACATCAGGATGTATACTTGCCCCTATTGGATTTCATGGGAAATGTGGTTAATTATGGATTTTGTCTTTTTACAACCCTGTGAAATGTGACTTGGGCCTTTTCCTGGGAACCCGGGTATGAATCTAGGTATGGACCTGGGCAGAGTTCATCTACCTAGCTAGTATTTAGTTAAACCTTGCTCCAAATTTGACTTTAAACTGTGGTATGGTCTTATTCTCAACCAGTGGGATTAACCAGCCCACTCTAAATTCTCCAGGCCAGGGCCAGGCTGCCTTCCCCAGCAGTCCTTCCCATATCACCCAGGCAGGTTGGTTTTCTGCTCTCTTTCATTTACTCTGTTGGGTGTTCTCTTGGCCCAGGCTGCTTCTCTTGATCAGCATCTTCCCTCCCATCCCCCCTTTCCTCACGTGGCCTAGCTAAGGGTCATGTCCATTCTGGACTCTCCCAGATGTCCCTGCCTCTGATTAATTCTCCCTTTTATCTACAATAAACTTTCTCCTCCACCGTACTTAGGAACAGTCATGGCAGAGTTTTTCTGTTCCACAAGTGCTCTCAAATAAACACACTGAGACTTATATTAATTATAAATGCTCAGCCAATAGCTCAGGATTATTACTAACTAGCTCTTACAACTTAAACCATTTCTATTAATCTATGTGTTGCTCTGAGGCTCGTGGCTTTTACCTCTATCCCATTTTGCATTTCCTACTGTTTTCTGTCTGGTTGGTGACTCCTTTGACTCCACCCTTCCTCATCCCAGCATTCTCAGTTTGGCTTTCCCACTTAACTTTGTCCTGTTCAGCTATTGGCCAGCCAGCTTGTTTATTAAACCAATCATAGCGACATATATTCACACAGTGTACAGAAGGATTATTCCACAGCAGTCCTGTCCTTTCCTTTTATTTCTTTTTTATTTATCTGTCTTGCACACACGCAATAACAAATCTGCACAAAGCTGGGTGTGGTGGCGTTCCTCTGGGATTGTCACTAGGTTTTGAAAACATGCATTCTTTGAGACACACAAAGAAATACACAAAAGAAGAGAAGGCAACTTGGCAAGACAATTTCTTTCTATAAAAAGGGTACAACCCAACCCAAGCCAACTAGCAGCACACAGGCAGGAAGTTCTTTTGGGTCTTATTCTAATAAATCTGATGACTTTTACCCATGGGCTAGGGTCTAACCTTGTAGCCTTTTGTGATTGGCTAGTTTTAAAAGAACTGATACAAAGAAAAGGTGGAGGAAGGGTTGGCTTCTGGGCCATCAAGTTCCAAGAATGCATAGAGGCCTTTGTGTAAACACGCATGTTATTGGGGGTGGGGAGCATTTTAAAACATTTTCATAAAAGTTTTATGAGATGGAAGAGATTTGTGGGTCCCTGGCCTTTGGTGGACTAGCCATCTTTGATAGAAAAAGAAACCTCACTGAAAGAGGCTGAGGCAATGGGGACTGTTGGAGAGTTCGAGCCCAACCTGACATGAATGCCTGCTTCAAAAGCAAACCAATAGCGCAAGCCTTTCATCCCAGAACTCGGGAGGCAGAGGCAGGTGGATCTCTGAATTCAAGGCCAGCCTGGTCTACAAAACAAGTTCCAGGACAGCTAGGGGGCTACACAGAGAAACCCAGTCTCAAAAAACCAAACAAAAATAAAAACTACAATAAAGGATTTTGCTTATTTTTATTATATGTTATGAATGTTTATCTGCATGTATGTCTGGGCGCCAGGTGTATGCAGTGCCTGTGGAGGCCAGAAGAGGATGCTGGATCCCTGGGCCTGGACTTACAGACGGGTTATGGGCTGCCATGTGGGTGCTGGAAATTGCACCCAGTGCTCTGTAAGAACAGCCACTGCTCCTAACTGTTGAGTGAGCTGCCTCTCTGGTCTGAATACCTAGCTCTAACCCCATCCCTGAAAACTAAATCAATAAACCAGGAAAGCATACAGTCGGGTATTGTTAGCTCGGTGATGATGTGGCTCACTCAGCCCCCTTCCTTCTATAGAATATCACCATCAACCCAGAAGAAACTGGCAGCTGACAACCTACTGGCTCATTGAGGAAGCCTCCAAGATTTTTCTTTCTTTCTTTTTCCTTTGCTGTACTGGAGACAGAAGATTGGGTCTCCCCCATGCTAGGTAAGGCTGCGTACTTTTTCTTTTTTTTCCTCTTTACATTTGTTTGGGGGAGGGCATGTGTTCACCATGGCATATGTGAAGGGTCTTGTGAAGGGTCCCAGAACTCTCAGGAGCTGGTTCTCTTCTTCTACCATGTGGATTCCTTGGACTGAACTCAAGTTCTTAGGCTTGCATTGCAAGTGACATTACCCCTCAGAGCCACCTCACTGGCAGCAAGTGGCCTCTTGTGCCCGGCTTCTTCCCTTAGCAGAAGCAGCGTGTTCTTCCTCTGGATGCCTGGGTGCTATTCCTTCAAGTGAGAACTCAGGCTGTTCTTACCGCTGAGCAGCTTAGGAAGCCATGAGGTTAGAGAACAGAGGGGTGCGTCTGTGACTCAGGGGTACAGAGTTTGCCTGGCATATGCACTGGAAAAACAAACAAACAAATCCACACACATCATTCCAGCTAGGACAGTTGGTGCATGCGCTTGCCATCCAGCTATTCTGGAGGCTGCAAGGCAGAGGAGTTTTAGTTCAAGGCCCTTGATTTCAATGGCTGTTTTGGCTACACAGTGAGTCCAAGGCCAGCCTAGGCAATTTGGTGAGTCCCTCTCTCAAAATAAGAATAATAAAAAGGACTGGGAAGCGGGCTCAGTGATAAAGTGTATCATTCACCTGTACTATGTGTACTGTGGTGCTACACCTGTAGCGTGGCGCCTGCTCACTAGAGGTTCGTGAGTCTCGGGTGAGGGCCTGGAGATTTAAACACACAAAGACACACAGATCGAGACAGAGACATGGGTTACCCTTGAAACAAGAACGCCCCCTTTATTATGTTCATGGGCAGCTTATATAGTGCTCTGGTCATGCCCATCAGACCCATCAGAAACCATGCAGCTGCTCGGAGCAGGGGAGTTTACAAGTTGTTACAGGATATTCAGGGTCTGGTGGTCTGCAGTCCCCAACAGGAGAGTGCTTGCCTGGTATACACAAGCCCTGGGTTCCACCCCCAGTACCACGATGGAAGAGGGGGGGTGGGGGAGGGAAGCCAGCAAGGCATTGAGCTTGCTCAGTAAACTGAGCTGCATCCCCCCACTTTAAGAACAATGGTATGTTTATTTGTGTGTGTTGTGGTACACACTGCAATACTAGTATGGAGACCTGAGAACAGCTTGGCAGAGATTCCTTTTCTGGCTGGGTTATGGTTATCTCACTGGATTTTTTTTTCTTTTGCTTTGAGACAGGGTCTCAATAAATTGCCCAGGCTGCCCTTGAATTCTCTGTGGCTCAGATAAGCCCTCAACTTGCCTGTGCCACCAGCTAAGACCCTCATGTCTTTCCTTGCTGACGATGTACCAGGTGTCCAGGGTCCCAAAACTTCTAAAGGGTCCTTCTGAGATAATCACCTCCACCAAAGTGTCTGGTCTGGTGAGCGTCATGAATCCGCCACATGAACCTCTTTGACATCTAATGGGCTCTATGATAATGATGGCGGAGGACAACATATTCAGGAACCCTGTCCTTCACCTGGCTGCAGTCCATGAACAGAAAGGTGTGATCCCTGACAGCCACTGTGGTTGTCCTGGGGATAGGTGTCCAGGGCCAGTCTAGGCTTGGGAGCCCAGGCTAGAAACCTTGCACAAAACCCCCAGTCAACAGGTTCACCGAGGGCAGCTACTGGCTCATTTATGCCTCTGAGTAAATGTCAGCTCCTGGGCTTCCTTACGGCTGGGTGAGGTTTATCCTCTCAACATACAGACTAAATTTAATATACTCTGTCTTTGCCACACCTAGCAGAACCCACTTACAATCTCAGTGCTCAGGAAGCCGAGGCAAGAGAATTGCTGCAGCCTTGAGGCCAGCTGCAGCTACACAGTGAGCTTCAGGCGATAGTGTGAGACCTGAGCTTCACACACAAAAGTGGAGGTAACCCTTCATCTTACTCATTCCTAACTCAGTGGTCATCAGAACAGGTACCCTAGGGCAGTTCCTGTCGTCTGGTTCTGTCCTAGCCTGTCTGACAGCCTATTCCACCCAGACTACAAGAGCTGGCGGCCAGGCACCCTGAGATGTTCAGGGCATTGGCAGATCAAAGCAGGGGCCAGAACCAGACCCCAGAAGAGGAAGACTGCTACCAATCTCACTTGGGAGTCCAGGTTACGAGGGACAAATCAACTTGGTTTACTTGAATTTAGTTCACCAACCTGTGTTTGCCCCATCTATGTAGCATGGGTAAAGCTGTCAGTCAGTGAGTGACCCGGAGGTGGTAATGCGGCCTGTTGAGCAAAGATGCTTGCCGCCAAGTCTGCCACCCTCAATTCAACCTCCCAGTCCCACATGACACAAAGGAAAAATGACATCTGCAAGCTGTCCTTTGACTTCCACATGTGCTGGGGTACTCATGCCCACACGTATATATACATAATAAATAAATGTAAAGAGAGATGTGAAAACCCAGACCTCATTCATTCTCTTCTCTCCCACCTGCAGCATGGGTGGCCTTGGGCGATGCTCCCTGAGGGGAGAGCAGAGGCAGAGCCTGACTCCCACAGTGCAGGTGCAGCAGGCAGGGACCGATGACAGGCTCCCGGTGGGTCAGACTCTAGGTGCCAGCACAGCCTCGGACAGAGGTGAGCTGTTAGCCATTGGGTCCCCAGGGAGAATTCTAGGCAGAGGGATCAGCTAGAGAGAAGGCACAGAGCCGTGAGGGATCAGACCTCGCCTGGGGAGGGAACGGGAGGCTGGGGCCATAGGACCAGTTCAGCCTTTCCTTTTGCCTGAGCTGGGGGAGCCATTGCAGGGTTCCCAGCAAGGGAAGGGTGTTGTCTTTTGAGCAAAGATGGCAACTTCGGGATTTCTAGGCAGAGATGAGTCAGTGGCTGGGTTTCTTTCTTCCTCTGGGTACTGGAAGCTTGGAGGAAGCAATAAGGCTGCCTATTCACTCGGGTTAGCACCTCATCAGCTCATCTCAGAGCCTAAATAGGCAGTAAGGGCTCTGTTGTCAGATATCAAGAACCTTACTGACAGCCAGGCCGTGGTGGTGCACACCTTTAATCCCAGCACTTCGGAGGCAGAGGCAGGTGGATCTCTGTGAGTTCGAGGCCAGCCTGGTCTACAAGAGCTAGTTCCAGGACAGGCTCCAAAGCTACAGAGAAACCCTGTTTCGAAAAAACAATCAAGCATCAATCAATCAATCAATCAATCAAAGAAACTTATTGACTGTTCTGGGCCACATGGCAAACACATGGGATTGCACGCATGCTCACCTGGTTTGTGCAGTGCTGGGGATCTTTTGGGGCCAGGGTAAAGTACTATGGCTGCCCAAGCCTAATGACCCTAGTGTCATCCCAAGAACTCAAGGGGTCTCGCATCTATAATCAACAAATTCCTAAAATGAGATTCGAACCCAGGGCAGGAGAATGGCCCAGGAGTTTAAAAGTCAGTTTGCCTGCATAGCAGCCAAATAGCAGAAAGCAACAGGTGCTGCCTCAAGAAGGTAGAGAGGAGAACCAATTTCTGAGAGCTGACCTCTGACCTCCACAGGGTCAGGCAGGGTGAGGATCACAATGCAAACCTGACTTCAAAGGTCACTCAGGTACAGACAATTTAGTTTCAGTTTTTTACCCCTGACGGTTGCTTTCCCTGTCACTGGCTGTGGGGAAACCCAGTCTCTTACTCCAGGGGTCAGGGGTCAGGAGCCAGCAACTGGGGTGGAGTTACTTCCTTGGCTCTCCTAGAGTCTTGTGATCTTATCCTCAGAGTTGGCCAACTCCAACAGCTGCTTCACTGATCCCCAGGAAATGCCACAGAGGGAGTTGTGGTAAACTCCAGGCCCCTCCAGGACGGCCCCTTTTTGCTAAAATCCTACTATCAGATCAAGAGTGGAGAAACCATTCCAAGGCTTCTCGCTACCTATAGTCCCGCACATGACCCCAGCATGTGGCAAGGGAGGGATAGCAGGCATAGCCCTTAAAAAAAGAAAAGAAATCCTAGGTCTCTCTCATAAGAAGGCCATACTCGGGCCTGGAGAGATGGCTCTGCCCTTCAGAGCACTGGCTGCTCTTCCAGAGGACCTGGGTTCCATTCCCGGCATCCACATGACAGCTCACAACTCCAGCTCTGGACAGACAGCTTGACTGTGTCCCCAGTGGCTTGGGAAGGAGAGACTTGCAAAGAGGGCATCTGGGTCCCCAGAACTTGAGAACATTTGTGGCCTCAGGCCTGGGATGCTGCCACCACCACTACCTATATATAGCCAGTGTGAGGACAGGCGTCTCCAAGCTATGACAAAAATGGATCCTCACAAGGACCCTGCTGCCTTAGTGTTAGCACCTGCTCTGTGTCCAGAGGTGACCCACAGGCCATGCAAAATCGCTTTGTCACACTGTTGGTCTTTCTAGGGTGACAGAACTTGCCTTGAACCTTATTTTATCGCTGCCATTTTGGAGGCAGGTACTTTCTGCATCTATCTGTCTTTCTGAACAGCCTGCTGGGTCACTGGGCCTTTCCTGGTGACTTGGGACCATCCAAAGACACTGGTAGGTGGAGCCATCCTGCCCCAAGGAGTGACTTCAACCTCTGTGCTGAGAATTGTGATATTGGATTTTGTTTGGTCTGGGTTTGTTTTTTGAGGCAGAATCTCAGGTAACCAAGCTGGCCTTGAACTCTTGATCCTCTGGCCTCTACTTCCAAGCCTCCCAAGTGCTGGGATTACAGATATGGAACCACATATCCAGCTCAGAAAATTACCGGACTTGTTGGGGAGGGGGTTGCGGTACTGAGGACTGAAGCCAGGGTGTGTGCCAGGCAAGTAAGCGCCCTGTCACATTGATTTTGATTTTCTCTGTTATGGGTCGCTAGTCACTGTTTTTAGACACTGTTGTGCTCTGAAGCCCAGGTAGGTCTCGAACTCACAGCCTCCGCCACCTGCCTCTACCTCCCTGGTGCTGGAATTACAGGCATGTCCCACCAGGACCTGCTCCTCCCTGCTGAGGTCTTGGGTTCCCTGCCCTCAGGCTGTCAGCAGTGGCTTTTCTTGGTCATTGTGCCTGTCGCTGCTTCCATTTGCCTTTCTGCCTCCCTGGACATTGCTGTGGGAATGAGGAGACCCGGGGGTCTCATGCACAAATGTGAGGACATCCAGGGTGTGGTGGGGAGCGAGGTCAAGGGGAGATTCAGGAAGGTGGAGGAGATTGTCTAGAATGGCAGCCTCACAAGTAAGAGAGATATAGGTGTGTGTGTGTGTCTGTCCCAGGCTACTTTCTAGCAGGTGACTTGGTGCTCACAACTTGTGCCATGTCAGGTCAGGTCTAGCCATCCTTCCACAATAAACCAATTAAAAGTAGAAAACAGAGCCATGTGGTGGTGACAAATACCTGTAATCCCAGCACTTGGGAGGCAGAGACAGTTGGATCTCTTTGAGTTCGAGGCCAGCCTGGTCTACAGAACTAGTTCCAAGACAATTAAGGCTACACAGAGAAACCTTGTCTCAAACAAACAAGCAAGCAAGCAAACAAAATTAAAAAGCAGAAAAGGGAGATTTATTCAATGTGGACACCCTGGGAAGTGGGAAACAGAGATCCAGCAAACCCTTCAAATCCACCTTTAGGGTCCCAAAGTAAGCAAAGGTTTAATGGAGAAAAGGATGTGGATATCCAAGCAGCCCACCCCTGGCTCATCCCGTCGGCTTTAGTCTCCACCATGTACGGTGTCGTCTGCAGTCTTTCAGAAAGACAGGTCCCCCCCTCCCTGGCATCCTTGCCTTATCCAGAACGAGATACCAAGGAAGCCCCACTAGCCTTGGGCCCATTCTTTCAGCAGGCACCCACTCAGACTGAGAGACACAAATGTGTCCTCAGACTCTGCATATCTGCCAGACCCGCCACCGGTGATCAGGGTTTGTGAAGATGTTCTCCAGAAAAGCCACGTGTTATACCATCCGGGATAGAGTATGGACAGGTCAAGGAAAACGTCTAGTTTTGATGCGGGTGACATGCAAACATTTAGTGGGTTTCTTGTTAGAAAAACAACCCCCCCCAAAAAAAAACAAATGGAAAGAAAAAAAAAAGAAAAACAGAAATGAAGGAACACAGAACCCATGTTTAACAGGACCGACCAGTCAAATAAAAGACAGGAAAACTCACCAAGATGTTTGAAGATGGGTCTCAGTGAGTCTTAAGGATGTTGTGGGAGACAAAGACTAAGGTTCATTTATCTTCAACAGTGTGAGGTGGTCCCTTAACTGTGGGGATTCCTGCTGGCTGAGCTGAGAGTCTTTACAAATTTATTTATTTATTTTGTTTTTTGAGACAGGGTTTCTCTGTAGTTTTGGAGCCTGTCCTGGAACTAGCTCTTGTAGACCAGGCTGGTCTTGAACTTACAGAGATCTGCCCTCCTCTGCCTCCCCAGTGCTGGGATTAAAGGCATGTGCCACCACCTCCCAGTTTATGAATTTGTATAGTAAAGATGCTTTAATGTAAGCAGAGTCAAAACAAAAACAAAAAAGCTGCTAACGGAAACTTCAGAGACCTGGCATTGGTGGCGCATGCCTTTAACCCCAGCACTTGGGAGACAGAGACAAGTGGATCTCTGTGAGTTTGAGGCCTGCCTGGTCTACATAGGGAGTTCCAGGACAGCTAGGGCCACACAGAAAAGCCATGTCTTAACCAAAAGAAGTAAGGTCAGAGAAAGAGAAGAATAGGGGGTAACCTTTAGTTGATATAAACTCTAAAATTTCCTTTTGATTAATTCTCTAGTTTTGGTTCTAACTTAGCTCCTGCAGTTTTTAAGAGCTCTTTTTGATTAGGTGGTACCAGTTTTATCAGGGTTTCGCTGTTGCTGAGAAATAGTTTACACTTTAATTAAAGCAGGCTGCCTGTTTGTGGGTTTTTTTTTTTTAATATGTTTAAGGAGACAACTTGATTGCCTAGGACTTTGTTAAGCAGGCAAGATAAACCAGTTTGGGGTACTTACTTTTATATATTTTTTTAATTTTCCTAAATACCTGCAAGTTAATAATTGCCCCACACCCAGCCAGCTAGAGTACCGAATGGCAGTTGAGCTAGAAGCATTTCTTCCTTCCTTCTTTGAAACCTTGTTCTCCGTATCTCTGTTTTCCTTTTCTCTGGAAAAGTTGCCCAGCTATGCTAGCTAGGGAATGTGCTTTGGGTCAGATTTATGTGCTGCTTTTGGAATCGACTTTCTCAGTTTCACCCCAAGATGTCTTCTCCCACTGGGTCTTGGGGTATTTGGGGTACCCTGCACTGGGTGGCCAGCCCTAATTTGTGATTTCCAGGATGAGCCAGTACAGAGCCTTCTGATTTGGTCATGGGGAATGTTTGTTGGGTTTCCCTACAAGGCCAAGGCCTTTGCAGGTCCTGGAGGTCCCTCCTGACACCTCCCCACTCTCAGGTGGGAGTGACTTTTGTTTTGGTGTCTTTTTTATCATCAGGCGCCCATAAAATTCCTAGGCTAAAGACTTGGCAAGGTCACAGAAAAGCAGAAGAAAAATCAGAGTTGTGCATCTGAGAAGGAATGTCAGGTGACAAAGGCCGGATGATAGCAAATGAAAACATTTCAAAGACAATGAAAACCAAGACAGCTAAAACAAAAATCAAAATGCCTTCAAAGTTCCAAAAAGTGAACAGAAACGCCAGAAACAAGCTGGGCAGCCTGAGTCTAAAACACCTGTAGAGGGCCAAAGGCAAGCAAGCCAAGCAGTTCAGACCAAAACGCTTTCAGGGAAAATAAAAGAGATGCCTCCACCAAACATTCTGAAAGCAGACCAAAAAGAGATCTGTCAGAGTAGGCGCTCAGAGGGACCATGACCTACAACACAGATTTAGGTAACCGAAAATCCCATGCTTCAGCAAGGAGACAGTTTCATGGAGTTTGTATAGTTTTAAAGAACCGAGACAGCCATCCACTAAAGCAAGTTTAAAACGCATTGGCGGACACTTCAGGGAGGCAAGAACAGCGAGATGGGGGGAACTACCCCGTAGGCCTGGCCCTGGCAGTAGGCCTGACCGGCTACCCGAAGATGACCTTGGTTTTCAGGTTGGTAGGGGGTTGGTAGGAACTAGTTGCCGGCAAAGTCAGTAGATCTGGTTTTTATCTATGGTCACAAGACGGAGGTTCTGATACAGGTGATAAGGGATTCCAGACCGGCAACATTCCAACTTCTCCACAGACTCAGTTTCCTAAGACTTAGGCTCCTTCCGGGAGTTTTCCTTAGAGGTAGATGCAGCTTTTTGTCATGCCCAGTTCATGGGGACCCCAAAAGACCACCAGGGAGACAGACTCACTGAAATGCAAAAGCAAGGTTTACTCTGTGCACAATGCAAGTTGGTAGGGACCTCGTCAAAGCAACTGGCGCAGCAGCAGCAAGAGGGGGTCCCCTGCCCTTCTAGAGGGCATTATTTAAAGGCAAAACCCAGAAAAGTTACATTAGCAGGGTGTGGGGAGACGGGTTTCTAAAGTTTAGGACCCCTGATTGGTCGACAATTGTCTAGGAGTGTCCTAGTGAAAAGCGATGGGTGTGTGCTGGCCCGTGATCCTATCTACAACGGTTGGAACATTGGGAATTTCCTTTGGATGGTCTGTTCCTGGTTGGTGCCTGGGTGGTCGGTCTCAGTTTGTCATCTCTATCTGAACCAGGTATTGCCTCAGGGTAAGCTACTGAGACTCAGGCCTCTATTGAACTTGTCACAGCTGAGTCCTAAACTTCTGAGGTCTTGTTCACAGCTGGGGTCACGCTTCGCCTGACTCAGCACATGTAGCTTGATTCAGAGAGGGCCAAGCAAGGTGCAGCTGTCCCCTTGTCCCTGGTCCATGGAGGGTGCACACTAAAGGCCGTTTGGGTGGGTCTGGCTTATGATCTAGGGGACAGTAGAGCCTATAGACAGCATCCTCACACTGAGGATTGTTTTGTTTGGTTTGTGTGTTTGTTCAAGGCAGGGTTTCTCTGTGTAACCCTGGGTGTCCTGAGAGTTGCTCTGTAGACCAGGCTAGCAGCTCTGTAGATCAGGCTGGCCGCCTCGAACTCATAGAGATCTGCATGTGTCTGCCTCCCAGATGCTGGGATTAAAGGCGTACACCTCCACACCCAGTAACAACTGAGGTTTTTATTTAGTGTTTTTGTTGTTGTTGTTGCTTTTGTTTTTTTTCTGGTGCTGGAGTGGGAATCCAGAAGCCTCAGAAACATTGGGCAAGTGCTCTGATAGGGAACCAGGGCTCTGGCCTTTGCCTGGAGGCTATTCTTTTGTTGTTGTTGTTGGTGGTGGTGGTGTATGTCTGAAAGTGTGTATTTGTGTGCAGTGTGTGTACATGTGCTTGTGGACAGAGGTGCACACGTCTGTGTACGAATGAGTAGAGGCTGGAGGAGGACATCATCTCTCATGACACCCAGAGAAGTGCCCCTCCTGCCTCTCCCCTGCAAGTCCAGTGCCTCTCCTGCCTTTGCCCTGGACAGCACTGGGGCTACTTACTGGCCTATACATGGGAGCTGAGGATTTGAACTTGGGTTCTCGTGATGCTTAGCAAGTTCTCTGAGCCTTGTGGAGTCCAGGGTGACCTGAAACTCAAGGTGTTGCCAAGGTTGGCCTTGAACCTCTGATGTCCCTGCCTCTACCACTGGAGTGCTGGGATTATAGGTGTGTGCCACCGGACTGGTTGTGTGTGTGCGCGCGTGTGCGTGCATGTGTGAATGTGTGTGTGTAAAAATGCATGCATACCCTCAAGTACTACAGCACAAATGTGGAGGTCAGAGGGGACCCCTCATTCCTGACAAGGTCTTTTACCTTTGTGAAGGTGGTTACCCGAAGTAGATCCCTAGCAAACAGAGCAGAAAGCTGGCTACTCGCTCAGCTCCCCATCCTGTAGCCACAGATAGATAAAACATGCCTCAGGAGAAGCAGACCATGCCGTGCCCATTTTCCTGGGAGAGCTCTATCTGTCTAGAGCTCCCAAGCCTGGTGTTGTGACCCTGTACTTTGGAAACACAGACGCTGTCTTATCAAGCACATCTTTAGCTGGAAGCCTCACAACTTCCCTCAGTAGCAAGGACTTCCCCCTGCCAATCCAGCTAGGCAGGAACCATTAGCCCCATTCTGCGGAGTGGGGGAACGGAGGCTCAGGGCTCTAAGCAAGGGGATGCTCTGTAACTGGGTCTTGTAGGCATACGTATTTTACTGCTTTAATCCTTCTTACGTTTATTTTATTATTTGTGTGTATGCTCGTGGTCAGAGGACAACCTGCCTCAGTCACTTCTCTCCTTCCACCATATGGGTCTGGGAATGAAGCCCACTTCCATGCTTGGCAGCAGGCACTTTTTCCTACTGAGCCTCACTAGCCCTTATTTTTGAAATAGGCTTTAATACGTCTCAGGCTAGCCTCAAATTCACTATGTAGCGGAGGATGACCTTGAGCTCTGAGCTGGTGTCTACATCTTGAGTGCTGGGATCACAGGCATACATGATTTATGTGGTGGTGCACACCTTTAATCCCAGCACTCAGGAGGCAGAGGCAGGTGGAGCTCCGTGAGTTCCAGGCCAGCCAGGGCTATATAGTGTTTGGGCCAATGAGATCTGAATTTTATCCCTGGAACTCACAAGGCATAGAAGAACCAATGCTAGCAAGTTGTCCTGTGACTTTCACACAGCTGCTCTGATGTGCGCGTGCGCGCACACACGAAATAAATGTAATTTTTAAAAAGAAACTTTAAAAAGATAAGGTGGTGGGCAACTGAGGAAGTCATGTGAAGTCAGCTACTGGCTTCCACACACATGTGTACCCTTACCCACGTGCACATGTACAGTACACACCCAAATGAACCCCCCCCACACACGGATTTGAAGGCGGAAGGACCTGTCTCACCGTCCAGCTTGCAGAGGCAGTCTGCCTCCGTGACTGCGTGTCTAGCATCACAGAGACATTAGCACAGATGGCCTGGTTCTCCTGCCCTCTACCTGCCCTCCTGCTTGGGAAGGTGGGCATGGGTCAGTGACAACTTCCGCAGACCGAGGTCGATGCCCTGGAGTTAGGATGAGAAACAGATTAGGAAGTCTGAGGCCTTGCCAGGGAACAATGGTCCAGAGCCAAGGATGGCGTGGGGACACCTTTATCCTCTGACTCTCCCAGCACTTGGAGCAGAAGTCCCTGTTTCCTTCTTTCTTGGAGCAGGGGGCCTGCTGTGGTTTGT
>LOEQ01000025.1:553808-566262 GCA_001685075.1 Bramus lutescens | reverse complement strand
GGCTGGTAGCAATGGTCCGTCACCCCACTTCTGCCTGGATGGGAGGAATAGGCAGGCCTTCTCATGGCCTCAGCTCTCAGCACTGTGTTGGGAGTCTGTCTAGGACCTCAGGGTCCTTCTGTGAATTTTTTTTTTTTGGTTTTTCGAGACAGGGTTTCACTGTAGCTTTTGGAGAACTAGCTCTTGTAGACCAGGCTGACCTCAAACTCACAGAGATCCACCTGCCTCTGCCTCCCAAGTGCTGGGATTAAAAGCATGCACCACCACTGCCAGGCGTGATTTTTTTTAAGGTTAAAAACCTTTTTTAATGTATAACAATGTGTATCTGTATGTGTACCAAGTGAGAGCCCACAGAAGCCAGAAAAGGACACTGGATCTCCTAGAGCTGGAGTTACAGAAGCAGCTTACTGTGTGTTCTGGGAACTGAATTCAGGTCCTCTGGAAGAGCAGCAAGTGCTCTTAGCCACTGAGCCATCTCTGCAGCCCTGTGATGATTAGCTTCAATTGTCATTTCAGCACAACATGGAGTCACCACATGAAGAAAGTCTCAGTGAGGGCTGTCTGAATCAAGCTGGCTATGGCCATGCCTGTGGCAGGCCATCTTGATTACATGAATTGATGCAAGAAGACACGTCTATTGTGGGCAGCTTCTGGACTGTGGAAGCATAGAGAGGGAGCTGAGCAATAACATATATTCACTGCTCTTGACTATGGGTGTGATCAGCCACTTCAAGGTCCTGACACTTCGGCTTCATCACAATGGTGGATGTCACCTGGAATTATGAGCTGAGGTAAATCCTGTCTCCCCTAAGTTGCTTTTTGCCAGTGTATTTTGTCCCAGCAATTGGGAAGGAAACTAGGGTGCTCTCCATGGCCAAATGACCAGAGGATGCCACACTTCTGCACATGCTCAGTGTAAAGAATTTAAAGCTAGCACCAAGTCCCCACACCTTACGAGTGGACACCCATCTGCCATAACTCATGAAATGGAAGAGATGTCCCCTGGCCATTCATTCACCCAGCAAGATTCTTCCAGAACCTCCAGGTGTCCCCATGGGTCTCAGAATGGAAATGAAGCCTGGGGCAGGTTCTGCCTTCTGCCCCCTCTCCCTTTTGGGGACCCTGTGTGGTGACAGTGAAGAACATACAGTGCAGGCAGTGAGCCCCACCGAAGCTGCTGTATGAGCCAGTCCAGGCCCAATGCCACCCACAAACTGCTACCTGACAGGAGGGCTGTGATCCAGCCAGCCAAGCGCTGGCACCCTCGGCGAGCACCCGCTGTGCCCTTCTGAAGTCTCGTGGGGCTTAAGAAAAATGGTTTTATTCCTTAAAGACAAAAGCTTTTTGGTTTTAATACATAAATGAGTTTCTTGGCGGACTCCTGTTCCACCTTCCGGCCAGGCCACTCCAGGGACCTCAGGCCACAGTCTCGACCACCATAGGCAGAGAGATGTTCACACACGCTTCTAGCACCCAGCAGGCCTCTGGAAGTCAGGAAGCTGGGGTGAAGAGAAGGCACAGGAGAGGCTGCCCAGTCTCCCTGGGGACAGACACAGACAAGGCCACTTCCGTTGCTGCTATCTGTCACTGGGTCAGGAAGGAGGTTGGACCCAGTGCACACTGTCAGTTCACTGTGGGCACCTGGCTGTGGTGCAGGCTGAACTCTTTGGCCTTGAGGCGCAGGCTGGCGATGCTGTTGGCCATGTTGACCCCAGGGGTGGCTGAACTTGAGCCTCCAGGGCTGTAGGGAGGCACAGAGCTGGGAAGACAGGAAACACAGGAACCCATTGGTGCATCTGGCTAGTCCTATTTCCTTTGATGAGCTCAGGGTGGCTCTGGTCAGGGTGGCAGGGTCAGGGGAGGAGACAAGCATCCAGAGGTAGGACTGGGTCAAAGGAGTCTGCCTAGCCCAGTGTAGTGGCTCGCACCACTATAACCCTAATATCTGGGGTGCTGAGGCGAGAGGATGGCCTAGGCTATGGTGTGAGACCTTTACCTTTTATTTGTTGGCATTTCTCTCTACATGGAGACCCTCCTGAGAGTGGGACGTGTGCTCTCTGTCCCATGGCACAGCTCTGGGTGAGGATGGATCAGGGAAGGAGGATGGACACCCAGGAGACACACAAACTAACCCACAGGTGAGGGGATGGAGCTGTGGGATATGACGGCCCGACTCCTAGCGCCTGCTCCTTTCCACCTGACCATCTTGGAGGAAGTCATTTTTAAAAAAGACTTATTTTCCTTTTTATTTATGTGTATGAGTGTCTATCTACATGTATGTCATTATACCACATGATTGCCTCCATGTATATCATTACACCATATGATTTTCTACATGTGTCATTATACCATAAGATTGCATATGACTACATGTATGTCATTACACCATATGAGTGTCTTGTCCTGGTGGAGTGTAAAAGGTGTCAGATCACCTGTACCTGGAGTTACCGACTGCTGTGAGCTGCCACGTGAGTGCTGGGAACTGAACCCAGGACCTCTGAGAGAGTAGCCAGCACTCTTTACCTCTGAAGCCATCTTTCTAGCCCAAAGAAGGAGTTTATTTTATTTGTTTGTTTTAAGCAACAAAGCCACTCCTCTAAATGGCTCTAGACCCAGCCACTCAGCGCTCCCAGACTGCTTCCGGCCTGGAGGGTGGACACAGGCATGGGTCTAGCTACCTCAGGGTAGAGCCCACACCCACACTTTGCTCTCCTCCAGGCAGGTCTGGCTTCTCCCCCTTCACATGCAGGTGCATACACACATGCACATCAATGCTTATGTGGACACACACATGCTCATGATCCTGTGCATACCTGAGCACTCACACGCAGGCTCGTAAACACCCACATGTACTGTTATGTATACACACCCATCCATACACCATGCAAACTCTCCCCAGAGAGGTGGCCCCAAAGAGCTCCCCAGTCTCACCTATAGGGGGATGATGCTGGCCAAGACAGATAATCCGGGTTCAGTGTGGTAGGTCGGGGGGCCACCGGCTGCTCAATGGCGGTCTCCTNGTCTCCTGGCCATAGGACTTGAGCAGTGAGGCAGAGCGGGTAGCCAGCATGGCACGTTCGTTCCGGCGAAACTTGGCACGGCGGTTCTGGAACCAGACCTGAGAGGGAGAGAATGGCAAGTGGGGTCTGGCAGATTTTGAGGGGACCTACATCTCTGTGGATCTGGGCACATAATGTGCTGTCCCAGCCCTGAGCTGGTGGCTTCATTCTCTGACCTTTGGACACCTGCTCCAGAATGGGGGTGATCAACAGTGCCTGCATCATATACCGGGAGCAGGACATGTGAAAATGAAATCAGTGGGCGGGTGAGCCCTTGGGTCCTGGGATAACGTGGGCACCCAGGTGGGCACCCAAGACAGAGCTGGCAAAGGACAGCCGAAAAGTTAATAATTTCTTTCTTTATTGTTTTTCAAGACAGGGTTTCTCTGTGTACCCTTGGCTGTTCTGGAATTCTCTCTGTAGACCAGGCTAGCCTCAAACTCAGAGACTCTGACTCCCAGTGATGGGATTAAAAGTGTGTGCTACTATTGCCCAGCAAAAAGCTAATACTTTCCTTGCCAAAAGCTTCGTGCTTGGCACTCTAGTGCTCATCTGTGTGTATGTGAGTGCATATGTGTGTGTATTCACACATATGCACTCACATACACAGCTGTATGGAGGTCTGTGGTCAATGACCACTATTGGATCTCTATTCTGCTCCACGATTTTCTTTTTCTTTCTATTTGTTTGTTTATTGAGACAGGGTCTCCCGCTGAGCCTGGGCTTGCCTGGTCTAGACTGGCTCCAATGATTCCCCAGGATCTTCCTGTCTCCACCTCCCCAGCATGGCGTTACAGGTGTACAGTGCTTCTCCCAGCTCTTTAGGGTGCTGGGTATCTGCGCAGGGGTCCTCATGCCACGGCAAGCACTTTGTCTGCTGAGCCGTCTTCCCACCCCCCCTCTGTGTTTTACAAAAACGTCAGCTCCCTGAAGGGTAACAGCCTGCACTCTATCTAGGTGCATCTATTCATAAGCAGGGAGAAACTGAACGGGGTTAGACATCTCGCTCCTTCCACGTCACCAGCTGTAGCAAGGCTTTCATCTGAACTTCATTCTCCTGGCTCTGGATGCTCTGAGCTCANGTGGCCACCAGTCTGGATGGCCACATCCTCTTCTGGGAGCCTCTGGATGGGTCCTACTTACCTGGACACGTGCCTCGCTGAGGTTTACGCGCCTGGCCAGCTCCTCACGCACAAAAGCGTCAGGGTAATGCGTGCGCTCAAACACTCTCTCCAGTGCCTGCAGCTGGCTACTGTTGAACGTGGTTCGGTTCCGGCGCTGCTTCTTCTTTCGCTTGGTGGCACTGCCACGGCCCGGGCTGGGACACTCACCTAAGGAAAGATGGAGGCTCAGCAGACTGGCTGCACGGTGCCCACAATATCCCTGTGACATATGGGGTCCTGGTGGCCCTGTCCAGGGATGTCCACAATATCAGCAATCTGTTCCTCTTACACTGGCTTTCCTGTGTCTACTCTGCAGATGGCCTCAGACCTGAGGGGTGGGACATATCCTGCTACCTTTTGCCTATGTTCATATATCACTCACCTACTTGTTAGTGGTATGAATAAACTACCCATTCACATATCCATCACCCATATATCATCCATCCATCCATATACCCATCTACATATCCACCTACCTGCCCGTCCATCCATCCATCCATCCATCCATTCATCCATCCCTTATCCATTTGTTCATTCACATATCAACTCATCCACCCATCCAAATATCCATTCATCTACTTGCCAGTCCATCCATCCATCCATCCATCCATCCATCCATCCATCCATCCATCCATCCATCCATCCATCCATCCATCCACTTCTTTGAGACAGTGTCTCTCTAGATAGACTGTGGTCATCAAGCTCTCCAGGATCTACCTATCTATGCCCCCACCCTGGTGCTGCAGTTACAGGTACCCAGGCTGGGGACCTGCATGGTTACACAGCAAGCATGTTGCCCACTGAGCTACCTCCCAGCTCCTAAAATGTGCGCTTTAATAGCCAAGAAACATCGCCTGCCACAGTGCCATGTCCAGCCAACACAGGAGCCCCAGCTTCCCCCGTCCTGTGCCCCATGGTTCATATGACTGCAACATACAACCTTAAAGGCCAATACGCATGCTGTCATGCCACGCATGCTGAGGATCTGACTGGGTTGTTTGATTTTCTAATATTCTGGAACCTTCCATCTCTGCACACTTGATTCTGTTTTTCCTCTTGCTTCTCCCTCTACCTGCAGGAGCCAGTTTTTTAATTAGCTTTTTTATATTTTATTTTGTGTACATTGGTGTTTTGCCTGAGTGTATGTCTGTGTGAGGGTGTTAGATCCCCTTGAACTGGAGCTACAGACAGGTGAGGGCTGCCATGTGGGTGCTGGGAATTGAACCTGGGTCCTCTGGAAGAGCAGATCTTAACCACTGAGCCATCTCTGCAGCCTTTAATTAGTTTCTGCCCCATCCCTCCAGTATTGTTCTTTTTTTTCCAAGTATAATAAAATATGTGTAGTGTTTTCTTTCTCATCTAGAGGAAGTGTTGCTTGCACTGATCATGCACCC
The DNA here is from genome assembly GCA_001685075.1 of Bramus lutescens. NCBI lineage: Eukaryota > Metazoa > Chordata > Mammalia > Rodentia > Cricetidae > Bramus > Bramus lutescens. The sequence goes on along the minus strand of LOEQ01000025.1, from coordinate 560,646 downwards.
CCAATAAGCCTTCCTGGGACAGTTGGTGAACGGGACCTTCTTGCTTCTTTGCTTCTCTTCACGGCTGCATGCTATTTACCCCTTATGCAACTGCGCTGTAGCTTATTCACAGGGTCCTCATGACAGACACTTGGTGAGTTTCCAATCTTTTGAAACTAAAAGAATATTACAGCCGGGTAGTGGTGGCGCCACACCTTTAATCCCAGCACTCGGGAGGCAGAGGCAGGCGGATCTCTGTGAGTTCGAGGCCAGCCTGATCTACAAGAGCATGTTACATGACAGACTCCAAAGCTACAGAGAAACCCTGTCTTGAAAAACTAAAAATAATATTACAATGAATCCCCCATGCAAACAGGAGCATCTGTTTTCGCTGTGCATCTCTGCTACAGATGCTTAGAGGTGGGAGTAGTGGCCAGTAACCTTATAGGTCTGTCCTGTTCATTTTCCCATCACTGCCACTTGGGAGGACTTGGTGTCTGCTGTTCAGTCATCAGAGCCTGCTGTCAGGCCATCTTTGCGATTTTGATCCATACTTTGTATTTTGTTTATTTAATGACACATTCCTCCCTGGATTTGATACTCAAAAAAAAAATAACAAAAAAACCGTAGCTTGGGAGCAGAGCACTTGCCTGGCAGGGGAAGGCCCTGGGTTTTGTCCCTAGCACTGCAGAAGAGAGCGAGTGTGTTCCTTGGGGGAGAGGGAAATGAAGAAGTGCCCTGCAATGGCCAAGGGCACTTGCAGACAAGCCTGACTGCCTGAGTTCAATCCCCAGGACATGGTAGAAGGCGAGAACTCAACTGACTCCCGTGAAAAATGTCCCTTGACTTCCACAGGAGCACTGGAGCACATGGATTCCCTCACCCAACTATCCACACACTCACAAAATAAATACAAATGTAATTTTTCTTTTTGAGACACACTTTCTCTATATAGCTGTAGCTGTATTGGAACTCGCTTTGTAGACCATGGTGGCCTCAAACTCACAGCTATTCTCAGGTCTCTGACTCCTGAGTGCTGGGATTAAAGACCACTATGCCCAGCCCCTGATCCATTTATTTATTTTCAATACTGGGGGTGGAACCAGGGTCTCCTGCTCGACACATGCTCCACCACTGAGCTACAGTCCAGCCCTGCAGGCAGTTTTGTTTATCGGGGGTACTAGTGTGACTAACAGCAAGTTAGGGATGCTAGTCAGGGTGCTCCAGCAGCAGGCCAGCTCTGCCCTCATGTCTAGGCAGCCTCTGCTCCAAAGTGCAGCAGCTGACTGAGCAGGAGCTAATCTCCAGAGTGTTCCCGTTTGGGGAAATACTTGCAAACATGAGCCAAACGTAAGGGGGAGGCAATGGCGAGGGAACGCAATGTAGCTGGTGCAAGCCGGCCTTGTCGCCTGTCCCATCCCCCTGCTCCCCTGTCACTCCACACCCCTGTCTGATCTTATGTGAAAAGGCTAAGATGGATGAGTGTGCCTGGTCCTGGGAATGTCCCCATCCCCACCCCTACCCTCACCCTCCAACAGGAAAGAAATCCTAAACCAAAATAACTAAGCCCGGGTGCTGAAAGAAAGTCAGGTAGTGAACAAGAGCCCAAAAGGAGAGATGGAAGCTTCTGGAACATGAGCCATTCCCCAGGGCTGACTTCGGCCCTCTTTCAGGCAATGCCACTTGGGCATACACCCAATGCAGGAGGCATTTCAGCCAAAAAAGGAGAGTTTTTCTGGAAGTTTCTGGGCAATTGGAAACTGGGGGTGTTGAAATGAAAACCATTTTTGCAGGCTTCCTTGCTGAGGGACTGTGGGAAGAAACAATGACACTTGGGGCCAGATGTTCTGGTGGTGACTTACAGCAAAGATTCTCAATGCCAAGACCCCTTCCCTGATGCCAGCAGGGGCCCATCAATGGGCTTCAGCCATTGCCTCCCCACCTGCACTCCCTGGGTCACGACAGCAGGTCAGCTGGATGCAGAGCATTCCAGAAAAATCAGTCTGCACAAGAAATGATCTTAGTATCCTCTCACCAAAGTCCAGCATGGCTGTGAGGTGCTGAGCCACCCCACACATGGGGAAACTGAGGCTCTCAGGCTCTCTCATTCAAGGCTGTGCAGTTGGAGTTGTGACCCATGTCAACTGAAAGGCTCAGTAGCCCCAAGCCCATAAGGTCCCCTTCCACAGCCACCTCACTCCTGGGGACACTGTCTGTCGCAGCTCTCAGAGCCCATGGTGATGAGCCTCTAGCCTCATCATCTCAACCACTGCAGAAATCCAGAGCCTTCCCAACAGACCTGAGCAGTGTCTGGTCCCTAGAGGAAGTCTCCATAATGGGGGTTTAGGGACAATAGCTTGCTCTAAGACTCAAGCTGGTGTGAGTTGCAAAGTGTCCTTAGTGTAAGAGCACAGACAGCCATTGCTCAACAAATGAGCCCTCCTGCTCTGTGCCACAGCCTGGTCCTGTATCCTTTCCAGTACAGTGTTGGAAGGATGGGGACTCAGCCACCACAAAGCCCAGGCAGCAGCCTCCTGAGTCACAGCCTTGAGCCCACAGCTCTAGTGAGGACCACTGTCTTGCCTGCTTGTCACTGGTTCCTGATCTGCCTACTGAGAACAGGGATTCCCTCTGGGCTCTAAGCTTGGCTTCAGATATTTGGAAAACAAATAAATTCTCTCCAGGCTCCAGTTGGTGTTCAAGTCCTGGCGCATCTGAGCAATCCTCCTTGGCTGGTATTCACTGGGTAGGCTGCATCCCAGAAGAGCCGTGGGCAGTCTCCTTTGGTTCCAGGACCACTCTCTGCTTTCCGCATGTGACTAATTAAACACATCTAAAGATCTCTGTGAAAGCTCACACATCCAAAGGCAGCCTAGGCTACAGACTAAGTTCAAGATCGGCCCCGGGGAAGTTAGTGAAAATCAGACTCTAAAGGAAAAATAAGAGGGCTTGAGGATGCGGCTCAGCGGTGGAGCACTTACATGAATGGTGCCCTGACTCTACCCCCAGACCAGAAACAAAACAAACAAACAAAGGAGCAGCTGGGTGGCGGCTGCGCACGCCTTTAATCCCAGCACTCCAGTGGAGGCAGAGGCAGGCCGATCTCTGGGTTCGAGACCAGCCTGGTCTACAGAGCAAGTTTCAGAACAGCCAGAGCTGTTACACAGAAAAACCCTGTCTGAAAAACCAAAACAAACAAAAAAATAAATTCAAGAAGCATGCAGAGAGAGAATCTACACAACCCAAACTCTCATTAGCACACACTGCTCTGCTGAGATTGGGCCAGGACCTTGAGACAGGAGGCCTCTACAGCTTTTGGTCTCTCATAACCTAAGTGACACTGTTCCCAATGATATCACAACGACAAAGTGACGGGCACACACACCATTTATTTGTCTGATTGTGACCCAAAGACCTGCTTGCTGCCAAACACCCAAGTGTCCTTTTCCACTTGTATGCTCTTATTTCATGTAATTTAGGGTCTAAATATCCTGGGGGGAAGTTGCTGAGAATTCTTCAGAAGACAGATAAACTCAGTCTGTCCATCCTGTCTTTCTCAAGCACTGTGAACACTTCAAATAGTCGTTCGTGCCTGACCTTTGGGCTGCGGCGAGCTCCAACCCAAATAAATAACTTTTATTAATTAGCATTCATTCTGACCAAATAAGCACCATCCCACGTGATCTCTGCCAATATGATTGGAAAAATAAACCACTGGTCCCGGGAACCTTGACGCGGATTTAACAAATTAACAAGAGACGGTCCTCAGGGGGCAGGAGGAGGGGGCTGTGAGAAAAGTCCGTATTATAGCCAGGGACACAGCAGGCAGGGACAGGAGGGGACAGAGTGGGGGACTGGTTGAGGTTTCAGGAGCTCCATGGTAGAGACCAGGTTCCCTCTGGAGGGCCCCTAGAGAAGAAAGGTACATCTTTTGCCTTGGGTGCTCCAAATCGAGCCTGAGAGGCAAGGGGCAGTGTTGCTTAGCACACAGGAAGCGCTGGAGCCCACCGGGAAGACCACTCAAACCGGGTGTGGTTGTGTACACCTGCCACCCCTGCACCAGGAAAGGAGAGGTTGGAGGATCAGAAGTTCCAAGTCATCCTGGGCTACAGGGTGAGTCTGTGGCCAGCCTGGGCTCCATGAACCTTTGTTTCAGAAAACTAGAAAAGAGGGGGCTAGAGAGGTGGCTCAGCAGTTAAGAGCACTGGCTGATCTTCCAGACGACCCAGTGTCAATTCCCAGCACCCATACGGTGGCTTTCAACTGTCTGTAACTCTAGTTTTAGGGGACCCGACACCCTCACACAGACGTGCATGCAGGCAAAATACCGATGCACATAAAATAAAAATGAATAATTAAAAAAAACTAGTGGGGAGGTTGAAAGAGCAGAGGGCAGATATGAAGGAATGGATAAATGAGTGGGATCAAGTTGCATAGTAAGAAAGGCACACAGAATAAATACAAAGAAAGGAAGAGAGGAAGGAAAAGAAATGTAAAGAAAGAAGGGAGAGAGGAAAGAAGGAAGGAAGGGAGGGAGTAAGGGAGAGAAGGANAGAGACCCAAAACTAGAAAAGGACAAGAGTGGAGAGACCTTTGGCTGAGGAGAGGACCTCAGGCCGAGATCTAGATGCTAGGCCGTCACTAGCAGCACAACCGGCTCTGCCATGCAAGCCCTTTAACCAACTCCCCAGCCTCTGGATCAGATCTACAAAGTGGGAAGGAGTCAACTCTTTTAACCCCACACCAGCCCTTCACAGGTGGCTCTTGGCACAACTTTACATGTGGGGAAACTGAGGCACAGTGGGTTAAGCAACAGGCTGAAAGCACATGGCTGTAAATGCCAGAGCTGGGGTTCCAAGTTAGGGACCAGCTCACAGGCCAAGGTTTTAATCATCTCCAGAGGTGGTTGCGTGTGACAGACCCCCTGGGCAAGATGGCTACCGAGTGCTCTTTAGAAAACCCATGTACAGAGGAGGGAGAGGGGATGAGGCAGGCAGCTCTGCTTCCCAGACTCTTGAAAGCTGCAAGGGAGGATCCCTGTACGGGGTGCACAGGCCTGACTGTGAGGCTGCCCTGGCGCCCAGAGAAGAGGGGAAAGGAGAAGGGAGGAGAAGGGACTGAGTAACAGACTCAGTGAAGGAGATGCCGGGGTTCTGAGGGCTTCTTACTCCAGGAATCAACTCCACTATACCTGAGCTCACGAGCTAATGTCTCAAATCAGAGGCTTGACCCTCAGGCTCATCTGGCCTCTGTACCCAACACTTAGGAGCAGGAATAAGGTAGAAAAGGAGGATCCCGGGTCCCCTGGTGAGACTATCTTCCCACCCACACCTGGGCCTCTCTGGTGACAGAGGCCTGTCTCTTAAAGGCATGATACGTTGTACACATTTCTTTCCCTTTTTTCCTCTTGCTTTGTTTTGTTTTTGGAGACAGGGTTTCTCTGTAGCTTTGGAGCCTGTCCTGGAACTCATTCTGTAGAAGAAGGTGTTTTTCTCCCTGCTTCCTATGCGTACACCTCGTTCAGCCCTTGCCGACAGGGAGGTGAGATACATGCCAACCAGGGAAAGAGCTGAACTTGCCAGGTGGTGGCATGCACTGTAGTATCAGCACTGGGGAAGCTGAGGCAGGAGGCCTTCAAATTCAAGACCAGCCTAGGCTATCCAGACAGACCCTGCCTCCAACAACCCCTGCCCATGCATGCCAATTAATGTTGTGAACATTACTAAAAGAGGTAGAAATACAGCCCACAAAGTGGACTGGGGAGGCAGCTCGGTGGCTGAAATGCCCCCAAGTAAAGCCAGACAAGGTAACAGCCACTGGTAATCTCTGCAGCCCCATGGTGGAGAAGCAGGAGATAGAGCCCAGAGAACCCCTGCAATTACAGACCGGATGCCCTGGCACACACAGTGGGAACGAAACATCACGTCTCAAACAAGGCAGAAAGTGAGGTTGCTTGTCAAGTGCTCCTTGTCAAGTGCACAGCCTCGCTCATGCGCAAACACATACATACATCTCTCTATTACACACAAAGATATATATCATATAGATTCTACTATCTATATTATATAGATATATTGTATTATATATTATATGATCATATCCATATTGTATAGCTTATATAGATATTATATAGATATATTATATTATCTATATTATATAGATACATTGTATTATATATTATATTATATTATATATATACACAAACACACACACACACATGGGGGACAAGGGAAAACTCGGGTTGGGAAAGAATGAAGCAGATGATGGCTATGAATCTCCCAGGCTCAAGGTGCTTGGAGAGGGGATGTCAGGGAGCAAGGCACAAAGCTGATGGCAGTGTAGATGAGGACATGGCCCAGTGGGAGAGGTCTGAGTGCTCCTGGTACCCTCAGACAGTAGACAGGGAGCATCCTGTGTGGGTCAGCCACAGTGATTAACTCAAGGAAGCCAGACACAGGCAAGGCGAAGCTCCTGATGTCTTGGGGGACAGGGAGGTGCCACCTGGCAGAGGACACCTGCATGCTGTTCTCAAGCACAAGGAAGACCAGACACACAAAGGTCCCACACAGGCTTGAAGCTTCAGTGGGATACCAGTGCTATGCCACTGAGACCTGTGGGGTCACAGACCCCATCATACCAGAGCCAAGTGCTCCTCTGATCACACAGGTCTCCATTCCTGTGACCCTAAGCTGTTGGGGAGAGGAGACTGGCCCAGTTCCAAGTTCAGTCTGAGAGTTTTAATCTATGGTTGATGGCCAACTGTCAATTTAGTATAGGACCTAGTTTTTTGGTTGTTTTTTTTTTTTTGAGACAGGGTTTCTCTGTAGCTTTGGAGTCTGTCCTGGAATTAGCTCTTGTA
>LOEQ01000025.1:430163-440264 GCA_001685075.1 Bramus lutescens | reverse complement strand
TGTGGGACTGTTGATGGAGGCTGTGGGACTGTTGATGGAGGCTGTGGGACTGTTAGAGATGCACTGAGTCTATAGGACATTTGGCTTGTAGGACGAACGTGAGGGTGGATGTTCTTTAAAGCAGCATGTTCGGTGCTCAGTTGATGGGGCAGAGTTGGGATGCTCATTTGGATTGTGACTTGAGTGCCATATTAGAAAAGCGTATCTCTGGGTGTATCTGTGAGGGCCTTTCCCAAGAATCTTAAGGTGGCATATCATCTCTGAAAGTGGGTGGCCCCACACTGGGACCCTAATAGAATAAAGGGAGGAGAAAGAGAAACCCTTGGTGTAAGCGTGTGTCCTCTCCCTCCCTCTCCCCTCCCTCCTTTAATGAGAGGCACACACAGGAGTGGGAACAAATAAACCTTGCATTGAATTGTGTCTACAGATACTGCGCTGCGGGACACAACCCTCAGGGAGCTCTTTCCGCTCTGCCTCTTGGTTATCTGATGTATATGGAGGTTTAGATGAGAGTGTCCCTGCATAAACTCATGCATTTGCACTCGAACACTTGATCTGGCGGCACTGTTTGGGGATGCTTAGGACTGTGGCCTCGCTGTAGGAAGTATGTCACCTGGTGCGTCCGCCATGGTGTCCCGCCATGATGTACTCTGATCCCTCTAGAACTGTAAGCCCAAACAAGCCCTTCCTTCCATAAGCTGACTTGCTCATGGTGTTTCACCACAGAAAAGTTCCTGACACAGGTGTCTGCGGCTCTGCCCTTGGCCCTCAGCTTTCCCCGGCAATGCGCACAGTGCTTACGACTTCCAGGAAGCTGGTCCTGTCATCTTCCAAACACCAAGATTCCTCATGTCTGTTCCCCTGCGGCTTCTCTGCCTAACATCTCAGGTCACACAGTCCTCCTACCCTGAGCTCCTCCTCCGTGCTGGCCTTCCTAGGGAACAGCCCAGCCAAGGTCTCCCCCATCTTCTCTTCGCCTCCATCTCCTTCATCCTCTTCACCCAGTCAGTCACTGTGTGCGCTTGGGGTTGCTTGAGCTCAGGGTGGTGGGGAAAATCCATGATGATTCCTCCCTAGCTGACGCTTCTCCTTCTCTCCTGGGACTCCAATGACACATACTGCGTGCTTGGAGCGGCCTTACTGCTCGCCAACAACGCATGTTGTGTGCTTGGGGCGACCTCGCCGCTCCATCACGCTCTCCTCTCTGCATCCATCTTCCTCCTCCTGCTTCTGCTTCTCTTCCTTGGTTATTTTTTATGTTTTGGATATTTTATGTGTCCTATGTGTTACTCTATGCCAGTAATCAATCACACCCATGTATTTTTCACTGCCGACACTGTCAACCCTAAAACTCGAATTTAGGGCTTGAAGGGGATGGCAAAGCGGGCAAGGGTGCTGCCACCAAGGCTGACCAACTGGGTTTGAGCTCCAGGATCCACGTGACAGAGAGAACTGAGTCCTGCAAGTCATACTTTTTAAGGGGAGAAAAAAGATGGTCTTGAATTACAATCCTCCTCCTGCCTCAGCCTGCTCAGCCCCTGAATTCCTGGACTGAAACCATCCACCCAGCTTCTTCTTTGCTTCCTAGGACTTTTTCTTTGCTTCTCCATTGCAGATCTGTTTATGCCCCGTGCTGAGACTGAGCAACAGCCTTGTTTTCCACTGCTGCGCTACAGCTCTGCCGTCATTATTATTATTTTTTATCCTGTTATGCACCGCAGGTTGGCCTCAAAATCAGGCTCCTCTTCCTGTGTCTCTTGAGTGCTGAGATTAGAGCTGTGTGCGAACACGTTCAGTTATGACTGTCAATTTTTTTTATTAGATGGCAGAGGCTGCAAATTTTGGATATTTTTGTGTCTGTGTAAACCTTCAGCATTGTTCTGGAAAGCAGTTCCTTGGGAACCAATCCGTCCTTTCCAGTCTTGTTTTCTGATTTCTCAAGCAGGACTGGAATGCTCACTTAGGACTAGTTACTGGTTACGGAACATCTCAGAAGCCGCCCTGCCCGGGGTCGAAGGAACAGCAGTTCTGAGGTCTGGCTGGTAGGAAGGCACCATTTCCAGGCCCGTGTGAGCACCAGGCACTGTGCTCCGAACCCTTCTAAAAGTTCTTTGACCCTTTAAAAACAAATGCATTGGTCAGGCACGGTGGCGCATGCCTTTAATCCCCAGTGCTTGGGAGGCAGAAGCGGGAGGATCTCTGTATTCTAGACCAGCATGGTCTACAAAGAGAGTTCCAGGGCAGTCAGAACTGTTACACAAACAAACCATGTTTCGAAAAGCAAACAAACAAACAAAAATACCAAACAACTGCATAAAGCCCTACTTGGTGACTCCGTAGGTCAATGCACCTGCTGCCAAGCCTGGTGATCTGAGTTCGATCCTCAGGACCCACAAGGCAGAAGGAGAGAACCGATTCCAGCAAGTTGTCCTCTTAATTCCATATGCACGTCTTAGAACACACACACACACACACACACACACACACACCGCACATAATAAATAAATCTTCTTTTAAAGGGGAGGATTTGAAACCAGCAACAGGAAGTTGACTGCAGGGGACCTGGGGACTTGGTTGGTAACCCTCCTGCTGCACAGGCCTGAGGCCCTGAGTCTGGGGAAAGCCTGGCTGGGCAGTGAGTCTGCTGAGGCGGCAGAGATGGGATCTCAGTGGCCAGCCAGCACCTAGCTGAGGTTTGGTGAGAGAGCTCAGTGTGAAGAGCGCTCAAAGAAGACACCTGACCTTGACCTCAGGGCTCTGCCAGTACCCACACACACACCTGCATGCATATTCATGTGCTGTGCACACATAACAAACAGGAGCACACTCCACAGGCTCTCCCATAGACACTAAATAAATAACTGAACTAATTAAAAAACCAACACAAACCCACCACGTTGTGTGTTTCTGGCCAGAAGTGACCATCAATTGTCAACGCCTCCTGAATCTACTAAGTTCCTACCTCTCAGACATCCAGATTCTGTCATCTCTTGCTGGGTGACGCCCATGGGCACCCAGAGCTCGGGCTCAGGTCTGCTCCGGTCCTCATGCCCAGAAGATGCTCTTGTCTTTCCAGACTCCAGACCCCAGCAGCCTCTCCCAGCCTTCAGGCCCTCCTCTCATTTCCTCTGCTTTCATTTCAAACGCCTGCCAGCTTGCCATGGCCAAGCAAGCTGAACAGCTTGTCATTCTCCAGGGGGTGCTCCTCTTCGGCAGTCTGTGTTCACAAAGCTCTTACTGCCAGGAGCTCTGGCCTCCTCTAACCTTTTGCTTCTTCTCTGGCCTCAGCAAGGAGGGTGAGGCCCAGTCCAGCACTCCCTGCTGGAGGGAGGCGAAGGTGTCCGGTTCACTCTGGCTCTTCATGTCAAGCCTTTGAGGTAGACCAGACTCATGGCGGCATGAGGCCCACCCAGCAGCAGAGGTGGCCAGGACCATAGGTCAGGACACCTGCCCTCCTCAGCGCTGCCAGACACACAGGTCACTACCCCAACCCAGTTTACAAGACAAAGAGGTTAGGAGGTCTTCTTGGCTCCATCTATTACACGCTTGCCCATGTAAACCATACCGTGGAATGAATCATGACCGTATTTCAAACCACCTGTCTGTGAGTGCCGGGAAACTGAGGCCCAGTGGCAGGTTACGGGGTCAGGAGTTATCTGGGCTCAGCGTCAGTGACAGAGCTTGCTGGAGGCCCAGCACCAGTTCCCAATACCATTCCTCTGGTTCAGCAAGGAGTCTGCCTCTGAGCGTCCCGCAGGTTGGCCTTTTACTATGGAGTCCAGAGTTTCTCATTGTCTGGTGCATTTCCAGAGCTCGGACCCCACTAACAGAGAGAAGAAGGGTCACCCTGAAATGGTCACATACTCCAGGAGGAAAGGAAGCTTCAGGCTAGCAGAGAGCCCAAGGTCAACCTGAGGTCAGACGCTGTCCAGCCTAATTATTCATTAACCAAACAGATCAGGGCACCGAGTTAATGGCCTGTGGAAAGCTGGGGAAATTCTTCCTGGGAAGGCAGAAGGGCCTGCAAGAGAGGGACGCCTGCACGTGAGGTTTGGCTGGTGGGAGAACAGGAAATGATACAGGGACCATCCATAGTGACCCAGAGTGATCTTGTCTGTGGCAGAGGTTGAAGGAGTCTAGTTGGTGACTTGGCCTGGAGGGGTTGCAGAGACCAGCAGATTCTGCCCTACCCTCACCTCCCACACCCCCCACGCAGCACAGAGCCTGTGGCATACTTTGTCTTTCTGAGCTGGTGGCAGCAAGCCAATTCCCGTCCACATCAGGGATTTCTGCAGAGTCGCTGGTCTCCCTGAACCTCCTGTCTTTAGCACATGGCTCCCCAACTATGTTTGTGGACTAGTGTTCAGACAGGGCCAAAGAGAGGCAAGCTATGAGTCCCTCAGGACTGGGGGTCCCAGGAAGGGCCTGGGGGGGGGCTTGTCCTGGAACCTGCGCTGCTGGGCGGATCTTCTTCACTGGGATGGGGCAGAAGATGAAGAGAAGGGGTTGAAATGAGGTGAGATCTGGGGGAGCAGGTAGGCAGGAGAAAACAAAGTTAGAGATGGAGTCCGGAAAACATGAAGCCCAAGAGATTGGGACCCCAAGGTGGGTGTGAGAATGAAGAACGGGCTTCCTTAGAAAGTGGCAGAAACCCCTCTCAAAGGATACTATGGGGGCTCAGTTCCCTGACCTTGGAGCTGAGGCAGGCCTCATGTGTGCACATGTGTGATACCAAGTTCGGGTTGCCCCGTTATGACATGTCGGGTCCCAGGAAAGGGGATAAGTGTCTCCCCTCAGGGTTTCTTTAGCTGGAAACTGCCTGTAAGAAGAAGCTGCTTTGGCCATGGCCCCGAGCTGTTTACTACTCAATGTGGCAGGTGGGGGGGTGTGGCAGGTTAGTCTCGGGGTCACAGCCCCCTCTCTCCAGCTTGCCTACTTGGGAACTGCTGGACAGCATTAGACAAAGAGGGCTCTTGTTGAAATGCAAACAAACCTTCACAGCCCCGTCCTGTTCTGGGATTTGAGAATGGAGTTCTACAGGGGGCACCCCTTCCTGGTCTCAGGCTTGGCCTCATGGAACAGTCTTGGCCATGGAGATGATGGGGTACCTGGCCCTTCTCTAGTTTGTCTCAGGCTGAGAGATGAATCGGACCCTGTCTGGGGCCCACTGTTAGAGTCCTGCTCAGGTCAGAAATCTTAACTGGCAGGAAAGGGGCCCTGAGTCTTTTGCGTGTCCCTCTCCACAGGATGGGGCAGTGTGGGTGGCAGCAGAAACCATAGCCAGAAAAACTTCAGTGACAGCTTAGGGTGGGACTGCTCCCCACAGAGGCGGGAGGAGGGGCTGTTTGTTCAACACTGAGAGGCCCCTGGAGGTGAGATTTCAAAGCCTTCACCATTTGTTAGCCTTCTCTGGGCCCCGGCTACATTCCAGACCTGAGGGGGTCCTGCCCCTGAGAAAACCAGGAGAATCGAGTTACAGCCCAGCTGTGGAGCCCTGCCCAGAGGACAGTCTGGTTTCTGCTCCTGGCAATGGTCCACCTCCCACCCCCTACCCGCAACTGACTGCCACTGCTTGCTTAGACTCCCTACTCAAGATAGAAGAGATGTACCCTGCTCTCCAGATAACACTGTCTGGGATTCCCCCAACCCCCGGGGCCTGGAATCCTTGTCAGACTGTGGGTCTGACCTCTCCCTAGTCAAAGCTGCCAGGTATTTGGAGGAGAGAGGGGGGTCTGGGTGGCTTCTTTTTAAAGATCCAACCATACTTTATTTTACTTATTTACTTACTTTTTCAGACAGGATCTCAGTAGCTCAGGCTGGCCTCCAATTTGACCTTGACTTTCTCATCCTCCTGCCTCCACCCTTTCCATCCCTGGCAGCGGTGGCACTTGGTGTGTGCTGTCTGTCTCCTGTGCTTCTCTACCTGTCAAAGTGCTCGAGGGAACATTTGTGGGGGAATCTATATTGTGGGGAGCCCTACTGGGCTGAGGAGTGCAGTCTACCCTAGCAGGGGCAACTCAGAAACAACTCTAGACTTCCTGCATGGCGACTCTTGGCCTGGAGACCAAGCATGCCCGTACGCTCCAAGTGCCTGGCATGGGAGATTCTGACCTCTGCTGTCTGCTGAAGATGGCTGGCTAGCGGTAGCATATTCTGGATTGACAGGGCAGGAATGTGGTGTCTTGCTGAAGGGGAGCAGTCCTTAGTAGACACAAGACCTTGGGGGTCAGGCCCAGCACCCACGTGGTGGCTCCCAACAATCCATGATTCCAGTTCCAGGGACTCTGATGACCTCTTCTGACCTTCTCAGATACCATATATGGTACATAGACATACATAGAGACAAAACACCCATACCCATAAAATAAATAAAACTAATTAAAAAACAAAAAGACAAGATTCCAGGTTCAAGGTCCAGGCCTCAAGAGCACCCTTCAGCTGGGGGGGGGCGGAGCTAGGGTTGGGGAGAGGCAGTACCAGCCTTGAACCTTACTCCTGCTCAGCCTCCATCTACTCCACAAGTACAGGTCTCAATGGAAGGGGATGCTTAGGCAAGCGGGAGCATGGAGGATTTGAGACAGCCGGTAGTGACAGCATAGACAAGGCTGTCTTCCCCAGGCCTGGAAGCAGTGACATTTCCAGGCAAGGTGGCTTACTGCCTGGGGACAGCATGGGGGATGTCTCATGGAGCTGAGAGGGCAAAGAGGGAGGAGAGCCACCCCAAAGCAGCCAGATGACGTGGGGATACTTAACCCAGTCTAGCAAAAGGTCACACTGCAGAAAGCAATTCTGTGGATGTGGAGCCCTCAAACAAGACCCACAGGACCCAGGACCAGCTCTGGGCTGCAGCGGGGAGGGGCACTGAACTTAGCCTGAGTGCTTGGGAAAGGGAACACACCTGGGCTTGGCCTCCAACTGAGAAGCAGGCTTTTGGACTCCAAGGTAAGGCTGCCAGCTCCTGGGACGTTCCCCTAAGGCCTGTCCCTCTCGCTGGCTCCTCTCTCCATCAGCTGTGGTGTTGTTTGTTATTTCCAGACAGAGCCCCTTGTATCTTTGACAGCCCCAAACTTGCTGTGTAGTGGATGAGAACCTTAAAGTTCTCACGTGTTTGTGTGTGAGTGAGGACACTCATGCGCCACAGCTTGTGTGTAGAGGTCAGAGGGCGCATCAGGTGCTGGTCCTCACCTTCCATTTTGTTTGAGGCATTGTCTTTCTTGTCAATCAGCTCTGTACCCTCACCCAGAGCCTGGACTCACAGAGGTGCTCAACCTGTGAGTTTCAAACCCTTCGATAACCTCTATCTCAAAAGTATTTATGTAATGATTCACAACAGTAGCAAAATTACAGTTAGGAATTAACAACAAGAATAATTTGGTAGTTGGGGGATCACCACAACATAAGGAACTGTATTAAAGGATTGCAGAATTAGGAAGGTTGAGAACCACTGCTCTAGAGCAGTGCTGGGATTTCAGGCGTGTGTACTGCTGTGTCCAGTTCTTTGGTAGGCTCTGAGATTCGAACTCAGGGAATTAGGCTTGTTTACGAGCACTTTCCCACTGAGCCGTCTTCCCAGCCCTCCAACTTACTTTTTGAGGCAAGGTTTTTTCACTGAACCAGGGGTCCAGTTGGCTAGATTGGCAAGCCAGTGAGCTCTGAGGATTCCCTTGTCTCTGGCTCTCAGACCTGGGATTACAGATGCCATGACACCTGGATTTTCTGTGGCTGCTGGGTACTCCTATGTGCCAGGAAGCCCTTTACCAACCAAGACACCACCCGTGCACCTAGCCTTGAATTTCTGCCTGCTGGGATTACAGGTACATACAACTATGCCCATTTTATGTCACACTGGGGATGGAACCCTGAACTTCATGCCAAGCACCCTGCCAGGATCCCCCAGACCTCTCAGTGTCTTCACTTGCTAGATGCCACCCAGACTGTGCTATAGAGTCAGGGTGGGGTGAGTCAGGAATCATGCCTAGGTTCCCACAGATCACTGGGGTTGTCTCTGCCAGGTTGGAAGCTCTGGGGTATGGCAGAGTTAGTCACATTTTGGCGCATTCCAGAGCTTTCTGTTAGGAGCAGTGTGGTCATTTGGGGTCATCAGGGTAGACTGGGTTTGGTAGCTCACAGCCTAGGAGAAGCTACTGGCCGGTGCTACCAGGGGATTACAGACATGGAAGACAGTGCAGCGGCAGAAGTGGGGAGGGGACACAGAGGGCAAAGTGGCAGAATTGGGGAGGAGATACAACTTTTCCCTTTTCCCGGTCTTTGATCATCTGCTAACATCAAGACCTTTAAGCCATCCACTAAGTCTTTTTTTATGTATATTTAACTTTTAGTTGTGTGTGTGCATGTGTGTGTGTGTGCAGTACCTACAGAGGACAGAAGAGGGCACCAGATCCCAAGAGCTGGAGCTGCAGGCCGTTGTGAAGCTGTCCCACCTTGGTTCTGGGAACAGAATTAGAGTCCTCTTCAAGACCAGAGTCTTCCATATGAGCAGTGCTAGTATTTAGACCCTGAGCAATCTCTCCACCCCCCTGCTAACTTCTTTTTACCATAGAATGTGACATGTACAGGTTTCAGGGAGCCTGGGTATAAGGGTTTATTATTGTTTTACACGTTGCATAAATGTGCTGGGATTGAACACAGGTCCTTAAGCAAAAGCTTCACCACTGAGCTACACCCACAGCCCTGTTTTTTTGAGATGCGGTCTTGTTATGTAGCCCAAAGTGACTTCAAGCTCACAATCATCCTACCTCAGACTCCAGAGTATTGGGATGACAGGTGGACATCAACATGCCTGGTCTCTGGTGGGTGATTTTCTCAAGATTCTGCTGGGTACCATCAGTGGGATCCTTCTGATGGTACCTGAGCAGGACATGGTAACCTGCTTATGATTTTGTTGACTTCAGAACAGAAGGCAGGATTCTGAGTTCTGAGCAATTTAGGAGACTATTTGATTTTTAAAAAAAAAAAAAAAANAAAAGAAAAGAAAAGAAAAGAAAAGAAAGGCTAGAGGCAGTGGTACACACCTTTAAAATTCCATCTTGGAGCTTGACAGCGGTGGTGCATGCCTTTAGTCCCAGCACTCGGGAGAGCAGATCTCTGAGCTTGAGGCCAACCTGGTCTACAGGACAAGTTCCAGGACAGCTAGGGCTACACAGAGAAACCCTTTCTCAGAAAAAAACCAAAGCTAAATAAATAAATAACAACAACAACAACAACAACCAAAAAAATAAAAAACACCCAGAAAAAAAAACAAAAAAATTCCATCTTGGGAGAGAGAAAGAGCTTGAGATCTGTCTGGTCTAAACGTTTCGGGACAGAAAGGGCTACACAGATGAGATGCTGTATCAAACAGACACAGCAAAAGGCTGGGGGGACTACAGCTCTGTCGGAAGGGTGCTTGCTGAGCATGCGAAGGCCCTGACTTTATCCCAGCGACTCATCAATGGGGCGCAGTGTCACTATCGGCAATCACAAAAAGCTGCAGCTCCCAGAGCAGGGACAAGCCCTGGCTACAGGCTGCAGTCCTGGTCAAACCAGGCATTCAGGGCATCAGAGGGACTTCCTGGCAGAGGCGAACCCGGAAAAAGTTACAGCCCTGCCGAGTCCCCAGAGGCCCGCAAGAGGGAGGGTGGTGATGTCTGGGGAATGGAAAAATTTCTCCAAGCCAGATGCCTGCTCCCTGGCCTGGCCTCCATAGTACCCCTCTACAGACATTCTGGCCTCCCTCTACAGACAGCTGTCCCTGTCCCTTTAGGTGGTGGCCCAGTGGGTGGGTCACTTCTGACTTGGGAAACATGCTGCCTGGTCTGTGCAGTCCCTAAGAAGGTTGGGTGAAAGTTGTGGCCCTCCCCTCCCAAATGTGGTCTCTCTGCCTGGCTCCTGCACCCTATTCTGGGCCCCTTACTGCCCTTGCCCTTAACCCCTTGAGTGAGTTCAGAGCCTCCAGTGAGGTGGGGTGCAGTGGTAGACCCCAGCCCTGAAGTCTGGGCTGTACTTAGTATCTTTTCTTCCCTCCATCTGTCTCTCAGACTGTGAGGCGTTCCTGCACACACACACACACACACACACACACACACACACACACACACACAC
>LOEQ01000025.1:218941-237089 GCA_001685075.1 Bramus lutescens | reverse complement strand
CTGGCTCGGAGCACTGCAAGACAGCTGGCAAAAAGCAGGGGACCCAGAGCACCCCAATTTGAGAGAAGATGGCCTCTTTTTTCTGGCAACCCAGACAATGCCCTCTGAGCTCTGTGCCCTGCTTCCCTGACAAGGGCTTTTATTAAATGAGGAGACACACATTTCTGGTCAAAAACAGGCTAGAGAGTGGCCATGATGCTGGCTGCCAAAATGGACCATTTGGCTGTGCATTTCACCAGCGCTTGACACACGCAGGGCAAGTGCAATCACTTTGCAGACAAACCCAACAGAAGCAGGCATTCTCCCAGAAAGTGCCTTGTCTGGGATGGTTGCTGCCCCCAAACTCCTGTGACAACTCAGTCTCCAGGCATTGTAAGGTGGATCCTAGGGTGTTTAGAGGCCGGGAGACAATTAAGATTCAACAAGCCAGGAGGAAGGAGATCCCTGATGCCTTCACAAGGAGAAAAAACAGACAGACACTCTTTATCTCTCACCAAGGGATACCTCTGGTCTCCTCCGACGATGCCACCCTTTGACCCTGCTCCTTCAGAACTCGAACAAAACAAACAAAAACTCCACCACCTTTTTTACTTTATGAAGCGGTCTACCTCTGGTAGTACATTATAGTAAAAAACCAAAAAGGCTTATATTATTTATTCATTTTATTAGGGTACTTTATTAAATTGGTGAGTGAACTAATGAATGATCGGGTGAGGCTATTAAAGGTCTATCCAGAAACTGTTGGCTCCACATCAAGAGGTTCGTAAAGCAAGGAGGAAAGCTAACACTTCCTGGTCCCCTGGGAGCCACTACTCTTGCCCATGATCACGGGTGCCTCTGCTACTTGCCCCTCCAGAGTCTGCCTGGAACCCCTCCTGAGCACAGCAAAGGTTATCAGCTTGACACCCCAGTCTGGTGGGGCCTGAAGAGAGCAAGAGATCCTCTGAGGCAGACGGTGCTGGGGCTCACAGTGCCCCTCCTGTGCCTCCCAGGGCAGGCAGCTTACCCTTGCCAGCCTGACCTTGCAGCCAACAGTGAACAGTCCATTTGCTCTCAAAGGTTAGGAGAATGTCCCCTAGCAGACCCCAGCAGATGTGAGGGTGGCATCACAGAGAGAACGTCTTGGGATTCCTGGCTCATGTATTCCCACAGGGAAGACAGCGCCCTGTAAGAGCACCCCAGGAGGAGGCTCCTCGGAAGAGGGGACCATGGGCTGGGATGTGTTTATCATGGTAGAATGTTTTCCTATCCTGCTAGAATGCTTGCCCATCCTGCTAGAAAGACTATTGTGCCCCATTCCAAGTTCAGCATAAGCTGGATATGCTGGCATGTACCTGTCATCTCAGCACTCAGGAGGGTCAGAAGTTCAAGGCCATTCTAGGAACACATCAAGTGACAGGCTATCCTGGGCTATGTGGGACCCTGTCTCCCACCATCATCACTGTACACTCATGTCTGTCCACACACTTCCCTTTTAGGCAAGAGTCACCATCCCTGAACTCCCTGGGCTGTGTGAGCCTCAGCTTCCTGGTCAACAACAGTAAGGTCACGTTAGCTCCCCGTGGCACAACTATGGATGGGCGGTTATGTGTGTAAAGACACACTTAGCCTCAGCCACAGGTTCACAGGGGTCACCCTGATGTTCGTGCCCTACTCAGATGTTCATCTGTCAACCTGGGGTCGCAGCATCTGGCCTGCACTGGTGGCTGCCAAAAGCCCCCACTGCTTGCTGGATTCACAATTTTCTCTCCTAATCAACTACCTTTCCTTGAATAAATGTATCCAGATATGAGCTTTATGTGACCTCTGTTAAGAGGAAAACTAAATCTCAGGCCATAAATGGAAGGAAAAAAAAAACAAATTACAGTTAAAATAAACATGTTATTCAAGCCTCTTGATGTGTTGTTGCCCATGACAGTTTTTGATAGGATGAGCTGGGGAGGTACACCCCCATACCTTGGGGAACCAGAGGACTAAGGGGAAATGGACAACCCTTCTGAGGGTGTGACTTTGAAGGACTCCTAAAGTCTCTCTCTGGTCACACTGAGGAAACCCTGATCAGATAGTACACCCCCCCCCAGGCTGGGACCAGATCTCATTACCTCCCAGGCATGAGGCAGCATGGCAGATAAGGATGTTTAAACCGTGGGGAAGAGGGCCTGGCCCATGGACTCTTCTAGACATAAGCAGCCTTTGGCTTTCTGCTCCCCATACAACTGTCTGTTCTCTGTAAGTGCTCACACTTTTTCCAGGGCTCCCCGCCTGCCATCCTACAACCAGCTCTGCCCACCTTCACCAGCCCGCAGTGACCTCACTGATGACTGCGGTGTCACCAAGCTCTTCTGCCATTCAGAGATGGCACTTCTGCCTACAGGGCCCAGCAAGCACTATTCTTCCTCTTGTTGCAGCCGAAAGCCTAGCACAAGACACTGAGGAGGAAGGAGCTAAGCACCACACCCAACCCCCCCAACACACCCTCCTGGCTGGTGAGAGGGCTGGCAGGGTGGGGGGTTACCAGCACTTGCCACCTAACCTGAAGACCTGAGTTTGATTCCAGGAACCCACACACACGGTGGAAGGAGAGAACCGACTCCTACAGGTTGCTTTCAAACTCCACGCTCTCATGCGCAATAAACAAATCAAATAAGATGCCTTCACAGAGCAGCTGAGTCAGATCCAGCCAGCCCCATGCTAGGCGATTTCTTTATTTAAAGTGCAATCATTTTACTCAGAAAGGAATGTGTGAGATAAAACAGGCAGGCTCAAAGAAGAGAGAGGATCACTGGATATCGGGATGGTCCCTGAGGACTCTCTCAGACAGGCCATGTGGGATGAGGCACAGATTCCCCATCACCTGGGCCAGCTGGCTATGCCTGGGGCAGACGCATAGGCTGGTGGCATATGTCACAGGTCTGTCACTTAGCCACAAGGCTCTCTGTATCCCACAGGGCAGTGAAATCTCTATTTACACAGGCCCCAGCTTAGCTTGGCCATGACCCATTGATCTCATAACGCTATTATCCTTGGGGGTCAGGGAAGCAGCCCTTTACAGCGCAGTGCAGGGCCTGGCCAAGTGCCCAGGCAACCTCAGGCATGCGTGCAGACCCCTCACCACACACATTGCACAAGGTCCCAGCATCTCACCCCCAGGAGATTTGGGGTGAGGGAGTGGGAGAAGAGGGGTTGACTAGGGCTAAGTCCTACCCCATGGGGCTTCCTTTATTCTTTGGTCTGAGCCCCCAGGCCACAAACAGGCAAAAGAAACAAGACCACCTCCACCTCTACCCCAACACCCCACATTCTGGTCCCAAAGGGTTCTCGGGGCCTGAAATGCAAAGCAATCACCAGGATACACAGATGGACATAGAAGGACTTTCTCCAGAATGTGAAGTCTGCGCTAACAGGAGCCAGGGGAAGGCAGCAGGGAGCTGGTGTAGAGCATCCAGACTGGGGTCAAGAGAAGGCAGCAGGGAGCTGGTGTAGGGCATTCAGACTGGGTTCAGGCTTGGCTCTTTCTTTCCCTGGGTCTCAGCTCTATTGACTGCCTTCTGGTCTGATCCAGCAGCCACCAAGCATAGGTTTTGTGTGAGTCTTCTGATGATGCCCAGTGTCCAGGCTACACAGGTAACTAGGGATATGTGCTGGCCATGGCACTAGTGAACACAGTGGGCACATGAGTGTACCAGGGATCACAAGCACACACAGAGACACACAGACAGACACACACACATACACACACTTTTTTCTTTTGAGAAAAGAGTCTCATGTAGTCCAGGCTAGCCTTAAACTCACTATGTAGCTGAAGGTAACCCTGAACTCCTGGTCTTCCTGCCTTCACCTGGATTTCTGGGATCACAGGCATGAACCACATACCTGACTGGATACTTAAAGAAAGAAAACCTGAAAAAGAATTTTTTTTTATTTAAGTGTTTTGTGTGTTTATTATGTGTGTGCCTCCCTGAGCAGTTGTATAACCCTGGGAGAGTGTTTGGACCTCTCTGGGCCTGCTTTTCCCTTTGTAAGAGAGGACAATTTAGGATGCCTTTAACCCCAGCACTCGGGAGCAGATGGTCTGTGAGTTCCAGGCCAGCCTAGTCTACAGAGTGAGACCCTTTCTCGAACAAAAGAAACAACCAGGGCTATTCTGAGGCCTGAAAGAGAGACCATACCTGGTAGAACACACGTTCTTCCTTGAGAGTTGCCCTGCGGTGTGGACCTCACTCCTGATCCCCTCTGCTGGCCTGGAAGCCACAGCCATCAGAATCATTCCTGACAGAATACCCACTATCTCCCTGGGTCCCCCTAATACACCCCATGCAGGTGTGTGACACGAAATATTGTGGCCCTCTGGGGAGGCGTCAGGGTGAACAGATGTGATTTAATGTCTTTATCCATCAGCTGGTCTAACAGCTAACCAGAGTGTTTGCGGAGGTGGCTGGCAGGAGTGTGGCCCAGAGGCATCCATATCGCCCAAAGCCCACGGGCAATGGCTCCTGCTTGTCTTGCAGAGAGCATGTGCAGGAATGGCTGGTCTGCAGCATTGTTACTGCTTATATAACCAGAGGGATCTTAGAAACTTCAGAAGCTTCATTTTCTGAGCCCAAGGAGCCCCTCCTTCCTCCAGGAGGTAAGGTTTCATTTCAAGGACACCTGCAGACAACAGTGTGTGTGTGGGGGGGGGGACAGAACAAAGCCACGCATGTAGGCACTACAGTCCCAGGCCCAGGACTCTTGGCAGCTGGTTCACCCAAGACGCTGTTGGCACGAAGAGCATTTTCCCAGAGAGGACATGGACGTTCCCAGAAAAGGGCCAGTGGTTTAGACTTAGCCCTGTCCTCGCTACATAATCTAATCAGAGGTGTTGACTCAGGTGGGGCTGACTGGAGCCTATGACAATCTGGCACCCCTCACAGTAGCTGGGTCTGACTCCAGCCTGGACCAGTGGCCGTACCTTCCCCCAGTGGGTGAGAAGCCTGGGGGTACTTCTCCAGGAACCTGATCTGCTGGCCTGGGCTTCCTGGGGTTGGGTTGGCTAGAAGAGGGTGATAGTCAAGCTGAGGGCAGGGTCTCTACACCCCAGTGTCAGGGGAGGGGGAGGAGAAAGAGAGGAATCTGACACAGGAACCAGGGCAGCATGAGAAGATTCTGCAGGACTAGAGCCTGTCAGTCCCTGGGGCACCTGACCTCCACCAACACACAAGTACATGCATGCGCACACACACCCCCACCCTACATACACAGGCCATATATGCACACCCCATACACACACACACACACACCCTACATACACACACACCACACATATACAGTCTGTCAGTCCCTGGGGCACATGACCTCCATCAACACACAAGTGTGCACACGTGCACACACAGACACACCATACACACACCCCACACATACACACAGCCTGTTAGTCCCTGGAGAACCTGACTTCTGCCAACACACAAGAGCATGCACACGCACACATGCACACACACCATACATACAAACACACACACACCCTACATACACACCCCATATATGCACACACACACACAATATACACGCACACATAGAGACACACCATATATACACACACCCCACACATACACACAGCCAGTCAGTCCCTGGAAAACCTGGCTTCCACCAACACACAAGTGCATGCACATGCACACACACACCATACATACAAACAAACACACACACACCATACATACACAGAGCTTGTCAGTCCCTGGAAAACCTGACTTTTGCCAACACACAAGTGCATGCACACACACACCATGCATACAAACACACACACACCATACACACACCCTACACATACACACAACCTGTTAGTCTCTGGAGCATCTGACTTTCATCAACACATAAGTATGTGCACACTCACACACACGGTCATGCACACACACACACAGAGACATGCACACACACACCCTATATACACACACCCCACACATACACACAGACTGTCAGTCCCTAGAGCATCTGACCTCCATCAACACATAAGTATGTGCACAGACACACACACCCTATATACACACACCCCACATATACATACAGCCTGTCAGTCCCTGACCTACACACACACACACACAAACACACACACACACACACCAAGAGAGTTGCAACAGGAACCATCCACCCCTGAGGCAGCACACCTGGGAGGTGGGGCAGCCAGGTGCAGGCAAAGGAGGTTGGGACAGGCAGACTGGGCTGGGCTCCAGAGCAGGGTGGGGAATGCCAGGGATAGAGTCACCACCTATCACATATTCATCAGATATAGGCTGGCCTAAGTGCCAGTCACCACGCCAGGGGAGATGGCAAGACCAGACAGAGCGTAGCCCTGCAATGGGTTCAGCCAGGTAACAGGGAGATGGGGTGCAGGCAGCCAGGTGGGCTGCAGTGGGGACCTTCCTCTCTACCAGTGACAAGCTGGAGGGTCTCCAAGTGGCAAGAGCTGCTACCTTTTTAAAATTATTCCTTCTGTTTATTTTATATGTGTGTCAGATAATACAGAGTATGTGTATATGTGTGTGCATGTGCCACAGTGCATACGTGGAGGTCAGAGGACAACTTCTAAGAGTTCATTCTTTCCTTCTGCCATGCGGATTCTGGGGATCAAACCCAGGTGGCCAGTCTGGACAGCAAGTACCGTGTCCCACTGAGCCATGCCGCTTGCCTTGACGTGCATTTTTTCAAGTGTTGAGTTGTTTTTGTTGGGGGAAGGACTGGAGGGGAGAGAGGATGAGACAGGGAAGTGTGCAGGTTATGTTCCCACAGTGCAGTGAGAACTCGGTTGTACTGGGGCAGGGGTGGTCTTCCACATTAACACTGCATCCTCACCCACGTGATGAAGAACTGGGCCTCTCTGGGCAAATAAGAACATGGTGATTCCACTTACCCTGCAAAGAACAGGTCAGGGGTCAACCAGTGGCAAGGACTCAGTCTGGAGTGTCAAGTTAGTCAGCTGGAGCTCCATCTTGTGAAGGACTGGGGAGATTGTGGACTGTGTGGCCAGCATTGGGGTACTCGGTCTCAGGTACTGAGGAAGTCTTCCAGGGACAAGGCAAGTAGCACAAGAGAGGGTGGGGCTCTCACCATGCCGATGCCCGATGAGCAGGAGGAAGGAGGCACTGAGAAGGAAGAGACAATGTTAACCTCAGGGTTCTCCATGAACTGGTTGGTGCTGAGCCCTGCAGGAACTGTTTGGGTGGAATGGCCAGGGAGAGAGAGTGGGCAGAGGACTCTCCCAGTGTGGAGTGGCCAGAAAACTGGACTGAAGCTGGGGGTGACTGTGGGGTCTGGGGGTGTCATTCTAGCTTGTTTGCAGTGTACAGTGACCCAGAGGAGGGGCCGACTGGCAATGCTGGGGAGGCGAGGCTGTGCTAAGGCTTAGGAGGGGTCCAGGTAGCTGGCCAGGTCCCACTGCAGCATGGGCGTCCATTGTCTCTCCTTCATCTGGTGATGGGTGCTTGGATGTTTCTACCTCAAGGTTCTTAGGAACCATGCTGCTATGAACGCAGAGGGAAGAGGATATCTTTGCGACCCAGATTTCAGTTTCTTTAAGGACATGCCCAGAATGAGGTGTGTGAAATTGTGTATTGTTACAACAAAATGCCTGGCAGAGCGTCTTGAGGGAGGAAGGATTTTTTGGGGTTGTGGTTTTGGAAGTTTAGTTCATCATGGTGGCAGGAAACAGAAAGGGGAGAGGAGGGAGGAGGGATGGGAGAGGAGAGGGGAGGGAAGGGGAGGGCAGCAGAGTAGAGGAGAGGAGACAGACTATGCCAGCTGCCTTTCCATTATTTCCTCTTACTGCACCTGGGGTCCCAGCTTGCAACAAGGGTCTTGCGCCCTTACTTAGTCCCCTCTGGAATCACGTTCACAGGCACATCCCCAAGTCTCTGTCTCCCGGCACTGGGGTTACAAAGGCATATGCCACCATGCCTGGCTTTTTACGTGGACACTGAGGATCAAACTCAGGCCCTCACACTCTTTAGCAAGTATTTTAACCCACGGTGCTATCTCCTGGTTTTTAAAAAACGTGTGTGTATGTGTGCTCAAGTGCGTATGCAGGTACGTGCCATAGCACGCATGTGGTAGTCAGAGGAATTGGTTTTCTCCTTTTACCTTGGGGGTTTGGGGGTTTCATAGCAGGGTCTCTCTTGTTTCTGCTGTGCTGTGTGCTCGAGGCTAGCAGGTCTATGGGCTTCTGCTGCTGCTGAAGCAGCGGACCTTCCGACTTGCTCAAGGGGTGTCGGGATTACACCACCATGCCCAGCCCCACACCCAGATTTATGCGGGTTCTCAGCAGGCAGAGAGAGGACATTCCACACAGGAAGGGCAGCTTGAGAGGAACAAGGACCTGGAAGATGCTGAGCCAGGGCAAAGGCTGCAAGCAGTTCATTGAGCAGGCACAGGAGTAGTAGACGATGAGGCTGGAAATGGCTGGGTGAGGCTGACATGAAGGGCCCTAGACAGCTCTAGAGGTGGCAGGAACCCCTGCACGGCTGAGAGCGGAGCAGAAGGACCACAGCAGGACATGGGCTAATCATGGCAGGGACACCGTGTCTGCAGAGGAAGAATGGGAGTTTGGAGAGCTGGGTAAGAGATGCGCAGAAGAGTCTGGAAGGAAAAAGGCTCCCATGCATTGCCTCCTGCCACTGGGAAGCTTTGTCACGCATCTGCCCTAGGCTGAGCAAGCCTTGGTCTTCAGCTCCTCATTGACCTGGTCAGGTATACATTGGACCCCAGTGTAGAGATGAGGAAACTGAGACCCAGACAGTAGAACTCGCCCGAGTTCTCAAAGTCATCCAATGACAGAGCTGAGGTGCCAAGCTCCGCCTGTTTGCCTTGATTCCAGGAGCACTTATGGAGCACCTTCTGTGTGTGTCAGCTGCCCCGCCCCCCAGGTCAGTGTCACTTCAGGGCTGTTGGTCTTAGAGCTGCTCTGCATGGTGGCAACAGTGCTCAGCCTCCAAGCTGCTCTAGACAAGATCCATCGGGCTCACTCCCCAGAGCAGGGAGAACAGGGAGAGCAGCTGGTTGAGCCACAGGAGCGCTCCCCACACATCCCACTACCATCAGTGAAACTTTAGCCACAAGCTTTCTGCTCTATGAAGAGTTGGAAGGATAACCCCTGGGTCACAGTTAGGGAAGCCAATGGCAGGGACAAAAAGGAGCCTTTTGGGGACAGCTAAGAGGCATAGAAGACTCTCACAGGGCAGGAATAAAGAGGGAAGGAACCTGCAGGTCAGATATGAGAGGCCTAGGGGTCTAGGGCTGGAATTATAGATTGAATTGCATTCTCATGGAGCCAGGGAGATGGCATAGTTGGCAAAGCACCTCCCTTAAAAATGTAAGAACTAGAATCCATGTAGAAAAGGAAGCTGGGCATAGGAAATATGCCTGTGATCCAAGAGTGTTGGATAGTGAGGTAGTTTGAATGTAACTGGTCCCCAGAAGCTCACAGGGAGTGACACTATTAGGAGGCGTGGCTTTGTTGGAGTAGGTGTGGCCTTGTTGGAGGAAGTGTGTTACTTTGGAGGCAGGCTTTGAGTTCTCATATATGCTCAAGCCACACCCAGTGTCTCAGTTAACTTCCTATTGCCTGCACAAGATGTAATCTCGCAGCCACCTCTCCAGCACCATGTCTGTCTGCACGCTCCCATGTTCTACCATGATGACAGTGGATTGAACCTCTGAAACTGTAAGCGAGCCCAATTAAATGTTTTCCTTTGTAAGAGTTGTTGTCATGGTCATGGTGTCTCTTCAGGGCAGTAGGGACACCAGCTAAGACAGATGGGACACAAAGACAGGCAGAGCCCCAGAGCTAGCAGGCCGGCTCATCTAACTAATTTGGTAGAGTTCCAGGCCAATGAGAGACCTTGTTTCTAACTAAGGGTAGAAGCAGCTAAAAAGTAAGAACCAAGATTGCCCTCTGACCCTTGCACATGTGTACAATGTATGCATGTACACACTTCTTCATACATGCACCACACACACAAGAGAGGGAAAGTTGGAGTTTCATCCCAAGTACCCGTAAATGTGACCTTCTTAATTTAGAAATGGGAGCTTTGCTGGGTGTGGTGGCACCACCTTTAGTCCCAGCACTCTGGAGGCGGAGGCAGATGGATTTCAGTGAGTTTGAGGTCATCCTGGTCTACATGGCAAGTTCCAGTACAGCCAAGGCTACACAGTGAAACCCCATAAAAATAAATAAATGGGGGGTATGGATCTGCTTAAATAGACATCTATATGAGGCTTTGAGGGCTCCTAGGCCTGTGGACACCTTGACTCTGGCCTCTGTGAGGAAGTACCTCCGTATTGTAGTAAAGACCAGTTTCCAATACCTCAATTCCTGTAGCTTCAAGAAGTGAGAGAACTGGGAAGCGGCTCCGTCGAGCTAGGGCCACATCAGAGAACACATTAAACGGGCAGGGATGTAACTCAAGGCAGAGCAGCCACCAAACATGCAGGAGTCATGCCAGCTATCCCAGCACCTGGAAGATGCAGACCGGAAGGTTGGAAGTTCAAGGTCGTCTTCAGCTACATGGTGGATGTGAAGTCAAGCACAAACAGGAAGAGGGGGACAGAGTTAGAAATTGACTGCGTGACTCCGGGTAAAACAGGTCTCTGTCTAACAAATACCCTAGTCTTTAGGATGCTGCCGTGAGGCTGAGGCTGCCAACTGAGGTGGGTAACCCACTTTCTCATGAGGATATTTGTTACTAGAGGTATTTCTCATGAGGCACTGTTGGTAGAAGCAAATCGTGGGAACAGCCTAGCGTCCTGTTGTGTGGGGGTGTAAGTAGCTGTGACCTGCTTCAGTGCACCCACTGGAGCTCTGGGGTCCGGGGACATCTGTGACAAATGAATGCTGCCGTAGCCGGGCTAACAAGTCATAAGCCAGCCTAAGAGGCTATGTATAGCAGACGCCAGTGCAAGAGGGGACATTGCTGGGGGAGGGTCTCTCAACTCAGATTCAAAGGATCAACAAACTAGAGCATCTTGCTTCCTTCAGACACTGGAACAACAGGAGATGGGGCGGGTCCATGCTGCTGGAATCCTGGGGTTACTTCCAACAAACCCACACATGACACGGAACACAACAACAACGGGTCTTTAATACAGTAAGAACACACTTCCTCACAGTCCTAGAGGGCAGAGGATAGAGGTCAAAGTGCCAGCAGGCCTAGGATCCCTCAAAGTCTCATAAATCTTAGGAGCTGTGCCCCAGAAGAGGGTGACTTCACTCTCTCCCACATCCCATTGGTGAGAGCCGAGTCACGTGGCACTCTCAGCAGGGAAGGCTGGGAAATGTAGTCTAACAGCTTGCAAGACGCCCGAAGACAGGAGATCTGCTGATGGGCAGGAAGCTCCACCTCCCATAACAGGCAAGCTGACAGAGCCCACTCTCTAGGCAGTAGGTTCATAAGCATTGACTTTTCATAATTACATTTCTTTGAATTTTCCAAGTCTCCTGAAAAAGAAATGAGGTTTCAAAAATTATCTAAATAGTCTTCAAGTTATGTGTGTGTGTGTGTGTGTGTGTGAGAGAGAGAGAGAGAGAGTGTCTATTTGTACTCCTATCTGCATGTGTGCATGTGTCACGAAGGCCAGAGATTGAAGTTGTGTGTCTTCGTTTATTGTCTTTCATCTTATTTTTTTGAGACGAGGTCTCTCACTGAACCTAGATCTCACGGATCAGCTAGACTGGCTGACCAATGAACCCCTAGGACCCAGCTGTCTATACCCACCAATGGTGGGACCGCAGGCCTGCACCGTCAACCCCACTTTTTATGTGTCTGCTGGGAATCCAAATTCATGTCCTCATACGTACCCAGCAGGTTCTTTACCAACAGGGCCATCTCCCCAGACCCTGGACAGGCTTCTTAACTAGCCCAGCTCTGGAGTCAGAGCTGCAGGCCACATGGTGGACAGTAGACGCTCCTTCCCTCTCAGTCTGCTCAGGTGATTTCAACAAATTCTGTAGACTACTGGGTTTATAAAGAGCCAGAGCAAGGCTGGGGAAATAGCTCAGTGGCAAAGTGCTTGCCTTGCATATAGGAGGTTCTAAGTTCAATTCCCAGCACCAGGAAAATCAGAGAAAGAAAAGGCACTGAGGCTTTCTTCTCATTGCTGTCCAGACTCCATCCCGGAATGAATGTGAGTTCCATGCCTAGCACGTGGGTTTCTCTGCCATATAGATGGTGCGCCTTCTCCCGGCATCCTTGTGGTGGTGGATGATCCTGTAAGCTCCGGTCCTCCTTCAGAAGGCCTCTAGACAGGGCACGGGTGGAGCTCAGGGCAGAGCACTTGGTTAGCATATGCAAGGCCCTGAGTACCATCCCCAGCATCATTAGAAGCAATAAGGATAATAAGGCCACTTGTGGGGCCCCAGCCTCTGCCTTCATCATCTTCCACAGGCTCTGCCTCTCAGCATCATCCTCCACAGCAGTGAGAGGTTCTCACCCTTCCTAACACTCAATTCCTCATGCTGTGCTGACCCCCCAACCTTAAAACTATCTTTGTTGCTACTTTATAACTGTAGTTTTGCTACTGGGTCCTAATGTAAATATCTGTGTTTTCTGATGGTCTTAGGTGACCTCTGTGAAAGGGTTATTTAATCCACAAAGGGGTCTCCACACACAGGTTGAGAGCCAAGGTTTCAACATTGGGGGTGGAGCATACAAGCTTTCAGATTATTGTCCCTGCCATTGAGGATGCAGTACAGTTGGCAGAGTGTTTGACCAGAGTGTGAACAGCCCTAGCAGGACATGAAACCAAGTGTGGAGGTGGAGGCAGGAGGGGCAGGAATTCCAGAGCATCCTCTGCCCAAGCCTCACGAAACTGTCTCAAAAATAAATTAAATAAATAAGCAAATAAAATAAAAAGATAAAAATAGAGAATGACAAGATACCTCCATGGATAAAAACACTTGTCACAGAAACTCGATGACCTGAGTTTGATTCCTCTATCCCAAAGTGGAAGGAGAGAGCCAACTTTCTCGAGTTATCTTCTGGCCTCCACACAAATACTACACACACACACATGTGTGTATATACAGAGAGAGAGAGAGAGAGAGAGAGAGAGAGAGAGAATAAACAAAATAAAAATAAAAGATAGAAATCACAGAGCCTTTCAGAGAATAGGGAAGAATATGTGCTCACACTCCTGGCACCAGCTCAGAGCGAGCCTGCAGTGCAGCACACAGCAGCCTTGGCCATCACGTACTCTTCCTGTCCTGGTCAGCTCTGTGCTGTGCTCTCCCTGGGAGGCCCTTCGGTGCCTCCTCCCAGCTCCTCAGACCCAACCACGCCCTCTCTCCTGAGGTTCCTACCTTCTATTTCACAAAGGCAAGACAATAGGGAGAACACGCCCCCACCTTCTGCCCTCTTGCTCTGGGACTCTCCCTGCCTCTCAAATAGTATCTATTCCCCCTAGATACTGCTGCTCTTTGTCAGGCCGGTCCTTGGCCATCAACTCTGCTCAGTTCCCTCCTCTAACTAGAGCATCATCACAGATGACAGCGAGCACATCAGGGCTGCCCCTAGCGTCACCATCTTCCAAGCTTTCTCTCTGCTCCCTCCATTTTGTTGCTCAGCAGTCTCATCTACCTGCTCCCACTCTGTGACTTCTCTGACTCCCCTAAGACCAGACTGGCTGCTTCACACAGGCTTCCTCCATGCCCTTCATCACTCATGCCAAGGTCAACAGTCATCTGTCAGTTGGGGACCCAAAAATCAAACTCCATCCTCAATGGCCCAGGGCAGCCCCTGGCAAAGGCCAGCACTTTTCATACCCAGAAACACTGACCCATTTCACGCAGCCTCGCGGCCTCTTCCACAGCCCCTTCCTTCCAGCATCTATGACCTTATCAGTTCCTTCAAGCATCTATGACCTTATCAGTTCCTTCAAGCATCTATGACCTTAACACTGGGGTCACCAAGACTCATCCCCAGGCTCCGCTCTGCACTGAATTGTGTCCTTAAAAAAAATGGCTAGGAATACTACTCAGTCTTTATAAAGGACATTTTGTTCCATGAGACATCGTGAATGAAGGACATTATGCAAAATGAAATAAGCTAGACACACTGAAGGACAGATGTCATTGTATGCTTCTTGGGGCCATCAGATTCAGACAGAAAGCAGATTGGGGGCTTCGAAGAAATTTGGGAGAATGGGGAGACCGTGCTTAATAGGTCTTGGGAAAATGGCAGCCATGACAGCAATGAAACTGTGCTCACTGCTTTTGAACGCCAAGAGCCACTAGTATGAGAAATCCCTGCATAGTGCAGTCCCTGGTGTCTTCATTGCTCTTCCTGTTGCTATGACAAAGCCTTCTAACATGCCAAGCATGGTGACTCACTCCTTTAATCCCAGCATTCAGGAGAGGCAGGGCCAGGAGGATCTCTGCGAGTTCTAGGCCAACCAGGGCTGCACAGTAAGATCCTGTCTCAAACAAACAAACACAAATGACTGTGACAGAAGTAACTCAAAGGATCAAGGGTTTACTCTGGCTCACAGTTTGAGGTACAGTCCGTCATGGCAGGGAGGGCAGGCAGCAGGAACTCGGAGCAGTTGGTCACATGGAATCCATAATCAAGAAACAGAGAGATATATGCATGCTAGTACTGTTCCATTTCTCTGTTGCATACAGCTGGGGATCCCCTGACCTAGGGAGTGGTCCCACCCACAACCAAGATGGGTCTCCTCACACCAGTTAAGATCAAGGCAATCCTCAGGGGTCATCTCCCTGGAGAGTCTGGACTGTCAAGCTAACAATGCCAACTGTCACAGTTGGTCTAATGCTGCCTGTCCCCATGGTCCCAGTCTCACACTGAGTCACCACTGGCTAACCTTGCTTTCACTGTCCCCATCAGAAAAGGGAAGAAACTAATGGCCACCACCTCCTTCTCCCTGGCAAATGAGATTTGACCCTGTGTGCCCAACAGTAGCCGTGCATAAGCAGAGGGTTTCTCAAAGTGCCTGCCTTTCTACAGTCGTGGCTAAATCAGAGGCCTATCAAGTAGAGCAATATTATTATTTATGGGTCACAGTGGTGACACCATAGCCCAGTTCCTGCTTGTGAAGTATTCCAGAGTCTCACAACCAGAGCTCTTCTTCCAGACCCCAGAGCTTAGAGTCTCCACCTTCCTTTCTTCCTTGCTCTCAGTGGCAGCTAAACCACACCCTAGGACTCTGGATTCCTGGGAAGATTCCCTTGGGCCCAGCTCTTATGACTTACATGGAATGAGGGGGATACCCCTGCAATGATGTGGCCCAAGTCTGGCCACCTGCAGGGGTAAGTAGAAGCCAGAGTGGGGCCTGTCAGAATCTGAGAACGTTCCAAAGGTTCAGATCCTGGGAGGCAAAAACTCCACTGGCTTCGCCATCCTCTACTTCTTCCTCTCCCGTGGACACTGGATGATTTTGAGATGAGCAAGTGAAGGGACCTCAAGACACAGCCACAGCCCCTTGGCTAGAGGTGAGCAGAGGCCTCACACTGTCCCGCTGGCCCAACTTTACAGAGAAGGGCCTGGATGCAGATAGGAGGGTCACTGTCCCTTAGGACACAGGGAAAGTCAGTAGCTGAAGCTCTCATGAGGTCCCGTGACCTCACATCCAGCCCTTTGTCTGCTGAGCATTGCGAAGAGGCAAGAACAAGATGCAGGATGCCGGAGAGATGGCTCAGTGGTTAAGAGCACATGCTGCTTTTGCAGAGAATCTGGGTTTGGTTCTCAACACCCACATGGCAGCTCCCAACCACCTGTAACTCCAGTTCCAGGGGATCTAACACCCTCTTCTGCCCTCTGAGCACACCAGGAGTTGCGTGGTGCACAGACATATATGCAGACACACATTCATAAAAGAGAAAAAGAAATCTTTAAAAAACCAAGAATCTATCACGATGCTCAAACCACAGTGTAGTGAAATGTGCCAGTGAGGCCTCCCACCACCAGAGAGAGCATCACTACTAACCCTGGTTGTTAAGAGAAAAATGGGCAACAGGAAACAACCTGTGACTCTCGAGGCTGCAAGCAGTGAGGAGGAAGGGCCCATCTGGGACCAAACTCGCAACATCCCCCTGCCGTTTCTCCCTAGAGACAGAGGCCCCCACTACGGGACTGCCAGCCCGGCTCTTTGCACCTCTGTCTTCTGTTCCTGGAATAAAACAAGGCATGTGGAAAATTATGAGTGCTTCAGGTGATGGGGCCTCGCATTCAGTGACTGGGAATTGCTTTTTTCTCTTTTTATAATTCATTTTAAATTTTAGCAATCATCATTGATATACATGGAGGGGAAGATGTGTGCACAGCACAGACGCTGTGCGGAGGCCGAAGGACAACATGTAAGTAGGCTCTCTCCTTCCACCGGGCATGTTTCAGAGATTGAACTCGGGTCCTCAGACTTAGCAGCAAGCACCTTTAGCCACCCCACTGGCTCATCGGCCTTTCAATTCTTTTTATTTTAGTAAAATGCACGTCACACAAGAGTTACTGTTTTAACCTCATTGAACCTGCAGCCCAAGGTGTTTCATCCACACTTGACTTTTGAAAACTGAACATCCTGCCCGGGCAGGCCCAGGGAGGAGGAGAACAATGGAGAAAAGGAAACGGGAAGGGTCAGGAAGGAAGCAGTCCTGGGGAAGAGCATGTCAGGAAGAGCAGTACTGCATGGCCAGAGGCCTGCCCAGCCCCACCCAAGTCCTGACCAGCCTCAGCCTCCTCCAGGAAGGGCTACCTTGCCTAACCTTGACAATGGGGGGGCAGCTCCCAGCACCCCTCCCTGCAAACAGAAAACAGGAGGAATTTCCCTGGCCTCCAGTCTATTTGAAAGCTAGGTATGACCAGCCTGTAGAGCCGACAGCCCTCATCCATAGTGGGGAGCAGGTGAGAGTTGGACTCCCGAGGCCGTTCAGAGGACATACGTGAAGCAAGCGTGGAGCTAACACTCGGCACCAAGCAGCTCCTGGTGTCAGCAACTGCTGGTGCTGTGACCGCTGGTATTTTGTCATCGTGTCCTGTCAAGGGACGGCTCATGCACTTTCCCCCTGCATAGCCAGTGAGTCCCCTCAGCATCTGCAGATCAATTCCTTCTTTGAGCTTCAGCACATGCTCACAGCTTTCCCAAAGGTCTGAGACCAGCTCATGATGGGCTCCGAGGCCAACCAGCAAGACACTGCCCAGTCTGCAGAGTTCTCAAGGACAGGAGGAGACAGGCAAGGTCTCTAGGTCAATAAATAATAAGCCCATTTAGGTGCTGGGGAAGGATGATGAAGGGGAACCAGGTCAGGGCCAGGGAAGGCTGCCTGGCTTCCAAGGAGAGGTGAACAAAGGAGGGTCGGCAGAAAGGTCCAGAGTGAAACCACCAGGCAAAGGCCAAAAAGTGACAAAGATTCTGGGGTAGACAAAACAGGAAGTGGTTTCAAATTCAGGGGGCAAAGGGTACAAAGTAGGAGAGGGGAGGGTCTTTGGGAGCTAAATGGGTGGGACATATCAAGGCTTGTGTGTGCCCGCGTGGCATTTAGTCTCTCCTTGCAGGTGATGGGGCTGTGGGAGGGGCTGAATGTATTCGGAGTGCTGGCCCTGGGGTCTGTGGTCAGAGGAGACGCGAAGTGGGCTGGGAGCACTGCGGGTACCAGGGAGAAAGGCATGGAATAGAAAGAGGCTGGGGGAGTTATGGAGGGGGCTCCAGAGGTAAATGGTCAGCAGAACAATAGCCCCAAGCTAACTCCTAGAGCGCAGGGATGGCTTGATTCATGGCAGAGAGCTCCAGAGTCAGCTCATCCCTGCGAGGTGGAGATTAGTTCAGATGATCTGAGTAAGCCAGCGTAATTGAAGGGCCCTAAAATGAGGAATCGGGCAACAGAAGGCCTAGCACCAGAGTAAGGCTGCTGCAGGCCTGAAACTGGAAGGGGCCAGTGGGT
Source organism: Bramus lutescens (assembly GCA_001685075.1). Lineage (NCBI taxonomy): Eukaryota > Metazoa > Chordata > Mammalia > Rodentia > Cricetidae > Bramus > Bramus lutescens. The sequence continues at coordinate 219,178 of LOEQ01000025.1, read as the reverse complement.
GGGCTCTTTGCTTGGAGAAAGGCAAGAAAGCTGACCTGTCCAACATACACATACAGATACAGAGACAGAGAGCTTGTACAAGGAACCCAGTACTCACACACACACAGCCTGCAGAAGGAACCCAGTGCTCACACACACACACACAGCCCACAGCCTGCAGAAGGAACCCAGTGCTCACACACGCTCTCTCTCGCTCTCTCTCTCTCTCTCTCTCTCTCTCTCTCTCTCTCTCTCTCT
>LOEQ01000025.1:200762-211424 GCA_001685075.1 Bramus lutescens | reverse complement strand
TCTCTCTCTCTCTCTCTCTCTCACACACACACACACACACACACAGAGAGAGAGAGAGAGAACAGAGAGAGAGAGAGAGACAGAGACAGAGAGACAGACAGACAGACAGACAGACAGAGACAGAGACAGATAGAGAGACAAGCAGCCACCCTGGCCACAGAAAGCCTGGGCTAGCACAGTCTCAGAGTCCCCCTTGTACCATCTGAGACTCAGACACGATATAATTTCTCAGGCATCTCCTGTATGCCATTCTAAAGAAGTCACTCAAACTAGGATATAAAATCTATATGTCACAGGCTGCTGTTGTATCCTGTTACCTTTCAAACATCTGTGGTCACATTTGGGCTTATTGACGAAGCCAGTGGACTGTGGAGAACAGCCACAGCTAGACTTGTGTCCACTACTGCGTGGTGTGACCATGGTGTGACCACCTCCCTTGTTCCTCCATCCCTAGGCTTCCTGGGGGCCAGCATCAAGACCTTACTTTCATAACAGCTGCCTAACTGATATGGTTCATACACCATAAAACTCGCACTTGTGTGTACATGTGTCCATGTGTGGGTGTGCATGTAGGTGTGCATGTGTGGAGGCCAGAGTTCAACCTCTGGGGTTGTTCCTCAGGCGCTGTCCACCTTGTTTTATTTTTTGTAAGATTTGTTTTATTTATAGTGGTGTGTGTGTATGTATATGTGTGTGTATGTATATGTGTGTGTTGTGTGTGTGTACACGTGCATACATGCTCATGAAAGCTAGAAGAGGGTGTCTGATTCCCTGGAGCTTGAGTAATAGACGGTTGTGGCTTTCTTGGGTCCTCTGAAGGAGCAGTAAGGTTTGCAGCCTGGCAGTACTTGCCATCCACCTCCTAAATGAGCACACAACATGACCAGCTGCCCTGTGTTTTTGCCATGTGCCCTCCTCACCACGACGGACTGACACTACGCCCTCCCCACCAGCACGGTGAAGTTAAACCACGCCCTTCCCAGCATGATGGACTGAAACCACGCCCTCCCCAGCACGACAGACTGAAACCATGAGCCAACAGAAGCTGTGCCTCCATTTAGTCGCTTCTGGTTAGTATTGCTCACCTCAGAGGGAAAAGGGATAGATAGAGATCCATCCGCGGGAGTGGGATGGCCAGACTGGGATAGCTCACTTCCCGTGGAACATTCTGGGGGACCACCAGGCTGTTCAAAGCAACACTATCGCTTTACAGTTCCACCCTGAGACACCAGGACTTACTTATGGAGTCTCTCTAACACACTCCTTACTCTCTTATGTGCTGGTCACCCAGTAGGGTGACTCGATCCCATATGATGTTGATTTGCTTTCCCCTAGTGGCTGGGCATATTGGAGAAATTTCCAGTCGAATTCTTTGCCCATTTTTACATTATCTTATCCATGTTTTAAATTTTTAACTGTTTTGTTATATTTTATTTAGAGGGGATACACTCATGCATAGACCCATGTGGCAGTCAGAGGACAAGAGTCACAGGCAAGAGTCAGCTCTCTCCGTCCACCCCATGGGTCCCAGAAATGAACTCAGGTTGTCAGGCTTGGTAACTGGTACCTTAACCAGCTTGTCCATCTCGCCAGCCCCTCTTCCAAGAGTTTAATAGTCTTAGCCTCTTGTGTTTAATACTGGGATCCACTTCATATTTTCAAAGTAACCCCATCATTTGGTCAACTTACCCAAGCAGAGTTTTAACCAGATCTAAGAGGTACTTAAATGCTATTTTCCTAGCCCTGGGAAACAAGAGCAGTGTCCTGGTCAGGGGACTATGCAGGGAGAAGGTCAAAGAAGGGTCACAGTGGCACTCGAGGGGGGATGGCTGTGGCCACTCTAAAAACTGCTGGGTCACAGCTCATACCAGGTGCCTTGCCTGTGTGGGTCAATGGAGTTCTTTTATTTTTTTCCCAAGAATACACTAGATCCTACCACTAGTAGATAGCTTCATGCAACCACAACAAGGAAAGGCCTGGGAGGATTTTTTTTGATGATCCAAAGAATTGAAGGGAAGAAAAAAGTAAAATCTAGAGTTTCATAATCTGTCAGCAATTAAAGGATAAAAATAATAAAGACTCATGCAGTAGGGGCTGGAGAGACATCTCGGCTGGTGCCGTGCTTGCCACACAAGCATGGAGGTTCGGGTGGGATCCTCTGAGTCCACGACAAACAGCCAAACATTATTGCGTGTACTTGTAATGTCAGCACAGGGTAGTCAAAGAGAGGCAGATCCCTGGGACTCGATGGCTATCAGTCTGGTCCACTCGGTGAACTTCAGACCAGTGAGACCTTGTCTCAAAAAATAAAAAGAAGGAATATTAGAGGTTGCCCTATGATCTCCACACACTTGGGGAGTTCACACACACACACACAAACACACACACACGCGCGCGCGCACACACACACGATTGCCAAGGTCGCACAGACCAACTGAAGGTGCCAAGAAAGAGGAGATGCTGGGGGAACTCTCCAGACAGGCCAAACAGCCAGACTAGAGAGGAGACAACTCTGGAAGAATCAGCCCCAAATTCAATCACAGACCAACACCTTAGTATCTAAATAAAAGACTCGGCCGGGTATTGTTCTGTACACTGTAATACCAGCACTCGGGAGGTAGAGGCAAGAGAATGAACAGCTCAAGGCCAGCTTTGGCTACATAGTGAGTTCAAGGGTAGCCTGAGCTACAAAAGACCCTGGATGAAGAGAGAGAAAGAGAGAAGAGAGAGCCAGAGAGAGAGACAGAGACAGAGAGAGAGAGAGAATGGTAAACAGGAAATGCTCTTTTGAAAGCTTTTTTTATTATGGAATATTTTGAGAAATAACCTCGCGGAGGCAAAGAAATCTCCCACTGCTGAGAAAGATACCCTGTCTCTCTGAAAACCAGAAACCACCTCAGTTCCCACGTTTGAAGTCTTGGTTGATCATCTTGATTCCACCCATAATGGTCTATAGGCAAAAGTCAAGGCCTGTCACATGGTTCATAAAGAAAATGACAGCCTCACCCCTAGAATCAGACTGCGAAGGTCAGGCAGCTGAGCGGAGCTAGAGACTGTGGGCGCTCGTTGTCCCTGCCACCCTGAAGCCATAGAAAGCCTTTTAAAAGCAGGGGAAACATGAGGGCCTCCATGCCATGCTCAGGAGGGGAAATAAGGACACAAAGGAAGGAGGTGGGGCGCAGTCTGTCACTCCACTACCGAGAACCACAGGCTGATCTTAGGCAGGTCACTTCACCTCCCTGCCATGAGCTTCCCCACCTGTGAAATAGAGTTGGGACAGGGTCACCCCCGGGACCTGGTTAGGATGTCAGGGTATGTCTGAGTGAAGTGTTTAGTGTGGTGGAGTATCCATTCTCTCTCCCTCTCCCTCTCCCTCTCCCTCTCCCTCTCTCTCCCTCCCTCTCCCTCTCCCTCTCCCTCTCCCTCCCCTCTCTCTCTCCTCTCTTTCTGGGGGAGGATGTCTTACTATATAGTCCTGGCTGTCCTGGAATTCACTATGTAGACCAGGCTTCCTTGAACTCACACGATCTGCCTGCCTCTGTCTCCTGAGTGCTGGGGATTAAAGTGTGTGCTACCACATCTGGCTAACCTTTATCAGTCTTTAACTTGTGCCTGGTGACATCTGAGACCTGATGTTTGCTGCATCCTTACCCTGGCTTGCTGGGAGGGGAGCCATTTCTGCCAAGGCCAGAACCTTATCCCAGTGAGGATTCAGGAGCAGGAGTGATACAAGCCATTCCAGCCTACTACGTTGTCAAGCCCAGGACCACATACCCAGGGGTGACGCCATATCCAGAGATCTGGGTCCACCCACATCAATTTTCAATCAAGAAAATGCACCATAGGCTGCCTTATTGGCAGATCAATCTTGGAGGGAGGGATGCATTTTCTCAGTTGAGGTTCCCACTTCCCAGATGACCCTGGTTTGTGTCTGGTTGACAAAAATCTCACTAGGACAGCATCCTAAGGCTTGAACCTAGGGCTCTGAGTGCTCCAGACACTCCAGCATATCCCTCACCCTCTTTCTGCCCAACTGGGGAGCCAGGACTTCCTTCACCTGGGTTCCAGAATACTGGGAGGTCTGCTCTGGTCCCTGCTGCCTCTGCCTGCCCTGCAGACCCTTGACCAGGATGGTAGCTAGTTCTTTCACTTTCCTTTAAGCAGTTATCTCTGGACAGGGCTGAGGATAGCAGTGAACTCCTTTCGGGCTCCTAAATACGTGTTAAAGCATCAGGAGTGTATTGCCAAATGGTGCCCTGCACAACAGAAATCTGGGTCCTAGGTCCTCTGTTGGGAGCAGGGGAATAAGCTGCCCTTTCCGTGCCTTTGTAGTCAGAGCTGGTGCTGGTGACTTGGGCACCAGCCCATGGAGAGACAGCCCAAAGGCTTCATGAACAAATCCCCAAATGGCTGAGAAGCACCCAATGCAGATTCACCTCCCCAGTTCCTGCTCTTTGGAAGAGGCTCTTGTGTAGAGAGGCAGAAAACAGAAAGACAGAATGAGAGAAAAGGGGTTTCAAGTGCTTGGGATGGGATGAAAATATTGGACAGAGGGCTGGACCTCAAATAGGTCTGTCCTCTTTAAGGAGAAGGCATCTGAACCACAGTGGGAGACAGTCATCCTGACCCCACATGGTATTCTGTAATTAAATGGGGGTCACAAAAAAAAAACCCTTGGCCACAGTAGAAGTTTATGGATGCAGAATAACCAAAAAGGAGCTCAAAATCAACAGGTCATGAATTCTAGGCGAGGGGTTGGCAGTCATGGGGCATTGTGTGACCTCCCTGCAGCCCAGTTCTGGGCACACAGCAGGCCCATGGTTCCTTGTGCCTGCATCTCGCCACCATGGGCCAGTGATCACCGCTTGAAACACCTCAACCCAGATTCAAGCCAATTCTGAAGCTGTCAGCCGCAGTTTTTACTATTCTTGCCATGTTTACTGCTCTTATAGGAACACGGTTTAATTACAGAAAACAAAAACTTACATTTTTCCTACCATCATTTTTCAGTGTGCATCGGCATACCTGTGTCTTGCAGTTGTTAGAGAGCCTGGTTTAGAAACAAAACACTGAGTTGCTGACTTGACTTTCATTTTTAAAAATGGTTAAATGAATTTTGACTTGAGATTAAGACAGAACTTCCAGCAGTCTCTGAAATGGCTCTAAGTGCATCTCTGCCGTTCTGTACTAAGTGTTTACACAGTGCTTTGCCATGTTCTCAGCACTGACAAATACAAAATTAAAACGTTGATCAATGGGGACTGGAGCGACGGCTCAGCAGCTAAGAGTGTGTACAACTCTCAGAGGGGGGACAAGTTTCCCTTCCCAGCATGCATGTTTTTTGGTAGTGGTTTGAATGAGAACATCCCCATGGACTCAGATGGTTGAATACTTGATTCCTAGTGGGTGGTGCTGTTTGTGACATCTAGGGGGTGTGACCTTGCTAGAGGAGGTGTGTCACTGTGGCCTGAACGTTCTTAGTTCACTTTCTCTGTTTCCTTCTTTTTGTTCAAGATGTAAGCACTCAGCTATCCCTGCCAATGTGACTGCTGGCTGCCCCCATGTCTCAAAATGGACTTTCATCCCTTTGGAACCATAAGTCCTAATAAACCCTTCCTTCTGAAAGCTGCTTGTTTTGACACAACAACAGAAATTTAACACAGACCCAGGTGTGGTAGCTCACTCAGGAGCCAGAAATAGACATATCTCTGTGGGTTCGAGGCCAGCCTGGTCCACATAGTGAGTTCCAGGACAGCCAGGGCTACACAGAGAAACCCTGTCTCAGGAAGGAAGGGAGGGAGGGAGGGAGCAGGGAGGAAGAGAGGGAGGGTGGGGGAGGGAGGGAGGAAGGAAGGAAGGAAAATTAACTGATACAGAGGATGGCTCACAACTGCCTGTAACTCCAGCTCCAAGAGAATCTGACACCCTCTCCTGGCCTCCGCTGGAGTCTGCACTCCCGTGTACAGACACACACATGCCCCCACACGCATATGCATACAATTACAAAATAATAAAAATAAATTTAGTAAAGAATCTTGATCAGCTCTGAAAAGCATTAAAGGTACTTTCCGTCCTGCATCATCAGTTAGGGGACATTTAAATCTGTGTGACAGAAGCAGGCAGACCTGACGGTCTCATCAATATTCAAACTTGCTTTCATCTTTAATAAATGATAAGCTTGTGTATGGCAAAGCATTGTTTTTAAAATAATTTCCTTACAGATGTATCAGTTAATGTTTGGTTTAAATGCCAATTTTACAGACTTATACACCTGGGGCTGTAGGAGCTTCCTTCAGATGAAAAGGGGTCCTGAGTAGAAATAGTTAAGACGCTGAGTCTGGTCTGAATTGAAAGCTGAAGGTTAGGAATGATCTGGCTATTCAGAGCACATTGGGACAGGAGGCCAGTGTGCCTGAGTGCTGCGGGAGGGGGCAGGGCAGACCTACCAGGGGTATCAGGTCAGGGTCCCGGAGGCTTACACATGGTACGGGTGGACATGTGACACAGGAGCCATTTTCTGTACTTTAAGGCACTTTCTCAGTGGGCAAGGGTGCCCCATCATCCCTGCAAACGCCGATAGGAAAATTCCTGTTTCCCTGCCAGGTCTGAATTTTATTAATGGGACTTTTGTGAGCCTTCAGGGTCCTTTCAGCCTCCAGTGGGGGTCTTGGCAACTCCTGAGGAAGGGATGGTGGTGACATACTAGGTCCAAACGCTCAAAGAAATCTTAAGGAGTGAAGCCCCAATGACTCCATGTTAGACTCACCTGGGACCAGCTGTGTGAGGTGACACAGAGGGTCCTACACTGTGGTGGTTTTAGATGGCAGATCTGCTTGAAGACTTAGTTGTCATTGGCTGTCTCGTAGAATCGCCAGTGGCCCTTTTTTAGAAACACAAAGAAACAGCAGGTTCTAGAAGCTTCCTATCCAGGCACTGCTCTAGGCATGACAAAGTCCTACTCTGAAAGCTCCTGTCCCGGTGGGTACACAGAAAGGGAGTAAATACTACCAGGAACATGTCAGGGGACATCGTGAGCCTTTGATTTATCCTATCCCGAGCATATTATGGAAGATGAGTCTGGCTCTGTGGCTGAGCACGTGGGAGCACAGTGAGCCCTGACTGTTCATCTTCTCCCCTCCTGCTAGGAAGATGACTGGATTTGAAGACAGGCAGGGAAACCAAGGTGGGTCCTGGCCCCTCACCACACAGTGATGGCATCATTGAGTGGTCAGCGTGAGGAAAGCCGCTCATGCCCAGACAGGCGATAACCAAGCCCTGCTCACCTCATGGTGGAAGGCGAAGGAGATATATAGGCGAGACGGTGCCAGTGTCTTCCTAGTCCCTCCAAGTGGAAAGGATCCCCAGAGAAGAGCCCCCAAACCCACTGAAGCTGGAGGCTGGGGCATGTATGTGGCTACTGCATCATGCCTGGTCTATCAATCTCAGCCACCTTCATGGAAGCTGAATATATCCACGTGGCTGACCTAGAGACACCTTGGACCAAACTGGAACTCTTGATGCCGAGCCCAGGCTGGTTTCTCTCCAGACCTCCTTCATCTACACAGAAGCTCTCTCACCCCGTGAGGTGTTCACGGAGACTCAGCGCCTCCCTGCTCTCAGCCCCAGAGGTATCCATCAACTTCAGACTCCCTTTAAATTCTTCCTGTCTGTCTACAGCCTCCTTTGGGAACCAGTCTCACCACCCTGTGCCCCATACCAGCTTCCAGCCTCTCCTTTCCCCAGGCTCTACCTCTTCTTCATGAGCCTCTGCCTCCTCCAGAGGACAGGCCCTGTTGCTCTGGCCTGTGCACTCTCTGTGCCTCCCCTGACATTTGTAAAGAAGACTTCTTCCAGGGAGGCTTCCTGGAGAAGGTGGTCACCAAGCCAAGGACGCAAGCAGACCTCAGCCAGGCTTTCATCTTAGCAGCTGCTTCCACCCAAAAACAAGATGGGGCAAGAGGGCTGGGTGTGAGGAACAGAGCCAGACTTGTAGAGAAGCAGACAGTCCAGACCTGCCAGGACCTCGGAAGACGCTGTGAAGATGGGCTACTTAGACTCACACAGAGGAAGAGTAGCCATATTTCCTGTTCAGATCATTGCAGAGTTCTTGTGACAATGCTGGGTTATTCTGACCAGCCTTCAAGCTGAAGAAAGCCTTAAAAGTTAAAATATTGGCTGGGTAGTGGTGGCACACACCTTTAATCTCAGCACTCAGGGGGTAGAGGCAAGCAGATCTCTGTGAGTTCGAGGCCAGCCTGGTCTACAGAGCGAGTTCCAGGACAGCCATGGCTACACAGAGAAACCCTGTCTCAAAAACAAACAAACAAACAAACAAACAACAACGACAAAGAAAGTTTAAATATTGGCCAGGTGTGGTCCACACGCCTGTAATCTCAACACCTGAGGCTGAGGCAGGAAAATTGCACATCCAAGGCCAGCCTGAGCTGTCTTGAGAAACCTTATCCCAGTACCCACACAGTGGCTCACAATACCTTCTTCGGACTTGAGGCACACACACAGCAAACAGACATACATGCAAGGCAACACAGTCATACAATAAAAGTAAATAAAATAAAAAATTTGATTATTGTAACAGTAATTTAAATTAAAAGCAAAGGCATTCACCGGGAGGTGGTGGCACATACCTTTAATCCAAGCACTCGGGAGGCAGAGGCAGGTAGATCTCTGAGTTCAAGGCCAGCCTGGTCTACAGAGCGAGTTCCAGGACAACCAGAGCTACACAGAGAAACCTTGTCTCNAAGAAGAAGAAGAAGAAGAAGAAGAAGAAGAAGAAGAAGAAGAAGAAGAAGAAGAAGGAAGAAGAAGAAGAAGAAGAAACCCAAAGAAACAAAAAACTGAAGAGCTTCAGAGGCCAAGGCCTCTGAATGGTAGAGCACCGGCCTAGGATATCCAAGTAGCTGCATCTAATCCCCAGCAATACAATAAGTCAATATGTAAATAAATAAACACCTAAGACTTTATTTCTGACCCATTGGTGATGGATCTGTACACATTTGGATTCTGATATCTAATCATTAAACTTCAGAGAAAAACGCTTACGTTTGTTCTTCATTGATGCATTCACGGGTCTGGGTCCCCATTTCACAGACTGCAGGGAATGGTGGTTCTTCATCCTGAGAGGAGGCCCCTGATTTCTTAAGTGGCCTTGTGTGGCTCTAGACCCTTGAAGGCAGATGGGACATAGACCCATGAATGCATTAACAAAGAACAAACACTATAATCCTTCTTCTCTGCAGTTTCATGATTAGACACCAGAACCCAAATGTGCTGCCTGTTCCGGTGTCATCTGTGAGCGGATCCCCCAAATGACCCATCCTCCCCCCCCTTTGAGTAATAAGGGTTAAAGACAAGGGATGAAGAGATATTCTAGGGACAGTTGGAGAATGGATTCAATGCAGCCAAAGAAAGAATTAGGTTAAAAGACGATAGGTTGAAAGGAAATAGCCAGGTCCAGCAAGATGGCTCATACAAGAAAGATGCTTGCCGCCCAGCTTGGACCCCTGAGTTCCATCCCTAAAACTCACACAGTGAAATGCTGTGTGATATTTTCATCATGTCTGACAACCAAAACTTGCCTGGCTGATCAGAGAAGTCACCATTCCTCTCTACCTGCTCCGTTCCATCCTCTGGACAGAAAGCCAGATCCCTCTCTGCCTGCCTTACTGTCCCATCTGTCCTCAGGCTTCCAAAACCTCTGTGGTTAATTTTGGTCAGCTAGAGGCTGACTCTGCCCTCTGACTCCAAGCAAGCTTCATTTGTCAGAACATGATCAAGACATCACACAACAGTGAAAGGAGAGAACTGACCCCCACAATTGTCCTCTGACCTCTACATGTACAAGGGGCATGCCTCCCTAAAATGTTTAAAATTTTTTATGGCTCAACAGTTAAGAGCACTTGCTGCTCTCACAGACCCAGGTGAAGTCCCCAGCACCCACATGTCAGCTCACAACGACCTATAATTACAGCTCTAAGTGATCTGATGCTCTCTTCTGATCTAGGTAGGCACCAGGCACACACTATGGTAGACACACACACATACATTCAGACAAAACATTCATATGCATAAAATAAAATAAATCTTTCAAAATAAAATGTAAGGCCTGTGGCATGGAGCCACCACAGCCACTGCTGCCACCACTGAGGAAGGAAAGCAGAAGGCCTCACACAGGTCCTGCCCCTAGGCACACTGCCCACCCTAACTCTGGACAACAACAGGATATCTGAGGTGAGTCTCAGCAATATTCCAGTATGTATGGTGCTTCCGAAACCGTGAGCTGGATCAATGATGTGTTGTGATAAGTATTTGCATGTAAAGGTGTTTGGACAAAATAATATACTGTGTGACATGTGGCAGATTGTAATACCATCTTAATAAAGGTATGTGTGACAGAGAGATGGGAAAGATGGTGCAAGGGAGGGCGCGCAGAGTGGAGAGAAGCCGAACTGGATGCATGGTGGGGGACAAAGGCGCATATCTCCGCTGAGCCGCAAACTCGGTGGTCGCTCCCTAGAGTACTAACAGGGCAGCCAGCTAAGGGGGCAGGGTGGTGTATAGCAGCCTTGGAACACGCACCGGTCCTGCCCATCACCACCACCCTGAACACGACACCCAACCACACAGTCACCCTGACTCTGAGCA
>LOEQ01000025.1:154237-165467 GCA_001685075.1 Bramus lutescens | reverse complement strand
CAGAGCCATGTTCAGTGAGGACAGACGGACAAAATGGAGAAGCATGATCTCTGTGGTAGTTGGAAATACAGAAACCCAAATCTAAACTGTCCCAAGCAAAGAAGGCTGGACTGGCTCAAGCAAGGCTGGGTCCAGGAGGCCATGCACTAAGAGGGTCCACGTCATTGGCCTGCCTGGGGGCAGGACACTGGCTCCTAAGTCTCTTTGACCAGAGTTGCCAGACCAGGATGTCCTGCTCATTTCTAAGGGAAGATGACAGGGACACAAGAGCCAGAGCCTGGGGGCACAGGAGGGTGCTGGCCTGACAGGTTTGGAGGAAAATACCCTCACTGCTTTGGCCAGAGGGGAAAACTAGACATAGACACCTCCTAGGAATCCATCTTGAGAGGAAGCAGGCAGGTGCACATCCCATGGAGTCAGGCCTGCAGGGCTCAGCCTCTGGCTGCCCCAGGGTCGAAGGTTCCAGGAGAATCAGACACTGAGTAGACTGGCCACACACCCCTGACCTTCCTGAGGAGAAAGCCTACCATTTTCCCTGCACCCCAAGCCACACCACAGACCCCCGGCTCTGAGCAGCCTCCAGTTCTGGATGGAAGGGCAGTGTCATAGCAGCTGCCCAACACCTGTGTGCACAACCTGTGCACACCCCCAACACATGTGTGCCCTGTGCACACCACACACAGCCCCCAGCAGAGGCTGCTTCAACCCTACTTCACCAACAAGGATCTGGGGCTCAGAGAAAGGACTCTGCCACTTGGAGTTGGGCTGGGGCCTGGGAAAGGAGCCTGCTTTGGCTCTGAACACAAAACAACTTCAGAGTCAGTGTTCCCAGCATCCCTGGGGCTCCTTGGACAACTCACAGTCTCCCAAGACGAGCAACCAGCATCTGGGCAATCATTTGGTTTCTAGAACATCAACTCTGAAACCCAAGGAACGTGGTGGGAGACATTAGAGGTGGTGCCAGGCCCTCAGGAGCTGGCACCAGCAGGGAAGAGAATTCAGTAAACACCAGTATGACTCCCACCCTCCCCTGGACTACTTACCCCCCTCTCTTCTGTCCCTGTCAAGTGTGGCATAGCCACCCATGGGACAGAAGCATCTCCAGCATCCAACTTCTGTGTGATTCATCATCTTCATGCAGAAGTGACACCCCACCTTGCTACAGCGTGACTTGCATTTTAATTAAAGGACATTTGACTTATTTGATATGTTCACTGCTTTTTTTTTTTTCATCAAAGACAAACCATCATGGGGGCCAGGCCTACCACCAAGGTAATAATGTCACACTAATATGGCATTCCACTCACCAGGGCCAACACGGGACTGGGAAGAACTTCCTTCTGCTGGGCTTTCCTGAGAGTTTGGCAAGTGGGAGCCAGAGAGATGGCTCAGGGGTTAAGAGGATTTGTAGCTCTTGCAGAGAAGACCAGTTTGGTTCCCAGCCCACACTGAGTAGCTCATAACTGCCTGTAACTCGAGCTCCAGGAGATCTGACTCCCACCTCTGTACTCTGCAGGGACCTGCCCCCCCCCACACACAATTTTTTTGAATAAATCTTTTTTAAAAAAATGATCATGCAATGGTGGAACACACCTTTAATTCCAGCAGAGCCCTCCGTCTCCGTCCACCTAGAGACACTCATCAAGGCCAGCCTGGTCTATGCAGTGAGTTTCAGGACAGCCAGGGCTACATAGAAAAAAAAATCTGTCTTGAAAAAACCCCAAAGATCAAAAAGCCAGAACGTGAGAATCCCCAGGGCATGAGAGTGTAGGTTCCAGGCAGAGTTGGGAGACATGTGGAAGATTTGCCAAGGCTATATACCTTTAAGGCCCAGGCTGCCTGTCTCTGCAGGGCCAGAGCAGGAACACCCAGCGCAGTCAGCTGAGCCCAAGTTCCAACCTCGCAGCTCTCACTTCTGGGCCTCCAGCCTGACTGCCTATCTCTGCCACATCTGGGGGTGAAGGAGGGTTGGGGAATGACCCTCCCCTCACTTTCTTTTTATGTCAAGTTCCTGACAGCTGGGGTCTGTCTGGGAGAGGCTCTCTGAGAGACTCACTCAGCAGAAATTCATGAGGGTCTCAGTTTCCCTGGCAAGAGGTAGGGATGCTGAGCCCACTCCTCACCCCCTATTTCTTGCCTCCTGATTATGTAGACAACCCCAAGGTGGTAGGTGGCAGTCCTCCAAGCAACCTTGCCCCGGGAAGTGCCCGCCCCAATGACAATCCAGGATGTGAAGCACTATGCCAGACTAGATTCAGATACCCCGACTCCTTGTCAAGGAGGACCCCATACATCACAGTCACCTGGACTCCAACACAGCCTCGCTTGTCCTGAGTCTGCTTCCAGCTCACTGGCCCTTCCCAGTCATCGCCAAGATGGCAAGATTCTTCTGGTTCCCCCAAAGCCCCAGAACATCCATCCATGTGAGCCTTCCACACTTCCTCCTCCTGCTCCTGACCTCACCCACCCAGCCAGCCCAATCTGGATGCCAGTCCTCTGGTATACACACTCAGCCTCAGTCAGGCCGGCCACCTCTCTATTCTATTGGGGTCAACTAGAACTCTGTGATCCCCTCCTGACCGTCCTGTCTCAAGCCCTGTGTCCCGAAGGGCCAGATACACAGAGGTGCAAGCAGTGTTGGGAAAGGGGGTAGAACCTAGACAAGAAAGATCTCAGAGTGACCCGGGTTTCAAAAACGCCACGTGGGACACGCCCTGAGGCGGAGCACTCAAGGGTGGGACATTCCCAGCCTCGCCCCTTAAAGGGACCGCTGCCCCAAATCAGGAGTGTACGAGTGTTGTCCAGGATCCACAGGTCACCAGGGTCAATTAGTAGGGACCGGGGTGGTGAGCATCCTCAGGAGACCAGTAAGACTAGGACCTGGCCGCTCCGCCCCGCATCCCAGTGACGCTCCCGCGGCCAAGCGCGCCCCCGCCACGCCCATTCCCAGCGGCGTAGAACTACAACTCCCAGGTCCCTGCGCTATACACCCTCAGGGACTCCTGGGGACTGTAGTTCGGGGGGGGCGCAGCCTGGGCTCTGGGCTGTTTCACTGGGCAGCCTCTCCCAGCATCCCTCCCCAGTGACAGTGAGAAGCAGCACTCAGGTTTACAGAGCACCTGCTGTGTCAGGCCAGGAGCTGCTCTCTGGAAAGAGGAGGAAAGTCACCGCCCTGTCTTTGCTATACACAACTGCAGGGGGCAGCTACTTGCCACACTTCCTTCCTGTGTGGGTGCAATGGAAATTAGCGGGGTTACACAGAAGGTGAAGTGGTCTTTCTGCTAGCCAAGACAGACCTGGCTTAGACAGATGGCCTAGAAGTCATGAAGAACGAAAGACAACTCTCTGGAGTTCTCTTCTTCCACCGTGTGGGTTCCAGGGATGGAACATGGGGAGTCTGGCTTAACGGCAAAGCAACAGTCTTTACCTGCTGGGCCATCTTGCCAGCCCTAAATGTATATGTGTATGCATGTGGTGTATAGTGTGGGGATGTAGTGTGTATGTGTGGTGTAGTGTGTGTGTGGTATATAGTATGGGGCTGTATTGTGTGTTTGTGTGTGGTGTTGTGTGTGTGTGTGCATGCTAGTGTGTGTGTATGTATGTGTATGCGCATCGTGTATAGTGTGGAGCATAATGTTGCATAGTGTGTGTGCAGTGTAGTGTGTGTAGTGTAATGTATAGTGTGTATTGTGGGATGTAGCATGTGTGGTGTAATGTATAGTGTGTAGGTGTGGTAGTATTAGTGTGTATGGTGTAATGTATAGTGTTATTGTGGGATGTAGTGTGTGTGTATGTTGTGGAATAATCCTTTTGTACACTGTGAAGATGTGTCTCTCAGATTAGTTTAATAAAAAGCTGAACGGGGCCTGGAGGGATGGCTCAGGTGTTAAAGGCTAGGCTCACAACCAAAAATATAAGAGTTTGGTTCCCAGCACCCTCCAGGTACCAAAACAAACAAACAAAAAAACAAAAAGCTGAACAGCCAATAGCTAGGCAGCATTTGCAGGCACAGAGGATGCTGGGAAGAAGAAGGCAGAATCACAAGAAGACAAGAGAGAAGCATGACATGTAGGAGATAAGGAAACAAGCCATGAGCCATGTGCCAGCGGGTAAATTTTAAAAATGAATTAATTTAAGTTATAAGAGCTAGTTAGAAACAAACCTAAGCTATTGACCAAGCTTTCATAATTACTAATAAGTCTCTGTGTCATGGTTAGGGAGCTGGCTAGCAGGACAGAGAAAGACCCCCTGCATGTGTGGGCCAACATGCCATAGTACCACATATGAACTTTGGAAGAGACCTGGTTCTCTGGTTCTCTCCTCCCACCTGTCTGTGGGCTCCAGGGATGGAGCTCTGGCCCTTAAGGAATTTTGCTGGCCTTCCCACAGAGTTTTACAGGTTTTGGTCCAAGGTTCTTTGCTCCTAGAGGAAGGCCATACTATACACCTTATAACAGGCAGGAAATAGAGAAAGAAGAGGAAGAACCCCCATAATCCCTTCAAGGGCACACCCCCAGGGACCTTGACTCCTTTCCACTAGGTTCCAAAACCTCCCAATAGTGTCAGGGATGGAGATGAAGCTGTGGGCATGAGGGACTCCAAGAGACACTCGGGATTGTTGCAGAATATTAGTTGAGCTCTGTAAAAATGTGTTGCTTTTGTTTATGCTGCATTTGTTTAACTACGTAAACATGTTTAACTATGTTTAATTATGTAATCATGTGTTGCTGTTTCACCTTGCCTGCCTAAGGTACCTGACTGGTCTAAGAAAAAGCTGAATGGCCAGTAGCTAGGAAGAGGATGGACAGGCGAGGTTGGCAGGCAGAGAGAAAAGAGGAGCCAGTCAGCCAGCCAGAAGCCAGACAGACAGACACAGAAGAAGAGGGAAAGCAGAATGAGCAGTACATGATGAGATAAACAAGCCTGGGGCAGCACATAAATTAATAGAAATGGGCTAATTTAAGTTTTAAAAATTAGCTAGAAACAAGGCTAAGCTAAGGCCAAGAATTCATAATTAATAATAAGTCTCCATGTCATAGTTTGGGGGCTGTTGGCTCAAGAAGGCCAGTTACACAGAATCCAACTAGGGCTGAGATAATTGCAAGCCAGTAAAGTTATCTGACAAGCAACCATGAGGACCTGAGTGGAGATCTCCAGACCTCATGTAAAAGACTTCCTTGTCTGGACTCCAAAGCAAGACAGTACAGCCAGCAAAAGCCCCTGTCACCAAGCCTAAAGACCTGAGTTTGATCCCTGGGATCCACACAGTATAAGGAGTGAATTGAGTCCCATAAATGTCCTCTGACCTCCACACATGTTCCATGACATGCACAGGCCTTGTTCTCCCAATAAACATAAAGAAACAAATATAAAAATGCCATCACACTGATGTTTGTAACTCCAGCTGGGGAAAGGTGGAGACAGGATCTGAAGCTCATTAGCCAGCAGCCCCTCTGAATAGATGAGCTTCAGATCCTGCGAGAGACTCTGCCTCAAAACTTAAAGGTGGAAGGAGGCTGGAGAGACGGCTCAGCAGTTACGAGCACTTGCTGCTCTCTAGAGTATGTAGGTTCAGTTCCCACATGGTGGTTCATAGCAGCCTGTAACTCCGGTTCCAGGGGAATCTAACACCCTCATCTCAACTCCACCAGCTCCTGCAGTGACCTGATGCACATAAATTCATGCAGAATCCAAGATGATAAAAAATAATAAATATTTTAAAAATAGTAAATAAAGGTAGAGAGTAGTTGAGGAAAGACAACATCTTCCTATGGTCTCCTCCTGAACACATTACAGACTTAAAAGTAGATACACACACACAAACACATNGATGAGCTTCAGATCCTGCGAGAGACTCTGCCTCAAAACTTAAAGGTGGAAGGAGGCTGGAGAGACGGCTCAGCAGTTACGAGCACTTGCTGCTCTCTAGAGTATGTAGGTTCAGTTCCCACATGGTGGTTCATAGCAGCCTGTAACTCCGGTTCCAGGGGAATCTAACACCCTCATCTCAACTCCACCAGCTCCTGCAGTGACCTGATGCACATAAATTCATGCAGAATCCAAGATGATAAAAAATAATAAATATTTTAAAAATAGTAAATAAAGGTAGAGAGTAGTTGAGGAAAGACAACATCTTCCTATGGTCTCCTCCTGAACACATTACAGACTTAAAAGTAGATACACACACACAAACACATNCACGCACACACATACACACACACACACACACACACACACACACACACCATCAAAACTATAGCAGAGCACAGGCCTATAGTTCCAGAACTCAGGAAGCCAAGGCAAGAGGAGCCAACAGATTAAAACCAGCCTGGGATGCACAGCAAGACCTTGTCTCAAGAACAAGAGAGAGAACAACTCAGTGGTAAGTGACTACTTAGCAGGCATGAAGCCCTGGACTGGATCTTTAGCATCATAAAACAGGGTGGAAAAATTGACACAGAGAGAAGACAGGATTTGCCCAAAGTCACACAAGGCATCAGAGAAAGTTGGCCCAAGGAGGCATCCCCAGAGGCTGAGTCTCCCCAAAGGACAGAGACTACCCAAAACTTCACCCAACCTGATGAACACAGTGCCTAATAAAGAAAAGGTGGGGGCAAACATAGCTCATGCCCAGAGTCCTAAGTCAGTGAGATCACAGCTGGGGGCTGTGATCACAGGGGAAAAAGCAAAGTTCACGACATAGGATCTCCACAACCCTCACCTCACCTCCAAGAATGTGGGCCTCAGTCAAGCAGACAGGCAGATGTGTGGGCCAGCAAGGGCTGGACACATGGCCTCTTCCTGGTGCAGTGTGGGTGCTGTCAGGCCTGCCAGGGACACAGCTATGCTCAGGTGGCCGCCTTCCCTACCCCTAGCTGGCCTCCCCATCAGAAGACTCTGAAGAGTCTCACAGACCTACTGGCAGGGCATTTTGGATCAAAATCCTGAAGACACCAGATATGAATGGACTTTTGCAGGCAGGAGGTGTCTGTTCATGTTCTGGTGCCATGGAACTACAAGGAGACCGCTGTGGGCCATTGCTGGGTGTAACCTGAGACTGGGAGGCCTTCTCTAGGAAGGCCCTGAGGACTCTCCTGGCTTGTCCCTGAGGGGCCCATGGAGCAGGTCCTCCTCAGCGATACATCACAGGTTCTTGGTTTTAAATAGCAGAGCTCCAGCACAAATCTGTACCTGACCCTATCACACCCTGTGAAAGTCATCCATACGTCCCTTGTCCCCGCCCCTTGTCCCCCCCACCCCCGCAGAGGAAGCCCACTTTATTTTTTTGTTTGGTTTGGTTTTATTTGTTTTTTTGTTTTTTTTTTTTGAGACAGGGTTTCTCTGTGTAATTAGCTGTCCTGGATGATCGAGAACATCTGGTCCGATCGGAACTTGAGTGTCTCTACTGCCTGCCTCTACCTCCCAGTGCTGGGATTAAATGTACGCCACCACTGTCAGGTGGAAGCCAAATCTTTCCCACTCCTTATCTTTCTGACCCTTGACTTCACCAAAACTTTCTCTCCAAGATGTCTTGCAAGCCTATGACCAACACTGTGGACCAACAAAGCCATCCCAAGCCCTCCTTTCCTTTCTTCCTCTGCTCTAGAAACTGATTCTTCAGTATCTTCTGGAGACCATGGTAGCCATGGAATCCACTTCCAGCCGGGAAGATAAATCAGCAGTCTCTGGGAAGCAGTTCCCATTCTGAATAAAGAGACGGTATCTGGCAAAGAAAAAAGTCATGAAACCTTTGCCCTTCTACCTTTTGCTTTTGCCTGGACGTGAACATGAGACCTGAAGGAGCACCAAGTGCATTGAGACTCAGAGGTAGCCAATGTGAAGGGGTGAGGCCACCACACTTGAAGACCCTGAGAAGGGCAGACAGAGCAAACACGCCTGGCAACACCAACAAGCCATCCTTAGCTCTGAGCGCCCACTCCGGGCTCACCGTTGCTTAAGGCAAGATCTCCATCTGTTAAAGGTGCTGTAGTAAGTTTATTTTCAAGTAGCAATGAACAATGCTAGTGACCCACAGCCTTCCCGAGCGGTGGCTACTAACTCAGAGCCTGTTGCTGTCCTGGGGCCACTCTCTGAACTCACTCCTGCCCCAGCTGGGGTCTCTGCACACCTGTAGATCCTTCTCTTTGGGGCCTCAGCTTAAATCCTCAACCGCAGAAAGTCCTGGTGCACAGTGTAGAGAGCCCTCGGGGCTCTGGTAACCCCACAGTCCTGCTTATTTTCACCGCTCCCCTAATGACTCCCTGACACTTCCCCTATACTTCTTCCCTCCTTTTCCTATTGCACCAGATGTGGGCCGCACAGAGGACGAAAGTCCTCAGCCGGATTCCACCTCTGTAGCCCTGGCCCAGGGCACCTAGTAGGTACTCAGTAGAGGTTTGCTGCCTTAGTTCAATGTCATTCTCTTGAAACCACGCTGTCACTCTCTGCTGGGGAGGTGGAAACCCCTCTCAGGAGAAAGGCCCTCACATTCCACACTGTGATGCCCAGGGAGGAGCGACTATGGGCAGCAGCCCTGATTCTAGGAACCTGTCCTTCACTTGCCACACCTACTGCTGGGTGGCGTTGATGGCTTCCTCCACTTCTTGTCTCTCATCTCCCAGTTAGACATTGAGACAGCAAGGACTGTCTTCCTGTTCCCTGCTCCACAGACAGTGCCCGGACCATCAACATGCCTGAGGAGTAAAGGAATGGCAGGGGTTACTGTAAGGATTGGTCTGTTTCTCCACCCTTGAAGATGCTGGCTGGACCTGCTAAATCGCATGTCCTGCAAACATGAGGGCCTGAGATGGACTCCAGCCCCACAGACAAGCTGAGCATGCTGAGGGGGGTCTGTAAACCTCAGCACAGGCAAGGTGGAGACAGGTGGATCCCTGGGCTCACTGGGCAACTTGCCAGGATGAATGGATGCACTCCGAGTTCAGTGAGAGACCCTGTCTCAGGGCATGAGCTTGGGCAGCAGGACGGAAGTGGTGAGAGCAGGTCCCTGACCACAGTACGTGCTCCGTGACACGTGGGAGCCATGTTCACACACGCACAGTTTATACACACTAATAGAAATGAAAAATGAAAGAATAAACTTGTGGTGGTAGC
The DNA here is from genome assembly GCA_001685075.1 of Bramus lutescens. NCBI lineage: Eukaryota > Metazoa > Chordata > Mammalia > Rodentia > Cricetidae > Bramus > Bramus lutescens. The sequence goes on along the minus strand of LOEQ01000025.1, from coordinate 156,356 downwards.
ACATGTCTTTAATTCCAGTACTCGAGAGGCAGAGGCAGGCGGATCTCTGTGAGTTCGAGGCCAGCCTGGTCTACAGAGCGAGTTCCAGGACAGCTAAGGCTACACAGTGAAACACTGTCTCAAAAAGAAAAATAATAAAGGAGGTGAGAAATTGAGTAATACCCCTGACATGGACCTCTGACTCTCACATGCACAAGGATATATGTGCCTCTGCAATACATACATGCACATACATGAACACTTATGCACATGCACCCTCCCCCCACCCTGCAGTCATGTGGTGAACTCTTTTAATTCCCAGAACTCTGGAGGTAAAGGAAGGCAGGTCTTTCAAGTTTGACAGCAGCCTGGTGTACCTAGTGACTTCCAGGTAGAATTATTTGGTGAGACTCTGTCTCAGAACAAAATAAGATAGAGATAAAGTCAATCTAAAAGGGGGGACCATCCCCCTCTCCCATCCTGTCCCCAGCCCCCTGCACCAAAATCCAGTCAGTCAGAGAAGTGCGTCCCCTTCGTGAAATCAGCAGGGGGGGTGGCTATAGCCCCAACTCAGGGCATCCATTGCCCACTTGTCAGTCAGGTGTTGCCTCCTCCCCAGCCCCCTCCCTGGGTCCACTGCAGCCCCCAGCCCATGGATATTCTTTTCTCCGCAGCACTTCACATATGTGGACTCCTTGCCAGCGGCAGGCAGTTGACCTCAGGAGTCACTCTCCAAGGTGTTTTGAGTCAATGTGACAGAGCTGACCCACAGAGAGTGTTGGCCAAGCTCTCTGTTTCACAGAAAAAGAAGCAAGGGGGCCAGACTGCTCTGACAGGTGCCCATACTGGGACAGGCTGGCTTCAAGCACCAGAGGAATCAGGGACCTCGGGGGTCCAGGTAGTATCACCAATGCCCTCAGGGCTGAGCCAGGCTGCAGTCTTTTGCCTGCTAAAGATGTCGTGTGCCACCTGACACCTGCTACCAACTCCTGCCCTCTCCCCAGCCAGTCTGCCTCTGTGCCTTTGAATTCTCCAGGTTTCAACACAACTAGCCCAGTGAGTGACTGACCACTAACCTGTAAAATTAAAGTGGTATCCACTGCCCTGTGCAGTGGTCATTATTATGGAAATGGGTAAGCAAAGGTTCAAGTCCCACATCTGCCACTTGAAATCACTGGGTCCGTGGGCAAATGATGCAGACTGTTTGCCTGTTGACTGTGGGTTGGACCAGCTGTCCCTGGGGCTGCCAGGCAGACTATTAGCTGCCTGGACATAGACAGGATGCACAGGGCACTGGAGAGCAGCCAGGTCCTCAGCAAGGCACAATCAGCATCTCTTCAGAGAGGCGACAAGTAACTGGGAATGCATGGAGGGATGAAGCCATGTGCATCTATGGACCTCTGCAAGACAAAAAGAAGCTGGTAACCCTTAATGAGGAACTTGTAGGCACAGTCACCCAAACCCAGCCACTGCTGAGTCCTGGATAAGCCACCAGAAGTCCCATGGTTTCTGGTAAGTACCTGGGAAGTGCTAGGACTTGGAGACGCCTCCCAAGTCCCCTGTGTATCCCAGGCGCTGTACAGTGTACAGTGTACAGACACTGACTCTAAGTGCCAAACAGCACAGCACCGACCAGGGTCTTCTCACGTTACATTCCAGCTAGAAGACCCCAAGGCAACCAGCCAAGACCAATGACACTGGTAGAAAACCTGGCCTGTCACTGGGTTGTCATTCCATCCCCAACTTTCTTCCCCAGATAATTTGCCCAGATAAAAATATTCACCTCCCAGACTCCTTTGCAACTAGCCAGACCTCTGGGTGAAATTCTGACTATGAGATGAAATCACTGTTGTGAATGGCCAATCAAATGTCTTTCTGATAAAAAAAAAAAAGACTTGCCTCACTGGGTGGTGATGATACATGCCTTTAATTCCTACACTTGGGAGACAAAGGTAGGTAGAATTCTATGAGATCAAGGCCAGCATGGTCTACAGAGCAAGTTCCAGGACAACCAGAGCTATATAGTGAAACCATGTCTTCAAAAACAACCAAAAAACAACAAAAAAAAACTAACTTGCCTAGAAAGCTGTATCCCCCCATCCCCCAAGACACACACACACAGTTTTTTTAATCTGGTGGC
>LOEQ01000025.1:123705-134298 GCA_001685075.1 Bramus lutescens | reverse complement strand
GCAGCCGGGGGCAGCCGGGCTTCTAGGAGAGGCTCCACGCGCACCCGCGACCTAGCATCACATCCTAACCCAGCTCTGGCCTGAGCAGGGACCGTGAGCATAGAACTTCCCCACTCCAGGTTCGCGTGGAGGAGGGCACGTGGTTGGGCGCCTTTGTTGGGATTGTGGAGCTGGGCACAGCAAGACTCCCGCTGAGGAGCTTGGGATCTTTTCATCTGTCCTTGGGACCCGTGTGGTGAAGACGTGTGGGTGTTTGCGTGCAAAATAAAAGCCCTGAGGTTAGCAAAACCACAGACTAAGGGTCTCCCCTCCCCACCCGCGCAGGTTTTCTGAGCTCAGGAAATATTGGCTACATTTGGGATAGAGTGAAATTGGGGGTTGGGGGAAGAACTCAGGGAGCCACAACAGAGAGGACCCTCAGCCACACTTATTTTTGCAAGGCCCAAGTACCTCGAACAATGACACAAAAGGTTAATGCCCTGTTCTACACATTTTCCCCCAGAAACAGCAGCCATGAGCTGCTAGGACGCGTCTAGCCATGAGCGAGCATGTGGCCACAGGAGCGGGAGGGAGCTGCCAGGTTCATAGACCTCTCCCTTTACCAAGACCAAGGTTGAAGGGCAATTGGAAGACTGAGGGCTCCTCGTGGTGGCAAAAGACAGCGTCCAGAGAACAGAACTTCAGCCCCTGGTCCTCCACAGCTAATTGGCTCTCCCCCAACATAAAACACACATCCCAAGGCTGCCTCTGATGCTGGGGAAGGGCTGAGCCAGGCTCTGTGTTTGAAGCTGGATGCCAGAACAGCTATCGAGCCTCACAGAGCTTTGAGCTACCCTCCAGAGAAGACTGGGGCTGGGGATGTTCGAAGCTCCCACGAGGGCCACTGTACTGAGAACGAGGATGGACACCAAGCGCTGCGTCTTACCGACTCTGTCCACAGGAGCACATCCCGCAAAGTGTGCGTTAGGTGCTTAGCCCCTGGAAAGCTCTCTCCACTCACCACCACCAAAGTAATAAATAGCCAGAACAGCAAGTGCCTCTGTGGATTACTAATTTCAACCTCCCAGCCATCCTTGGAGGTGGATCCAGCCTTTTGGATCCACCAAGGTCACACCACTCGGTAGCCAGCCTCTACCTGTTGGAGCTCACGGTCTGGTGGGGAGGAGCTTGTAGCCTTGTGATAGGCACTGGCAGTTGATCCGGACATGGCTTAAATGACCAGGTTGAGAATTCACAATTGAGTCTACCCTAGGCTACAGAATCTAGTCATGGCTAAGCTGGCACATGTTCATCCTTCAGTGTGTCATTCTGCAGGGTCCAGGACAAAGGCAGAGGAGACACAGAAGAGGGGCTGTCTTCCACCTGCCCAGGACTGTCCTATTCCTTTAAGACTTTCAGTGGGAGCTGGAGTGATGGCTCAGAGGTTAAGACACTCACTACTCTTCTGGAGGTCCTGAGTTCAGTTCCTAACAACCACATGGTGGCACACACCCATCTGTAATGAGATCTGGTGCCCTCTTCTATCATGCAGGCAAAACACTGTGCACATAATAAATAAATATTTTTAAAAAGAAAAAGACTTTTGGTAAGGGACAACGGAGTGATTTGGGGCAAAAGGTGAGATTTCTGGAATCGCAGCACCCAACTGAGCAGCAGGCAGGGGTGCTACTGACTTCAGGTACAGCTGGATACAGTCAGAGGTTTCCAAAATGCTCTCCCAGTGTCTGGAGCTCCCCAGTTTCTTAGCGCAGAACTCTGGCCTCCCAGATCACACCCAAAAAAGGACCACCTTTTTTGCTAACTCAGAAAATTCCAGGCAAAGACTGTTGGGTTCCCAAAGCTGTGGCCAAACCTGAGAACATGCTGGCTGTCACTGGAAACTCAGGAGCAGAGAAGTCTTTTCTCAGAAAAGGGTGGTACCTGGTGAGTGCAGTAGAGATGGCCTCCAGAGGGGGGAAGTAGGGGGGTTGGAGGTGGGCTGAGGAGAAATTTTCTGATGGGCTTGGGCAGGACCACTTGGAGACCTGGGTGATGAGAAATACTCAGAGCAGCTCTGGAGAAGACTTCTGCTCTTCACGTGGGACATCTGGTACTTCCCTGATTTGCTATTCAGGAATGACCAAGAGCAGGGAAGATGCACACCCCAGGCAGAGGCTGGGTTCTCCCGACAGGCTCTGTGGACCACTCCCCGAGGACTGAGGACAAGGACATTAACTTGCAAGAACTCCTTGTGTGGGTCCTCCTGGAATTTGGGTAGAACTAAAAAGAGTTTCAACAGGTAGCCAAGAGGGTCAGCCAGCAAGCCAAAAGGAAGAGGGACAACATGAGGCCAACATGACCACCTGGAGGAACCCCGGGACATCTGGGATAGAGGCAGTGTGATCTAGTCACCTGCTCAGATAAGCAAAGCCGAATAAGCCCTTAAGGAGTTGAGGTGGTCACAGTAGGCAGAGAGCCACAGATGACCTTGATCCTATGCATCTTCTATGCACACAACTCAGTAGTTCCCAAATTTCTACAATAAGCACGTTTTATATTTAGAAGAAGAAAAAGATGAAGCTTGTGGGTAGCAGGCACTGTCATTAATGTAAATGAGCTGCCCAGGAGAGAGGAGGCAGCAGGCACATCCAGCCCCTCTGGGGCAAGCACCACCCAGAAACACCTGACCAAGCAGAGCTTGTACTCTGAGCATTAGCTGCTCTTGCAGGGGACCTGGGTTTGGGCTCCAGCATGATGACTCACAACTGTCTTTAAGTCCAGTTCCAGATCTGATGTCCACTGTGGGTACCAGGCATGCACACAGTGCACATACATACATATATGATGTCACACAATCATACAAAAAAATAAAAATAAACAAATTGAGTTGGACCAAGTAACCTTTAATTCCAGCACTCAGGAGACTAAGGCAGGTTTTAGACAGCTTGGTCTACATAGCAAACTGCAGGCCAGCCCATCTGAGGCCCTATCCCAGGAGAAAAGAAAAAGAAAAACAAAACAACTTTTAAAAAGTATTTATTTTTAGCCAGGCATAGAAACCTTTAATCCCAGGACTTGGGGGGCAGGGCCAGAAAGGCAGGATTTTTTTTTTTCCCCAGACAAGGCTTCTCTGTGTAGCTTTGGTGCCTGTCCTGGAATTTGCTCTGTAGACCTGGCTGGCCTTGAACTCACAGAGATCCTCCTGCCACTGCCTCCTGAATTCTGGGATTAAAGGCATGTGCCACCACTACCCAGCTGGCAATAGGATCTTTGTGTATTTGAGGCCACCATGGTCTACCTAAAAAGTTCCTGGGCCAGGCAGGGTAACACATGAGATCTGTCTCAAATATATACATATTTCTTGGGGCTGGAGAAATGGCTTAAGAACACTTAGGGCTCTTGCAGAGAACCTGGGCTCGGTTCCCAGCACCCACGTGATGACTCACAACCATCTGTAACTCCAGTTCCAGAGGGCCTGATCTCCTGACTTCCACTGGCACTGCACACTCATGGTACACACACATACACTCAGATACACACATAAACAAAGCCATAAAACATTTTTGTGCATAGAAGTGCTTTGCCTGCATGTATGTCTGTATACCAAATATGTGGCTGATGCCCATGGAGGTCAGAAGGGGGCATTGTACAACTGCCCCTCAAAGAAGAAACAAAACAAGCCAGCCCATATAGTTATCTTGCAGGCCCACCTCTGTGTGTCTGAGTGGTATGTGTGTGTGCATGTGTGCATCTTGCCATGAGAAAGACACTAAGTGTCCTCATCCATTATTCTCCACCTTATTTTTGAAGACAGAGTATCCCTCACTGGAGCTGGCCTCACCCACTGATTAGGCTGACTTGCTAGTGAGTTACAGAAATCCACCTGTCTACCCCATCCCACTCCCAGTAGTTGGGTGACAGGCTGAGCACCCAAAGTGCTGGGGTCCATGGGTGTTCATAGCAGACATCTCCCTAATGGAACCATACCCCCAGCCCCATCTCTGACCCTATGCTAGTTCCAGCTGCCAATACTGTTACCTGGTGCAATGAGTCAGATGTTGGGAGGGGCATTTTTTTAGGAAGATGGCAGAAGCTACAGAGGAAACCACTAAGCTGAGGAAGAGGAACAATGGACAAGGTGTCTAGAGACCTCAGGGCAGGTCTGGCAAAGTCGATGTCTATCTAGCATCTATCAACCTTGATGCTAGGAGCCACTTTCCTCATCTGTAGAGCTCTGAAGAGAGGAGAAAGGTCCCAGCCATCTTTGACTCGGATGCTCCAGACGTCAGAAAAATAACCACAGCGTCTAACTTTCCGATGACCTCAGGATCCGTGCCCACTCGGAGTTAGGAATGCACAAGCAGCGATAGTAAATCACAGTGACATGTGGGGGCACAGTCACCTGATTGTCGCACTCACACATTTAATGAACATTCATGCATTCAAGTGTTTCTTGGGCACCTAAGTCTGTCAGGCACGACAGTAGGAACCCGGCATAAGGCAGGCTCTGCCTCAGAGAACCCGAAATCTAGTTGGGGAGACTGAAGACAAGCAAGTGAGGAAATGGTTAAGCACACATTACAGAAAAGCGAAATCGGAGCTTTTGGCTGTTTGGGGGTGGGGGAGCACTTGAGACGTGAGATGATGTTTGAAACCCTAGCAGACCAGCATTAGTCAGAATTGGACAGGCTATGCTGCCCTAACAAATGAGTCCCTGACCTGAGAGAGCTGACAAGAAAAGGGTTATTTCTTAATCATTTTATTTATGTGTTTGTGTACACATTGGTGCACATGCTGTGACACACGTGCAGAGGTCAGAGGGCAACCTGAGAGAGAGTAGGTTCTCTCCTTCCATCACGCACATCCTGGAGATCGGCAAGGACAGGAACCTTTACCTGATGCGTCACTGCAACAGGACTAAGGTTTATTTGTTGACTGCAAAGTCCAGCTACATTAGACCACATTTCTTCATGGCTGCAGTTCTGTCTCAGCCCTGCCGCTGCCACAGAGACAGGCAATGAGAGCTGGAGTCCTGTGAAGACTCTGTACACCTCCGCTGGACAGTGACCCGCCTCGCCTACACTCCCAGTCATTGGTCAGCATTAAGCTCGTGTCTCTGCCTCACCCCAACAGGAATGGTCAGAGAGAGGCAGTCTGTGGTGAGCGCTGGCAATCTACCACACCAGCAGACAGTGGAAGGACATGCAAGGCAGGACTGATGGACAGCAAGGGAAAAGATGACCCTCAGACTGCACTGGCCGAGGTAGAGGGAGGAGATAGTGGCAGGTGGAACAAGGATGACAGGGATGGGTCTAGCTGGAGGTGTCAACTATCAAACCGTGGAAGCCTAGCTGGGGGTGGGGAGAAGCCTAGCTGGAGGTGGGGAGAGATCCAGTGCTCTGACACTGGTCTCTTTAGAGAGAATCAACTCACTGGTGGGACTCAGCAGAGCCTGGCGTCTAGCTAGCACTCAAACACATCCACAATTCTTGGTGTTACAGGAGCCTCTTTCCTTCCCTTAGGCCAGTGGAAGGGAGGGGCTGAGGTTGGGTGAGGAGCCAGCAGTCTGGGTAGCTGCCCCAACCAGTTTTCCTGGTTGTACCTGGCAGGCTAAGGCTCCAGAGCAATCTTGTCTGTTGCCTTTCCTGTTGGACTGAGCCTAGACACCCCCATCCCAGGGATCCTTAACGCGCATGCGCACGGGGAGGTGCGGGGGGGGGAGTTCTGGCTATGGGCTGCGTTCCTGCTACAGAAAGCCACACTCAAGTATGTTCAATGGCAGACAGCTAACTGTGGATCACCAGCCCCGCTCTCTGATGTGTGGGCCCCAAATCCAGGCAGGTGCTTCCAGGTCAACCCAGAGCCACACTGGGTGTCCGCCAGGCTCTGCTGCACATAAGTGGTTTCCCTTCCCAGACTCCAGTCCTTCAACTGCAAAATCAGGTTGTATGCAAGTGCAGTGAGCCCTGCAACAGGGCCTTACACACAGCTGGGTGACCAGTCAGGAGACTACCATTTGGGTGGCCGGCTCTTCTCAGGCTGTAACTCTCCTGAAAAGCCAAGAGTTTCCCCTGAGGCTGCTCTGTTAAAAGCCTAAGTAAGAAACAGGAAATCTTTTCCCCAGGCCCCAACCCTGCCCTCTCCCCCTGGAGAGACAACTAGACTGCCAATCAGTTTTCACTGTCGCAGTTTGACTGGTTGTTTTGTATTTATTTGTAGTTTTCTTTGGGACAGTTGTCACCATGTAACCCAGGCTAGTCTCAAACCCATGATCTTTCTGCCTCCACCTCCAAGTCCTAGGATTGTAGGTATGGACCACCACACCTGGCTTGGGACTCACATTTAAAATAGGTTAAGGTTGGGGTGTTCAAGTAAAAAACCCTGTGACTCCAACACCACAAATAATAAACTCATTTTCAGATTATAAATTAAAGATGAAAAGACTAACACCCAACAAGGGATATAGGGGTTCTGGGGACGTGGCCGTGCTAACAGCATTCATTGTCTCTGTGAGCGGAGATGTAGCACAGTGGTTAGTGTGTTTGCCTAGCATGCACAAGGCCCTAGGTTTGGATCCCCAGTACTGCACAAACTGAGTGTGGTGATACACACCTGTAATCCCAGAACTTGGGAGCTGGAGACAGAAGTGATGTGGGGGTCCCCTCTGTATGCTGTGAATATCATTGGTCAATAAAAGAACTGCTTTGGGCCTATAGCAGAGTTACAGGGGAACAGAGCTGGGGGGACTAAACTGAATGCTGGGAGAAAGGAGGCAGAGTCAAAGAGAAGCCATGCAGCCCCATCTAAGACAGACGCCAGAACTTTGCAGGTAAGCCACAGCCATGTGACAATATACAGATTACTAGAAATTGGTTAAGATATAAACTAGGCAATAAGCTAGAGCTAATGGGCCAAGCAGTGATTTAATTAATACAGTTTCTGTGTGATTATTTCGGGGCTGAACAGCCAAGAATAAAGCAGCCTCCCTCCTCCTACACAGAAGGTTAGAAGTTTAAGGCCATCACCAGTTACACAGCAAGCTGAGTTGATTTTTTGTTTTTGTTGGTTGTTTTGTTTTTTGAGACAGTGTTTCTCTGTGTAACTTTGGAGTCTGCCTTGGCTGTGAAGACCAGGTTCACCTAAAACTCACAAAGATCCACCTGCCTCTGCCTCACGAGTGCTGGGATTAAAGGCATGCACCACCATCACCCAGATACATAGCAAGTTTGAAGCTAGCTAGTCTGGGGTATTTGAGAAGCTGAGTTCTTTCCTTTTTGGTGTGTGTGCGTGTGTGTGTGTGTGTGTGTGTGTGAAGGGGGGGTGTCCAGCACGTAAGTGCAGTGCCCACGGAGGCCAGAAGAGGGCACGTCAACCCCCTCCCCAGCCGGCAGTTGTGAGCTCAATGTGGATGCTGGGAATTGAATCTGTGTCCTCTGAAAGAGCAGCCAGTACTCATAACCACTGAATCATCTCTTTAGTTATTAATTCTGTCTTTTAAAAAAGGAGGTGGTGGCGCAGACCTTTAATCCCAGCACTCAGGAGGCAGATGCAGGTGGATCTCTGGGAGTCTGAGGCCAGCCTGGTCTCCATAGTGAATTCCAGGCCTGTCAGGGAGAGGTAGGTTGGATTTCAGGGCTTGTGTGAAGGCTTAACAGTGCTTGACATCAACAGGATAACCTGAGTTCAATCTCCAGGTCCTAAAGAGTGAAAGGAGACCTGATTCTGAGAATTTTTTTCCGACCTCCATGCGGGCCCTGAAGGCATGTGCTCACAAACACACACCAAATAAAAATTCCATGTGTAAAAAAGCTTAAAAGGGAGCTGGGGAGCTAGAAAGATGGCTCAGAGGCTTAAAACATCTATAGTACTCGCAAAGGACCTAAGTTTAGCTCCTAGCCCCAGAGCAGGGCATAGCATAAGGGCCTCTAACTTCAGATCCAGGCGACCCCAATGCCTTTGGCTTCCTCAGGTGCAAACATGTGCAGGCATGTGTGTGCACATACAATACAAAACAAACTCTGTGGTATTTTTGTAGACCTTTTTGTCTCAAATTACTTTGTTTAGGCATTTTTAATTTTTATTTTGTCTGATGGACTTTGTAGATTTTGGTTTTTAGACGGTTTGTTGTTTTTCAAGACAGGGCTTCTCTGTATAAAAGCCCTGGCTATTCTGGAACCCATTCTGTAGACCAGGTTGGCCTCAAATTCACAGAGATGCATTGGCCTCTGCCTCCCGAGTGCTGGGATTAAAGGCGTGTGCCACCACTGGCCTTTTTAGAAGTTTTGTGTATTTCTTGGTCGGTCAGTCTGTCTGGCTGTCTTCTCTCGTGTGGTTTTGGTTTTTTGAGACAGTTTCTCTATACAGCACTCAGAGGAAGGAGGATTTCTGTGAGCTCAAGGCTAGCCTGGTCTATAATAGTGAGTTCCAGGACAGCCAAGGGCTCTGTAGAGAAACTCTGCTTTCTGTAGACAGAAAGATGCTCCCACTGTTCCCTATGCAAACCCTCTCACTCCCTTATCCATTGGTCTAGCTTCCCTCGCCAGGCCTGCATTTCCTGGTGATTGGCCTGGAGGCTGAGCTCAGCCTGAACATGATAGGCAAACATCTTACCTCTGGGCTTCTCCTTAGTCCTGAGGTTCTTATTACTCTATAAATTTTTATTATGTGAATGCATGTTTTGGCTACATATATGTCTGTGCAATGTGTGCATGCAGTGTGGGCTTCAGCCAGAAGTGGGTGTCAGATCCTCTGGAACTGGAGTTAGTTTTGAACTGCCAAGCTAGTGCTGGGAATTGAACCTGGTCCTCTGGAAGAGCAGCCGACACACTTGCCACCAAGCTGTCTCTCCAGCTTGTGAAGCTGTTTTCATATTCCAGGCTGACCTTGAATTCACAGCACTCCTCCTGCCTCTGCCTCTCACGCAGCAAGGATTACAGCCCTGTGCTACAAGGATCACTATCTGATGTTTCAGGAATACTCCCTGCCTTGCTCCTGTCCTTTAGTCCTAAGTACCCTCCAGGGTCACACACGGAGACACACACAGATGCACACATCCCTCCACCGACACATCAGACAGCCTGGGGAACAAGAGGGAAATGAGCTTTCCTTTGTTCTAGAAGTAAACCTGGCCTAAGATAGATGATGCCTGAGACCTGAGGACAGGCAGAGCTGTGGGAAGTGAACTCTCAGTGACCTCTGGCAGAGGTGATGGACGGCTCTAAGATTCCTTATGTCAAGAAAGGAACCCAGAGTCAGGTATATACACCCCAGCACTCAGGAGGCCAGGCAAGGAGGATCATGAGTTTCTGGCTGGCTTGAGAGGCTGAGTCAGGCTGGGTATCTCCTCTGTGGCCCATTTTGGTCTGGTGCTGGCCAGGGAGGAAAAATCAGCCTCATGGCAGGGAAATAAGGTCCACAGGTGTTTCAGCCGAGTGTAGCTGGGCACATGTGATGAAGTTCACGGCTCTCTCTTAGCATGTCAGTCTCTCTTTAGCCTTTTCTTACTTTTTCCACCAGAGGCAATCCAGTTGCACAGTCTACAATCATTGAGCCAAGCTTTGAACTTGTATTTCGCTCATGAAGTCTAGGATGGATTGGAGAAGTTGCTCAGCCAGTATAGTACTAGCCTAAAGTGCATGAAGCCCTGGGTCTGGTTCCCAGTACCACATAAAAAGAGGTTCGGTGGGCATACCTATGATCCCAGCACTTAGGAGGTGATGGCAGGAAGTCTTGGCTACATTGTGACTTTCAGGTCAGCCTGGGCTACATAAAACCCTATCTCAAGCCTGGTGGTAGTGACACTTTTAATCCCAGTACTCAGAAGGCAGAGGCAGGTGGAACTCTGAGTTCGAGGTCAGCCTGGTCTACAGAGTAAGTTCCAAGACAGCTAGAGCTACAGAGAAACCCTGACTTGAAAAACAAACAAACAAACAAACAAACCAAAAGGGGGGCTATCTTTGGCACTGGTCACTGCCCTGAGGCACCCACAGAGCCCATCTGGTCAGGGCTCTGTCTAGATGTGAGATGAGCCTCCCCCATTCCCCTCCCAGTCCGTCCTGGAGACTGAGGTCCTTGGTGGCAGCACTTCTCTGTGGTAAGATGGTAGAGTATATATAAGAAGAGATGCCAGAACTTGGAACATCAGCCTAGGGGTGCTCTTCTTTCTGTAACCTGGCTGGTGTTTTTGGTCAGCTGAAGGTGCCCTTTAGGGAAAGCCACAAAGTAAGAACTGCACCATTTCTGTGACTCCATGTGGACATTCATGTGGACTGGATACCTAATCTTTAGAGGTGAAGCTGGTGCTGCACATAATAGGTAGTAAACTGCATAGTACTTGCTCGAGACGTTCCTTTTTCCCTTATGTAAAGTGACATTGAATAGAACATTTGAAACACCAGACAATAATTTTTTGGCTTCCAGAATCACCTCTCTGCTTTGCAGAGGCTTTTTTTCCCGTGTCTGCTGCATGTGTGTGTTTCCTCATCCCCAATAAATGCCTTCTTAAGAAGAAAAGCGTCATGACAAGTTTTGAAGGAAATCATGTGGCATTTTCTTGCTTCTGGAGCAACAGGCTTTTCATTTTCCTTTGCATTGGGCTCCACACATTATCCCCCT